>MU968411.1:88234214-88804109 GCA_034641835.2 Pinus albicaulis
AATCCCTAACCCCTTAACCACTAACACATTATTCCCCTAACCCCTAAGCCCCCAATCCCTAACCCCTTAACCACTAACTCATTATTCCCCTAACCCCTAAACCCTAAATAACTAACCCCTAAGCCCCTAATACTTAATCCCTTAACCACTAACTCATTATTCCCCTAACCCTTATAACAATACTTAAAACCCGTTGGGATTAGCCATTCCAAACAAGAGCAAGTCTAGTTGGGACCTACCATCGGGTTAATTCCCCCTTGTTGGCAAAGTAGAATACCATGATCAAAACTATGAGTTGCAAAAACCTCTCTTAAATTTAATATTTTATCTCAATTTTATTTTAATAATTGATTAATTAATTACTTTAAAAACTCCTATGGATAAATCACATAAATTTTTTATGATCAGACCCCTTTCAAACCACTCATTGTGTGGTTCGTCATCAATGTTTTTAAAATAAACCAATACAGGGAATCACTGAGTGCGCTCAAAATCCATCAAAACAACAATGAATATTATATTAAAAATGATATTTATAGGGCATAATATTAAAAATAATGTTTGGAAAAATGGAGAGAGATGGTATTCATTTTTCGTTTAAATTTTAGACCTCATAACATTTTTCTCCCGCCCAAAACACATCACTTTGTTTTGGTCCTCCGGCTGGCTTAGTGTTTAGGGCTTTTGCTATGGGTATTGTTCTTGCAACTGCCTTACTACAATTCTTGACAAAATTTGGTTACTCTCATTTGATAAATCTAAACAAATCGAATGATGAGGGTAAAGATCTTGCAGTTAATTGCAAGGATTTGCACCGTCGCCCGACTCTAGATGTTGAGGTTTGTTATGTTATATCATAATTTATGAATTAGGTATTGGAATTCAAATTAGGCGTCTGTTATAAAATTTGACGTAGATCCAAAGACCAGAAGGGAAGAAGTTACAGTTATGAGCAATAAACTATGGTTTTTCTGTTGCATGAAGCTGGTTTTCCCAAATGTAAGTTTATGTACCCCTCTTCTGTAATATTGTCTCATTTTCCTTTTATGTGTGTGTTGTGATTCATTGTTTTTCTGGTTATTGTTACCTTGGTTATTACCAGATACCTCCCTTATTTCCAACTGATGATCCACCAAATCCCTTTTTTGTAATATAAAACTAAAATTAAAAACCACTGGAGCCGTGCCTTTTCAGCGAAATCCATTACAATCTTTGTTCAAACTAGTTTTGCTAATTGTATTTCCTAGGTCCTGTACAAAGCCAGAAATTCACCTGGAAGGGGGAATTTAATTAAGTCCCTCTATTTCAAATTTCATAGCTTGCTTCTTCTTTTACAATCGTAAATGTGATAAAGGTTCTGACGAAGATAAAAACTATCTGAGATGAAGAAATGTCGTAGGTAAACTACTAATCCATGGCTTTCAAATCTAGTTCTATCGATCAGATCACTAGATGTGTAATTTACTCATCCTTAATGGAAATGGATGTCAATATACTGCAAGATTATCCAACTGTCTAAACCACATAGGCATCTCCATTGAAGGTTCGTTGCCTCCCATACAAGAAAGGTAAAGAATGCAAGTCAGATTCTTTCCAAAGGTAAAGCAACCAAAGGTATTAAACTTTAAGTCGCTGAGTGAAGCACTGCAAAATCCTGGTGAATTCCTTTTGAGTGATTTTTCTAAATTTGACTACCCTCCACTTCTACAATTGGCTTTTCAAGCTCTTGATAAATTTGTTCATGAGTTTGGGTGTTTCCCTCTAGCTGCTTCTAAGGAGGTGTTGTGACCAGCAACAACCCCCCTTTTATTTAATATTAGTAATAATACTAAATAAATGGGGACCCTTAGTTAAGAAATCCAAAAAAATCAATTAGGATTTGTTTTCCTTTTCAAATAAAACTTTCTATCATAAACTTAGAGAAATCCCTTAGAAAGAACATTAAGAAACACTTAAGTTTATGATAGATTACAATAAAATTGTTCTTTAAACAAATAGCACATCCATCGCAAAATGGTATATATCTTTTATAAAACTGAAAATGCGATTTTGCGCTTTTGCGATAATGCGATCCCAAGAAGCCTATACAATAAACATATTGGTCGCAGATCGCATAGCGCAGAAAACAGAAATGTTAAACGAATATCTTTTGCACTGTTTACCATTTTGCACTTTTGCGAAATTTGCGATGTGCGCTTTTGCGCTATTTACATAACTGCGATGGTTTCATTTTGCGATATTGCGATTTTGCGACATTGCGATATTGCGATATTGCGTAGCAAATCGCAGATCGCAATGTCGCAGATTCATGTAGGTGCGTTGTTCAAAGGCAATCTTCCCATATATCAATATCTGTTATGCGCTTTAATGATTGGATTAAATGATTGGATTGGCAATTAATGGTAAATGAGATTTTGTTTTGATTGAAATTCATTTCACGTTAAAATAATATATTTCATCCGCCTTTGCATTTAAAACAGTCTCATCACCTTTCTCATGCCATTACTCTCATTTAACTCGTAAAACGTAGGCACGAAGGAGCAAACGTCTATACAAAGCTTTCATAGAACATTATGGGTAAGAAGGAGAAGAGCTCGAATTCTGAAAATAGAGAAATGGCTTCACTATATGCAGACACCGCTTGCAATAAGGATGCTGGTATATCCACTTGGGAAGGAATGTATAATTTACTGGAGGAAGAAAATCCTGTGGTATTAAAAGTTACGGCTACAGCAGGTTCTAGTAATACATCTGAAGCAACCCTCAAAGAACTGGCTTGTTCATTTCTGCATAGGATAGCGGCAAGGCCAAGGATTCTCCCATATACAGACATGGTGAAATGGGTGATGGACAGCACTGATATTTCAAACAGACAATTCAGAACTCCAGCTCAAGAGCTAATCGGGTCATTCACCACGGAAGATTTGAGACTAATGTATAAGTTGCCGAAACCTCAGGCAACTTACAATAAACAATTCATGGAAGATTTTGCCAGAGAACATGAAAATTTGTCAGAATGCACAAAGGAGTGGACCAAAAGAAGTGAACCATTGAAGAAAAACAAACAAGGTATGTACAGCACGGGTTCACTTACCTCTACTTATTGTTTCACTGCTGCCATGTTGAGCAGTCTTTTTGGAAAGCTTGACATAAATATGATCTTACCTGAATGGCTCCCTTTGTTGAATGCGGCCGTTAATTCTACAATTGTAGATTGGGCCAAAATCCTATCTGATAATTTGACCACTGCTATTTTTCACTATCGGTCCAAACGAAATGTTTCTCAGCAGGTTTATCCGCCTTTTTATTTATCTGCTTATGTCATGGGCACTATCCGTTATGTCTCTAAATTCCCTGTGATGGGTTGGAAATGGACTATCCACGATCCTTTGCCTATTCATGTGTACCATAAAGAACTATGGGAGTCTAATTTTGTCCCCCATTTTTACCAAATTTGTCATGGAATAATGTTGCCATTGTACAGAACATTGCATAATAAGGATGCCCCAAGGTTATCCCCAGATACAGAGGTTGACATTCTCCCCGTCGCGAGATGGTTTGGAGAAGAATTGTTCACTTGTATTAGGGTTTTTGGAAGTTCTACTTCCCCCCATGTTTTACCCCTATATGTTCCAGATAGACTTGTAGCTTGGGAAATTGCTTATCAGACCTGCGGCCAAGGAGGTATAACAAAGGATTCAAAAGAGAAGAAAAAAGGCATTTGGCCACAATTTCCTATAAAATGTGGACCATTTTCACTGTTCGATATTGGTCATGCATTCCAAGAGATAGACAACATTACATGCCTACAGCTGTTCAAATTTTCGAGAAGGTTATTCGACCGAAATGATATTGTTAAGAATTTTACCAATGCAATCAGAGTAAGGGGATTTTCTGGGGAACAGGATCTTTTTGATGATATGTTCCAAGCAAGAAATTCATTTAAAGAAGTTTTGAATTCAGCTCAAATGCAGTTATCTCCAAAAGAATTCCAGGAATTCAAACTTTACAGAGAAAGGAGACTAACTCCTATTCCTCTGGAAAATCTACGCTTAGAGCCCGCAAGGGAGCAAACTCATAGTGTTAGTCTTAACGGCAATTCAAGTACAGATAAATCTAAATCAAAATCTGACAGAGAGACTTCTAAACATTCCAATAAGTCTAATGAAAAGGAAGATACAATGGAAGAATCCATGAAAGATTCTACGCAATCAAAAGAAACTACTCAACAGACAAATCCTCCTCCAACCAATGTACAGCAACAGCCAGTCATCATTGAATTAGACAAAGAATGGGAAACCTTCAACCAATTGATTAATGTAGAAGGACAGAATGTACAGACCCCTGTCCAGACAACCAAAGTTTTGAACACAGGAACAAGCAGCACAGTCACAGTGACAGAGCACATACTAATCACACCCTCCTCTGAAATTGTACTTAATGTAGAAGAAATTCCTCCTCTAGATGTATTATACAGCCCAAAATACAAAGCAGTAGTGAAAAGACAGAGGAAAAAGAGAAAATTAGAAAGTGCAATTGCTACTGAACCAGAACAAGTAGATGTTTTGTGGAAAGATCCTGCCACAGAACCTACTCATAATCTCACTAAGTTATCTCAAATGACAGGAGCTTATGCCTCTGCAACAATTGACAAAGCATTTGAGATACAACTTTTGTTGAATGAAAAAGAAGAACAGGTAAAAGTTCTACAACAGCAATTGCAACAGGTACAGGCCAATAATGAAGCACAATTGAAACTTGAAGAGATACAACAACAACTTCAAGAAATGCAAATAGGACATCAAAGAAGCTTGGCTGATAAAGAAAAGCAAATACAAATTATCCAAGACCAACACAAAGATGATCCTAAGCTTCCAGAATTTATTTCAGAAACTATCTCTTTAAACAATCAACTACTGCAACAAGAGGAAGTTTTATGCCAAAAAATCTTGCAATGGAATTCTTTTTGCCAAGAGAGCGATAAAATCACAAATCATGTCGTAGATTTATGAAATGATTATGATTTGATTAATGAAAAGATCAATGATTATCTGGCATGGAAAAAGACAGAAGAACGCAGAAAATCTGGTGCACCCATTGTTAATGAAAACCATAAAGAAATACTGTTCAATAACTGGGATGCACAAATCAGAAGGGTAGAAAAGGCAGCAGAGGAGGCGGCTACAGCGGCAAACACTCTTACGAATTGTGTAAATGATAATTTACACAAAGCAAATTTAATTTCAGAAACTGTTCCAGGATATCTCCCACAAGCACATCAACTGCAAACAGAATGGAGGCAAAAGGCAGAAGAAAGAGCAAAATCAATTCAAGGGCTGACAAGATTAAATTGGGACTCATACTGGACATACTTAGTGAAGCCACACAGTCAGCACAGTGCGCTTAACTGTATCATCAATTGTACAGAGAAGATCGCGCCTACACTTGCCGACTCTGTCTTTTCAGGACAGTTGAATTCTGAAGTCGGTCAACCACATCTTCTCAAAACTATGCTAGATGCCTGCAAGTTTAAAGATCAAGTTCATAGATAGTTAGATTTAGTTTTAATTTTACTGTATTTTAGCCTAGGAAAAGGACGGTCATTAAACCGAATCCTTAATTTTTGTAATAGACTATTTTTAGATTTAGCTAAGTAGTATTTAAACCCTTCTCATGCATTTAGAGAAGGGTCATGGATCTTAATATTTTTGACTTGGAGATTGCATTTCTGTACTCCATTGTCTTATATATTTTTAAAAAGGATCACATCTGGTGATTTTTATGCGGAATTATCTTTGAAGTGTTGCATTTCTGTACCTTGGAATTTGATTTTGCATCAGAGTTACTAGATTAGAGTATCACATTTCATTTGAAAATGTTCAAGATGAATAAGGTATTTCTATCTATTCACTGCTGATTTCTTTTGTCTTATGATATTCGCTTTAAAATTTGCTATCATTTATATATATTTGTCTTCACAACGCTTCTTTTTATATATCATTTCTGAGTATAATTGAAACATTATCTTTCATAAGTATATATAGATGGTATACAATGATGAATGCAATATGCTAATACAACTCTGTTTAATTTCTTAAACAGAGTTATCTTTATTTGTTTCTGTACATTTCAATTTAAATAATAATACATTTTCATGGTTATTGTTAAATTGGAACAATCTTAAGTTGTATTCACATATAATTACCCGGGTTAGTGTTAGAATTTCTTTATCAGTATTTAGTTTAAATTAAATAGTTTTATTTCAGTTAATTTAGTCTCATTTTCACCCATCCAAATCAACCCATCACCAACCCATTTAGTTATAAGGAAACTGGTCCTTTAAATCCAGTCGGAGCCACCATACCAAACGGAAAAGGAGCTGTCCTAAGGTCCCGACCGGGTGGTTTTCCCCCAATGTTTGAAGCAGAGATTTTCTAGGATTCAACATTTTTGGCACTAGAAGGAGGGCATGAGCTATGAATGGCAAGTAAATCTTTACCCACAAGCCATTCTGAGAGAAAAACACCCTCATCAACTTCTTCAATTTCTTCTGAAATACAAAATCCTATAGAAGAAATTGCGAAGAATATTCATACACCCACTACCAAAATCTCAAAACATTCAGACAATCAAAATCTTGAGTCTCCTGAAGTTCAAGATTTAATTCATAAATTGAAAGGATTCTCATTATCTTTAGAAGAGTTTGAAATATCTGAAGGTAGTGTAACCTCAAAATTTGTTTCTTCGAAACCTCTTACTAGGCTTCAAAGTGAAAAACTTGGTATTTCTCCGAAAGAATTCCCTTTACCTCGTAGAGTCAAGACAAGAAAAACTCAATCGGAATCAGTAAGTGATATAAGTTCAACATCTAATATTCAAATACCTGTTTCCGAAATCCCAACTCAACAAAGTACAATTGTTTCCACATCATCTCCTCAATCATCATCAATCTCAACATCATCTATTTCAACAACTTCTATTCAAACACCACCAATTTCTACTACTCCTCCAATAGTTGTTCCAATAATGGCAAGACCATGGGCTACTCTAGGGGCAGTCAACATGGCTGCACCTTTACATGATTTACCAGACAATCCTGGAAAATGGCTTCCAAAGTTTAGCCCAGATCTTAACATTCAAGCTGAATAACATATCAATAACTTTATGCTGGCTATTAATTTGAATGGAGTCACACATGAAGATGTTGTAGTTAGACTATTCCCTTATACTCTTCAAGGAACAGCAGGATCATGTTACTTTTCTTAACCTTCGAGATCCATAACAAGTTGGGCCATTTTTGCAGATCATTTTTTAACCAAATTTGGAGATGACAGATCAATAGCTACTTTAATCAACGATCTCTCAAATTTGAAAGCAGAATCCAAGGAACCCATTAAAGAATTCAACGCTAGATTCAACAAACTCTTGAACAAAATTCACACGGATTCAAGGCCTAGTGAACAAGTCAGAATTGAATGGTACATAACTGCCTTACGCTCAAACATAGCAATTTTTGTAGATAGAGCTGCAAAACCTACATAGCCGAGAATATGAAAGAGGCTATTGCAGTAGAAAAACGAATTATTTCTCTAGAAAAGAAAAATGCTATTGAGGAAAGGAAATCAAAGAAAGTCAGCTTCAAATATGATTCAAAGAAAAAGGCCAAAGACCCATACGACATGGAAGGTTTACAGAAAGTCCTTAAAACCATGTCAAATGAAATGGTTGAAATTAAAAAACAAGTAGCTGAAACTTCTACCAAGAAACCATTCCGAAATTTCAGAAGAAACCAAGTTGAATCTTAACCTCCTAATGCAATCTCTAATTCAGAATCAAAAGAAGAGGAATAAGAAGAAGATACATATCTAGTATCAGATGAGGAAGATGAGAATGAAGAAATAGCTGAATTGAATGGAATGTGGGATTTTATTCTCCCTAATTCTGATAGTGAAGAAGCTATGCCTGTAAGTACTAGGAGTAAATCTATATCGGAACCAGTGCAAACAGTTCCTAAAAAGAAAATTACAACTCCAAGTACCAAAGACAAATCTCCTGTAAAGAAAACTTCTCCATTACCTACTCAAAATCAGCCATCATCTTCTAATCCTCCCACATCAACAACAAAGACTTTAGTGGTGTCAGATCCTATGGAATACAACATTGTCGAAGACATGAAAAAGATCAAAGCCAACATTTCCTTACATGAACTCAGCAAACTAAAACATTAGCAAAATTTGCTATTGAAAGAATTAAACGATACACCAATTTCTCCTTTACCAAGTGGTGTAGTTGCAAAAGCAGCTAGGGGAGCTGGTAAGCCACCAGATAAGGTAGATGCTACTGATACAGTGCTCATTGGAGAAAAGTCAAATTCTCAAACTCCTCCTTTTCTTTTGACTTATGAGATGTACAATAAAAATCTGCACAATTCTTTGATTGATTCTGGAGTCTCCTACAATATAATGCCTACTTCTGTCTGTGCCAAATTGAATATCGAACCATAGAAGTCAGCAGTTCATATCGTTCAATTGGATCGCTCTAAAGTTCAAGTTGTAGGAGAAATCAATTCAGTTACTATCAGATTAGCTTCTGATCCTAGGATTGTCCAAAAAATTGATATTTTGATTGCTGATATTCCTAAATTCTATGGATTAATCTTAAGCAGGGACTGGTCTGCGAAACTTAATGGTTATATCTCAACTGATTATTCACATATGTGGCTTCCCTGCAAAGGGAAACCAAATCAAATCAAAATTGAACGAGAAAAACATATGACGCACACTGTCACTAAATTCAAACAACCTAATGAGCCTGTGGCATTCAACAACAATATTCTTGGAGGTTATTCTGCTGAATCATTTCTGGGAAACTTTGAAGCACCTCAATCACCTTTTTCTGTAAATACTTTTGTTTCTCAAATAGAAAAATTTTCACAATCCGATTCTTCCAGAATTGTAAATATTTCTGATGTAATTGTAGATAAGCCGATAGATAAATCTTTATTTTGGTCGTTATATTTTGATGGATCAAAGTCTAGTGATGGAGCTGGAGCTGGGTGTATCTTAATTGATCCAGATGGAGAGAAAACCATGCTGTCATGTAGGTTAGAATTTGAGTGTACTAACAATACCGCAGAATATGAAGCCTTGGTTCAAGGACTTTATAAAGCTATATGGTTAGATGTTAAATACTTGAAAGTCTTTGGTGATTCCGAAATTGTCATAAAACAAGTTAGGAATACTATTCATTGCCTTTCAGGACATCTTAAACACTATCAAACCCTAGTACAAGATCTCACCACTCATTTTTTAGCATTCAATATTTCTCCTATTCCTAGGAATCATAATACATTAGCTGACTTGTTAGCTAATGTTGCATCTAAACTCTACCTTCTGAAGATTGCAGTCCTGATAGGTTTTCTGTAGAATTGATTTTTCGTCCATCTGTCCCAGATAATGTTACAAATTGGAGAGTATTCTATCATGATCAAGATATTTTAAATTTCATGACTTCAGAGAAATCATATGATGAGAAAATTATCGACGAAGATGACCATGATTTTCAAATTGGCTCAAAAGGTAATGAAAATCCCATTCCAAAATATGTTGTTAAATTAGAGGATTTATATGACATTAAAGATAGATTCAAGAAAGTCACTAATGCTAAACTTCACAGTTCCACTTTGAAGTTTGAATTAGTAAATCTTGGTTCTGATTCTAAACCTCAAAACGTTAACTTAGGACTCAATTTAACACCAGAGGAAAGGAATGCGTTCATTAAACTTCTGAACAAGTATAAAAACGTTTTTGCTTGGAATTATGATGATTTAAAAACGTATGATACTTCAGTTATTCAACACACAATTCTAATTATTCCTGATATTAAACCTGTTCAACAGAAGTTGAGAAAGATCCATCCAAATCTCGAAAGTCAAATCAAATCAGAACTTAATAAACTTTTAAAAGCCAAAATCATTTTTCCGGTCAGGCATTCCAATTGGGTTTCCAATATGGTACCTATAAGGAATAAGAATGGTGATATAAGAATCTGTATTGATTTCAGAAATTTAAACAAGGCATGTTTAAAAGACAATTTCTGTGTAGCCCATGGAACGGACTAGCACTAAGGAAGTGGCGATTAAGACTTGTGTCCTTTCGATGGTTTAGAGTACATAATCAAGTTTTAGTTCACCCAGATGATAGATTGAAAACAACTTTCAGAACAAAATGGGGAACTTATGCTTTTCAGAAAATGCCTTTTGGTCTAATAAGTGCAGGAGCAACTTTTCAAAGAGCCATGGACATAGCATTTAAAGGTATGATCAATAAATCAGTTGTTTTTTATCTTGATGACATAACAGTATTTTCAAAAAAGAGGACCAATCATCTACATGATTTAAAGCAAATATTTGAAAGATGTAGAAGATTTGGTATTTCCTTAAATCCGAAGAAATATTTCTTTGCTTTAGATGAAAGAAAACTCTTAGGATTTTTTGTGTCAAAAGATGGTATATATATTGATCCAGATAGAGTGAAAGAAATTTCTGATATTTCTTTACCTCATAACAAAAAATCCATGCAATCATTTCTTGGACAGATCAATTTTGTTAAAAGATTCATTCCTGATTTTTCTTTTATTGTTTTACCTATGCAAAATATGATCAAGAAGAATTCAGTATTCAAATGTGGGCATAAAGAGAAAGAAGCCTTTGAGGAAATCAAACAAGCGATCATTAATGCACCAGCATTGAATACCCCGGATTTTTCTAAAGATTTTACTTTGTACACTCTGGCCACCAAAACATCCTATGCAGCTGTTTTAACACAACTCAATGATCAAGAAATCGAAGCACCAATTTCTTTCTTTAGCTCAAATCTGCAAGGAGCTGAGCTTAATTATTCCGATGTTGAAAAACAAGCCTTTGTTGTGTTTAAATCAATCAAACATTTCAGACCTTTTCTCTTGAAAACACATACAAAAATCATTGTCCCATTCTCTGCAGTGAGGCAATTATTAATTCAAAAAGAAGTAGGAGAAAAGAGAGCTAACTGGGTAACAACCTTGCAATAATATGATATTGATATTAAACTAGCTAAGATTGTTAGAAGACAAGGTTTTTGCAGATTATTGGGAGGAGCTCATAACATACCAGAAAATCAAGATTCAAATCAAGATATTCAAGTAAGTCAGATAAGTGTTACAGATTCTGAATCTCAGTATGCTGATCTTATCTATTACTTGAAAAATGGGTATGCTCCTTCTAATCTCAGCTATAAGAGTAAACACGCTTTAAGGTTAAAGGCTATTAAATATGAGATCATTGATAATGTGTTATTTAGGAAAAATTATGCTTCAATTTTATTAAGATGTCTTGAAAAGACTGAAGCTGAAAAGGTTTTGCAGGAGTTGCATGATGGACAAGCAGGAGGTCATTTTGGAGGTGATACCATAGCTCACAAAATAATTCGTGCTGGTTATTACTGGCCTACCCTTTTTAAAGATACGCATAATTACGTAAGGAAGTGCAGAATTTGTCAAACTGCAAGTGGAAGACAAAGGAAACCAGCTTTTCCTTTGCAACCAGTGACTATTGAGCAACCATTCGAACAATGGGGGCTTGACATTATTGGTGAGATAGTACCTCATTCTTCCAAACAGCACAAGTACATCCTTACTGCAACTAATTACTTTAAAAAATGGGTAGAGGCAATCACGTTGAAGGTAGCCAATTTTGATGCAATTATTGATTTCATAGATCAATTCATCATAACCAGGTTTGGTGTACCTAACGCTCTAGTATTTGATAATGCATCTTACTTCTCTAGAAATAGTTTAATAGAATTTGGAGTCAAAAGAGGTTTTAAATTAAAATATTCAGCAAATTATTATCCACAAGGTAATGGTTTGGCTGAATCCACTAACAAAATTTTTATCAAAATCATTAAAAGGACCGTTGATCAAAACCAAAAGAATTGGCACAAGTCTTTAATCTTTGCATTATGGGCTGATCGTATCACTGAAAAAGCTTCAATAGGGACTTCACCTTTCAATTTAGTTTATGGAAAAGAAGCTGTGATACCATCAAATTTAACTCTTCCATCATTGGCCCTAGTGCAATTTATTGAAGAAAATCCTTTTTCATCCATTCAATTGAGATATGATCAAATCCTTAAACTAGAAGAAGATAGAGATAAAGCAAAAATTATTCATGAAAAACATCAACAGCTTGTAAAATATTCTTTTGATGCAAGTTCTACCGGCTCAAAAATTTTGTCAATTGGTGATCTTGTTCTGAAATGGGATAAAGCACATGAAGAAAAAGGTAAACATATCAAGTTTCAGAAAATGTGGCTTGGACCATTTCAGATCGTTGAGAAGATAGGCTCAAATACATTCATACTCCAAGATCTAACAGGTAAGAGAGAATCTCTTCCTGTAAATGGGCTTATCTTGAAGAAATTATTTTCATAAGGAGGTAACCCCTTCTTAAACTGTACATATTCCTTTCTGCACAGTTTTGATTGTTTTTGCAAATAAAGGTTGTTAATGAGTCTCTAATTGACTGTTTACTATTTAAGAAAATTTCTTCGGAAGAATATTATAAATATTTATTTTATGTAAATAAGAATTTTTAGAGTAATGATCACAGTTTTTGGATAGTTTAAAATAAGATGTTAAACTTTGAAAGATTATTCCAATCATTTGCATGATCTTTTGAAAACTTGAGAAGAATGTAAATCATCATAAGTTTATTAAGCAGAGAAAGGTTATCTGTAAAAGTAAAGATTTTTCAAAGTTTTGGAACTCAAAAAAAACTCTGAAAATTGTCATCCATTTATTCTTAAGGATAAAACTATTTCACCCCATCCATTTAAGTTGTGATTTTTTTTTAGAATGTAATTCTAAGAAATTTGAAAATTTAAGAGATAAGAGGTCTCATTATGAGCCGACTTACCATTTTCATAAGGAGTAATAAAACTGACATTACCAATACTACATACCAAAACAGGGTAATGGCTTATAAATATAAGACAAGGGGTCTCATCACGAGCCAGCTTGTTCAGTTTAATTATAACTAGTGAATGGCATTGTTATCAACTGGCTACCAAACCAGAACAATGGCTCTTAAAATAAAAAATAAGTAAAAGACAAAAACATGAGATAATAGGTCTTATGAATTTATCTTTTAAAAAGTCATAATTTTAGTTGGATGGGACAATAAATGGTTAATGGTTTAAAGGTAACCCTGTTGAGACTATGAATGTTTGCTGGCAGCAGAGGCAATACCTATGGCAATAGAGTATATTATAAAACCAAAACTTGGAGAAATCCACTTACTTCATTATTAACACCAATAAAAGCTTGAGATAACTCAAAAACGTTTTTATTCTTAAGGAATTAGAAAGAAATTGTGAATGATTTTTATTTCTTTTTCATAGTTACATTTTATTTGAATTATCCTAAGATAGTTTTCATTATCTTTAAAAATTTTTACTTACTAAAGATGGAGTGTTCATTTTATTTTTTCAGAGATAACTGTTTCTTTCAGTGAATCGCCAATTGTTGTGACCAGCAACCCCCCTTTTATTTAATATTAGTAATAATACTAAATAAATGGAGACCCTTAGTTAAAAAATCCAAAAAAATCAATTAGGATTTGTTTTCCTTTTCAAATAAAACTTTCTATCATAAACTTAGAGAAATCTCTTAGAAAGAACATTAAGAAACACTTAAGTTTATGATAGATTACAATAAAATTGTTCTTTAAACAAAATAGCGCATCCATCACAAAATGGTATATATCTTTTATAAAACTGAAAATGCGATTTTGCGCTTTTGCGATAATGCGATCCCAAGAAGCCTATACAATAAACATATTGGTTGTAGATCGCATAGCGCAGAAAACAGAAATGTTAAACTAATATCTTTTGCGTTGTTTACCATTTTGTGCTTTTGCGAAATTTGCGATGTGCACTTTTGCGCTATTGCGCAATTTGCGCTTTTGCGCTATTTACATAACTTCGATGGTTTCATTTTGCGATATTGCGATTTTGCGACATTGCAATATTGCGATATTGTGTAGCAAATCGCAGATCGCAATGTCGCAGATTCATGTAGGCGCGTTGTTCAAAGGCAATATTCCCATATATCAATATATGTTATGCGCTTTAATGATTGGATTAAATGATTGGATTGTCAATTAATGGTAAATGAGATTTTGTTTTGATTGAAAGTCATTTCACGTTAAAATAATATATTTCATCTGCCTTTGCATTTAAAACAGTCTCATCACCTTTCCCATGCCATTACTCTCATTTAACTCGTAAAACGCAGGCAAAAAGGAGCAAACGTCTATACAAAGCTTTCATAGAAAATTATGGGTAAGAAGGAGAAGAGCTCGAATTCTGAAAACAGAGAAATGGCTTCACTATATGCAGACACCGCTTGCAATAAGGATGCTGGTATATCCACTTGGGAAGGAATGTATAATTTACTGGAGGAAGAAAATCCTGTGGTATTAAAAGTTACAGCTACAATAGGTTCTAGTAATACATCTGAAGCAACCCTCAAAGAACTGGCTTGTTCATTTCTGCATAGGATAGCAGCAAGGCCAAGGATTCTCCCATATACGGACATGGTGAAATGGGTGCTGGACAACACCTATATTTCAGACAGACAATTCAAAACTCCAACTCAAGAGATAATTGGGTCATTCACCACGGAAGATTTGAGACTAATGTATAAGTTGCCGGAACCTTAGGCGACTTACAATAAACAATTCATGGAAGATTTTTCCAGAGAACATGCAAATTTGTCAGAATGCACAAAGGAGTGGACCAAAAGAAGTGAACCATTGAAAAAAAACAAACAAGGTATGTACAGCACGGGTTCACTTACCTCTCCTTATTGTTTCACTGCTGCCATGTTGAGCAGGGTTTTTGGAAAGCCTGACATAAATATGATCTTACCTGAATGGCTCCCTTTGTTGAATGCGGCTGTTAATTCCACAATTGTAGACTGGGCCAAAATCCTATCTGATAATTTGACCACTGCTATTTTTCACTACCGGTCCAAACGAAATGTTTCTCAGCGGGTTTATCCGCCTTTTTATTTATCTGCTTATGTCATGGATGCTATCTGTTATGTCTCTAAATTCCCTGTGATGGGTTGGCAATGGACTATCCACAATCCTTTGCCTATTCATGTGTACCATAAAGAACTATGGGAGTCTAAGTTTGTCCCCCATTTTTACCAAATTTGTCATGGAATAATGCTGCCATTGTACACAACATTGCATAATAAGTGCCCTAAGGTTATCCCCAGAAACAGAAGTTGATATTCTCCCCGTCGCGAGATGGTTTGGAGAAGAATTGTTCACTTATATTATGGTTTTTTGAAGTTCTGCTTCCCCCCATGTTTTACTTCTATATGTTCCAGATAGACCTGTAGCTCGGGAAATTGCTTATCAGACCTGTGGCCAAGGAGGTATAACAAAGGATTTAAAAGAGAAGAAAAAAGGAATTTGGCCACAATTTCCTGTAAAATGTGGAACATTTTCACTGTTCGATATTGGTCATGCATTCCAAAAGATAGGCAACATTACATGGCTACAGCTGTTCAAATTTTCGAGAAGGTTATTTGACCCAAATGATATTGTTAAGAATTTTACCAATGCAATCAGAGTAAGGGAATTTTCCGGGGAACGGGATCTTTTTGATGGTATGTTCCAAGAAAGAAATTCATTTAATGAAGTTTTGAATTCAGATCAAATGCAGTTATCTCCAGAAGAATTCCAGGAATTCAAACTTTACAGAGAAAGGAGACTAACTCCTATTCCTCTGGAAAATCTACGCTTAGAGCCGGCAAGGGAGCAAACTCCTAGTGTTAGTCTTAATGGCAGTTCAAGTACAGATAAATCTAAATCAAAATCTGACAGAGAGACTTCTGAACAATCCAATAAGTCTAATGAAAAGGAAGACACAATGGAAGAATCCATGAAATATTCTGTGCAATCAAAAGAAACTACTCAACGAACTGATATCCTGGACATCGTGTACGGCAACGACGGTCATCGACAGAGATGAACAAAGAATGAAACCTTCAACAGATATTAATGTAGAGATAAAGATATAGGACCCTTTCCCAGGACAACCAAGAAGTTTTGAACACGGAGCAATGACATAGTCACGGTGATAGAGCACATACCAATCACACCTCTACGAAATTGTACTTAATGTGGAGGACATTCCTCCTACGAATGTATTCTATAGCCGTGGGCGAAACGATGAAGAAACGGAGCGTTGGTCGATTAGAAAGTTCAATTGCTACTGAAGCAGAACAACTAGATGTATTGTGGAAGGATCCTTCCACAGAGCCTTATGAGAATCTTACTAAGTTATCTCAAATAACAGGGGCTTATGCTTCTGCAACAATTGACAAAGCTTTTGAGATACAAATTTTGTTGAATGAAAAAGAAGAACAGATAAAAGTTCTACAACAGCAATTGCAACAGGTACAGGCCAATAATGAAGCAGAGTTGAAACTTGAAGAGATACAACAATAACATCAAGAAATGAAAATAGGACATCAAAAAAGCTTGGTTGATAAAGAAAAACAAATACAGATTATCAAAGATTAGCATAAAGATGATCCTAAGCTTCCATAATTCATTTCAGAAACTATCTCTTTGAACAATCAACTACCGCAACAAGAGGAAGTTTTCTGCCAAAAAATCTTGCAATGGAATTGTTTGTGCCAAGAGAGCGATAAAATCACAAATCATGTCATAGATTTAAAAAATTATTATGATTTGATTAATGAAAAGATCAATGATTATCTGACATGGCAAAAGATAGAAGAAGGCAGAAAAGCTGGTGCACCCATTGTTAATGAAAACCATAAAGAAATACTGTTTAAAAACTGGGATGCACAAATCAGAAGGGCAGAAAAGGTAGCAGAGGAGGCAGCTGCAGCGGCAAACACTCTTACTGATTGTGTAAATGATAATTTACAAAAAGCTAATTTGATTTCAGAAACTGTTCCAGGATATCTCCCACAGGCACATCAACTGCAAACAGAATGGAGGCAAAAGGCAGAAGAAAGAGAAAAATCAATTCAAGGGCTGACAAGATTAAATTGGGACTCATACTGGGCGTACTTGGTGAAACCACACAGTCAGCACAGTGCGCTTAATTGTATCATCAATGCTACGGAGACGATTGCTCCTACACTTGCCGACTCTGTCTTTTCAGGACAGTTGAATTCTGAAGTCGGTCAACCACATCTTCTCAAAACTATGCTAGATGCCTGTAAGTTTAAAGATCAAGTTCATAGATAGTTAGATTTAGTTTTAATTTTACTGTATTTTAGCCTAGGAAAAGGACGGTCATTAAACCGAATCCTTAATTTTTGTAATAGACTATTTTTAGATTTAACTAAGTAGTATTTAAACCCTTCTCATGCATTTAGATAAGGGTCCTGGATCTTAATATTTTTTGACTTGGAGATTACATTTATGTACTCCACTGTCTTATATATTTTTAAAAAGGATCACATCTAGTGATTTTTATGCGGAATTATCTTTGAAGTGTTGCATTTCTGTACCTTGGAATTTGATTTTGCATCAGAGTTACTGGATTAGAGTATCAGATTTCATTTGAAAGTCTTCAAGATGAATAAGGTATTTCTATCTATTCACTGCTGATTTCTTTTGTCTTATGATATTCGCTTTAAAATTTGCTATCATTTATATATCTTTGTCTTCACAACGCTTCTTTTTATATATCATTTCTGAGTATAATTGAAACGTTATCTTTCATAAGTATATATAGATGGTATACAATGATGAATGCAATATGCTAATACAACTTTGTTTAATTTCTTAAACATAATTATCTTTATTTGTTTCTGCACATTTCAATTTAAATAATAATACATTTTCATGGTTTTTGTTAAATTGGAACAATCTTAAGTTGTATTCACATATAATTACACGGGTTAGTGTTAGAATTTCTTTATCAGTATTTATTTTAAATTAGATAGTTTTATTTCAGTTAATTTAGTCCCATTTCCACCCATCCAAACCAATCCATTTAGTTATAAGGAAACTGGTCCTTTAAATCCAGTCGGAGCCACCATACCAAACAGAAAAGGAGCTGTCCTAAGGTCCCGACCGGGTGGTTTTCCCCAATGTTTGAAGCAGAGATTTTCTAGGCTTCAACAGGATTGCCAGTAGATTGATTGACTTCACAAAGGCTTTAAATGATAGCCTGTCAGGTGATCATAATTTGGATGCCATTGATGAAAATGTATTGAAGCACTTTGCAAGTGGTTCTCGTGCAGTGTTAAATCCAATGGTAGCTATGTTTGGTGGGCTTGTTGGGTAGGAGGTTGTGAAAGCATATTCTGGGAAGTTTCATCCGCTTTTTCAGTTCTTTTATTTTGATTCATTGGAATCCTTCCTCTAGAACCCCTTCAGCTAGAGGATGTTGCACCCTTGAACTGTCGATATGATACCAAATATCTGTATTTGGAAAAAAAAAGCAAAAAAAGTTGGAGGATGGAAAGTTGTTCGTTGTTAGCATTGGTGCTCTGGGATGCGAGCTTCAAAAAAATTTAGCTCTCATGGGAGCCTCTTCTGGAAGCCATAGAAAACTAACTATAATAGATGATGATGTCATTGAGAAGAGTAATCTGAGTAGATATTTCCTCTTCCGAGATTGGAATATTGGGCAGGCAAAGTCAACAGCGGCTGCATCAGCAGCAACTGCAGTCAATCCACATCTTAATATTGAAGCATTGCAAAATCGTGTGAGTCCAGATACAGAAAATGTTTTTGATGATTCTTTCTGGGACAACCTTGATGTTGTCTTAAATGTTTTGGACAATTTCGATGCGAGCTTCAAAAAAATTTAGCTCTCATGGGAGCCTCTTCTGGAAGCCATAGAAAACTAACTATAACAGATGACGATGTCATTGAGAAGAGTAATCTGAGTAGATATTTCCTCTTCCGAGATTGGAATATTGGGCAGGCAAAGTCAACAGTGGCTGCATCAGCAGCAACTGCAGTCAATCCACATCTTAATATTGAAGCATTGCAAAATCGTGTGAGTCCAGATACAGAAAATGTTTTTGATGATTCTTTCTGGGACAACCTTGATGTTGTCTTAAATGTTTTGGACAATTTCAATGCCATGCTTTATGTAGATTCTAGGTGTGTCTACTTCCAGAAGCCTTTCCTAGAGTCTGGAACTATGGGAATAAAGTGCAATACTCAAATGGTTATTCCTCACTTAACAGAGAACTATGGAGCATCACGAGATCCCCCAGAAAAGCAGGCACCCATGTGCACAGTTCACTCATTTCCACATAATATTGACCATTGTCTAACATGGGCAAGGACAAAATTTGAGGGTTTATTAGAGAAAAATCCAGCTCAAGCAAATGCCTTTCTCATGAAACCAGAAGAATATAAAGCAACAATGAAGTCAGCAGGAGATGCTCAATCTCGAGAACTTCTGGAGCGGGTTGTTGAGTGTTTGGTTTCAGAGAGATGTGAAACATTTGAAGATTGTGTATCTTGGGCAAGAAGAAAGTTTGAGGACTATTTTTTAAATCGGGTGAAGAAACTTACCCACACATTCCCTGAGAATGCAACAACAGGTGGAGGTGCACCATTCTGGTCTGCTCCAAAGCATTTTCCAAAGCCCCTAGAGTTTAATTCCAATGATCTTAGTCACATGTCCTTAATTGCTACGGCATCAATTTTACGAGCTAATACACATGGAATTCCCACTCCTGAATGGGCCTCCAATTCAAAGAAGTTTGCAGAGGCATTTGATAAAGTGCAGATTTCAGATTTTAACCCAAAGCAGGGTGTGAAGATTGTGACAGATGAGAAGGCTAAACATGCATCCATCGACAATTGATGATAGTGCGGTGACTGATAATCTAATTAAAACACTAGAAAGTGGGGTTAGAAATCTGTCGTCAGGCTTTCGTATGAGTCCTATTCAGTTTGTAAAGGATGATAGATACAAATTTTCACATGGATCTTATAGCTGGTTTTGCAAATATGCGTGCGAGGAACTATAATATCCTTGAAGTGGACAAGCTGAAAGCTAAATTCATAACCGGGAGAATAATTCCCGCAATTGCCACTACAACTGCACTAGCCACTGGTCTAGTGTGTTTGGAACTTTATAAGGTTATATTAAACCACAAAGTTGAGAAGTATTACAACACTTTTGCAAACCTAGCCCTCCCTCTTTAAAATCTAAGCTTGTCTGTCTAGGATCGATGGGTCATTGCTGAGAATCTGACTTTGGGAGAATTGTTAGAGTGATTCCAAGATAAAGGCCTAAGTGCCTACATTATATCGTGTGGGAAAAGTTGGATTTATAATAGTATATTTCCTAAGCATAAAGAACGATTGAATAGAAAAGTTCTTGACCTCGCAAGAGACATAGAAAAGCTAGAGATTCCTCATGATCGTCGCCATTTTGACATTGTTGTTGCTCATGAAGATGATGATGGAAATGATGTGGATGTACCTTTGATATCCATATGCTTCCGCTAGTTCCATTGTTTTTAGGTCAAATATAATCAATTGTGGTATTACTAAGCAAATTCTACCAGGAAAAATTCAGGAATATTTACTTTTTTTTCTGGGAGATATCAATTTATGAATCTTTTGTAACCACAAAGATTTGCTATATGGTCATCTGTATTCTGGAGGTACCACTGTGACATGTCACATTGCTAGTATAGCAATTCTATGTGTTATCTTCACATATAGCGAAGTATATGCTCCTCATTGGGTGTTATAAATGTAGAAAATAACTGATAATATTTCACAATGCACACAACAAACGCTTAGAAACATTCTTGAGCATAACTCCAATGTTTTCCAGGATCAAGATCACTCCATGCATAATAGTTTTACGCTCACAGCCTCAAGAGATTTTCCACACCCCAGGCTGAGAACATTTCAACAATTATCTGACCATAAACTGGGCATAAACAAATACATCTAGAAATCATTCCACACGTAGGTCAGTGAATAAGATCGATTTTATCTTAACATTCAATGTATTAAAATTAAATCATTTTTTCTTGCGCTCATCCTTCCACAAGCAACTTTTCTTACTCAACACAGCAATGATATCTTCCATTTACAAGTCCTACCACATAAAGCTACAATAATAGGTTTATGATCCTGCACAAGTCCACACAAAGCAGATTCTTTTGCTTACACAAGTTCAGTCAATCTCCACACAAAATTGAAAAGAATTCAATTACTGAAAAATATATATTTACACATGGTTCAAAGGCCTTGTTGTCCTAATTTATATTGGCTAGCCCATTCTGGCCTTCAATCCAGTTCTTGGATTTGCCTGCAAGTAAAGACGCACAAATTTTTCTGGCTATTCATGAAATCACAGGGCCTCTAGAGGGGAAAAAAGGGGCTAAAATAAATCCAAAATCAAACAAAATTCATTCCTATGAAATTAATTGTAAAGCTAGAAATCTGATGCCAACAGAAAGCGAACATGTTTTAAAGGTAGATGTGAAGCAAACAAAGAAAAGAAAATCATACAATATAGACAAATCTGGAAAGAAAGATGTTATCAAGGGGATCAATGATGAGTCGATTTATGTATTTGATTTTTAGTTAGAGGTTGCTGAGGCAAAAGTAAATTTGAAGAAGAAGAAATGAAAAGACAAGAAAGAGATGGATGAAATAATTTTGCCTCAAGGGCTGCCAATGGAGTTGATTGCATGCATAGAATTTTCGTCAAATGGTATTGGATCAACATTGCAGTTTCAGGAATTTTTTCGTCAAATGATATTGGAACAGCATTGCAGTTTCTGGAATTTTTCTGAGCATATGAACAAGTATGTACCTCTTATCCAAAATGTGTTTTAAGTTTATATCTATGGTTCAAACTGAAAATTTTTCACTGTGGATATTTTCTTTTACATTGCTGTAGCTATACCTTCTGCAGTACTAATTTTTTGCTACAAACACACTAGTGTGACGGTATGAAGTGGAAAAAGTGTAATACTGGTCAGTTTACACCATGATTTGGGCTAACATAGCTTCCTACTTATTCAGTTCTTGATTTATTCAACTTAGATATAGCCCATATCACCTTTCCATTCTTTCAGAGCTATGATTTTACACTAGTCAACAATAATTGTTATAGAAGTTCTTTGATTGTTAATATAAAAGTAATCTTTCCAAGGCAAAATTTTGGAAGTATCTGTAAATGAGGTCTTATAGATGTACCTTACCAATAGATGACAATATATGCTATGCTTATTGCAAGTGAAATACCAAAGCCTCTATGATCATCAAGAAAATATGGTTTTGTAAGGTCTTTTTATTATAATGAATTTCCACTGTGCTGCTGTCCACATGCTTATATTGAAACTATGAAAGTTTAGTCCCAATTGTTAGGCTTTGACCTTGATTCTATCTGAAGCAACTCCTCTTGTTATAGGGCTTTAACATGTGCTTACCATTCAACATAGCAGTATATGATAAACTTTGTATTCATAAACAAATGAGCAATGATGACTCAAAAATGCCACTAAATGAATGAAAAAAACATTGTTTTATGGGGATGTGTCCCTTCGGGTGGGAGGGGGCCCCTTCATGTTTCCGATGTTCCCAAAGTGTCTTTTTCTTTTAGGATGCTCCAAGAAACATTTTTCCACACATCTCTTTTGGGAAATGCGGTGAAACATAGAGGGAAATGCATTTCCCCAAAAGGGTTTTTTATTTTTCCCTTTTTTGGGATGATTGAAGAAACATTTCTCTACATATATCTATGGGAAATGTAGATGGAAACTTTTCCTGAATGTGAAGGATGCATTTTCCAAAAGGATGATTTTAAGCTTTTCCCTGTAAAAAAATGCACTTTTGGATGTCTCTAAGAAAAAATGAGTTGCCAATTTTTATGGTGTCCCAAATGCTTCTACTTGCTTGTTTGACCATCCATATACATGCAACCAAGACTGTGATTCCGTGTATTCCTTCTCCAAGTGACTCTTTATTCATGTTGTGTTCACTCTTTCCAATGCCATTGCAACCCTTGCCTAGTCCAATATACCATCATTTCAACATGAGACATTGATCCACATTGTACTTTTGACTAATCAATGCTAATTAAATTGTACTTTGTCAATTTTGGATTTTTGGCCATGTTATTAGAACCCCATTTTCAAGGTTCCTAATGTAGTCAATGTTCTTTATCCACATTGTGTTCACTCTTTCAAATGCAAGTGCAACCCACACCTAATCCAATATACCATCATTTTGACATGCATAGTTGATCCACATGGTAATTTTGACTAATCAATACTCATTAAATTGTGCTTTGTCAATTTTGGATCTTTGCCGATGTTATTAGAATCCCATTGTCGAGGTTCTTAGTGTGCTTGATGTTCAAGGTGATCAAAGGTTATAGAGCTTTTTCCACTTTTAGTGGTATGTAGAAGTAATTGATTGATTTCTAGTAATAAAATTTTGTTCCAATTATATATTGTGCGAGCTTTTAAAAGCCAAAAAAAATCTCTATCACTTTTCAGATAATATCATTGGATTGTTTACATATATAATCACAAAATATAGCAATAAGTGAGAAAAAAAACTAGATATGGAAGGCAACAACCCCCACAAAGTTATTATTTGTATACTCTTGGTTTTCTAGCACTTGTGGAATAAGTTGGAGAGCCTCCTTGGAGAGATTTTCTGCTAGGGTATTGAGTTTATGGTATATATGGCCACAAGAGAACCAATCCAACTTGTTGTAGACTTGTTTGATACCTTGCAAAATGTGAGCCAAATGAGGGGCCATTATGCTGACTTTGTCACAGACTCAATCCACAACAAGTTTTGAATCCCCCAAAATATTTAGTTTTTTGACATCTTTTTGGTTGACCACATTAACAAGAGCTTAGAGAGTTGAAAATTCAACTCTCATGTTTGTGCCCATACTTGGAGCATATTTGATATGCAAAAAATGAGCAAGGTTTTCATATTTCTTTCCACAATGATTTTATTTCATTACTTTGATCTTTGATGTTATGTCATCAATTAAAGATTCCATTCCTCCATTAGCAGGACTGCCTACATACAAACCTCCACTTTCAGGTTCTGTTTCTTTAAGTGGTTCATGCCCAATGAATTTCTACTCATCGATGCCAGTTGGGTCATATGGTAACATTTCATCTACTTTTCATCAACCTTTAAATAAAAAAACCAACATATCAAATGATTCACGCCCATTAACAAGACAAAATAAACTGGCTACAATCCATTCTAGTGAGATGCTAGATATATTGAAACCATTCCTAGAGGCTTCAGAAACCACTATGGCTCCAATTCAAGTTATGGATGGAAAGACAAACTCCTTGCCAGAATATCTTGGCAATCAATCAAGTTCTCTTGTAGTTGCATTCTTCAACAACAAAGATAATTTTAGTTTACAGTTTTCCATCAGTCCCCCATCTGAAGTATTGACTATAGATAAAGAATATAAAGTTAAATTGTCACCAGTGAACATGCCTACTGTGAAAACATGTGATCTCTCCGATGGTACGATTTCAAATTGTTTTGTAGTTTCTGCACTTGAGTCTGGAGTAGATCATCATACTAGTAAAAAGTAGAAAAACATATCTAAAAAACAAGCAGGTATTTCAACAAATGAATTTTCAAATAAGATGACAAAATCTGAGCACAAGCCTAAAAAGCAGCAGATGCAACATGTGTCATTGGTAGGAAGCTCTTCAACTATGGAAAGGGAGTCAAAAGGAGAGGTGGTTGAATAGGAGTCTAAACTTAGTGGTTCTCACAGGCAGGTGGAGGAGTTACTTTTGAGTGAGACTTCATCATCTACCTCAACAACTCATTTAATGACAACCCTACAAAAGACAATTAAAGTTGTTGATGGAGGGGCTAATTCTGACCTAGCTATAGAAACAGTTCCACATTCTTCATTGTGAGAGCCTGATTTCACAACCCATCGTCATGGTTCATTTAGCAATCCCACAAAATGTGAAAAGATACTATTGCCAAAGAATTCATTAGGAAACATGGTTAATGTCGTGGACACTCCCTCGTTAAGGATATCAGGAGTTTCATCATCTATAGATGAGATCACCGAAAGGGATATTTCCAGGGGAACCTTGGAACCTTTACAAGATTCAGGATCTGTGAGTGAATTAATCATTGCTGATATGTCCTCATATTTGGGAAGCTATGGTGAGGGATATGAAGGAAAAACATAAAATTATGGGCTAGTTATAGAGTTTTATACAAAGGATGTTGGAGTAGTAAAGAAAGTAGCAGAAAATATGAAGTTTGATAACAGTAATGTTCTTGTAGGAACATTGAAGAGCCAAACATGCAGTGAGGATGGCATTAAATCATATTCAAAACTTAGAATTGTGAAGAATAAACAATCTGAATCAACAATTGATAATGCTAGACAAAGCTACAACAATAATTTTGTTAATTCTGTAATTGGAGAGAAGCAAGATCTTGGAAATGTTCTCCATCTTGAGCATGGGACTATTTTAGTTTTTGATTCCCCATCTCAGTTGTCAAGTTCACTTGATGTTGACATAAACAAAGAGCTGACTTATTTTTCCAATTCTGTCATTGGAAAATAAAAAGCTAGTTTGCATGTCGGGGAGAGAAAAATCAATGCATGAGAGTAGATTGGCATCTCAACTAGCTACACATGACAATGGAACAATGATTGTTGATCAAAATGTTCTCAAAGAGAAAAAGGGTGAAGTGTTAGTTGTATATGAGCAGTCAACAACAAATACAAGTAAGGTGTCTGAATGGGAATTACAATCAGAAGCTACATCAATCCTCCCTAAAGCTAATATGGCTATTTTGGAGGAAAAACTAGGTTTTCTGTCTGGTAACAAAGTTGTTGACTACAAAAAATCTTCTGTATATAGAAACAAAGGTAGGGTTAACCATGATAGTCCCAAAGTACTTGGGGAAGGTTCAACTGCCAATTTGAAGGCAATTGACACACAAGATAAGGGTCAAGTATCTACCACTAATAGTGATATTTGTGAAATGTCTCCTCAACTTCAGGTGTCATATTTTCCTGTTGGAAGTGAAGGAAAGCGAGATTTAGTAGCTATGTTGACAGAAAAGGAGAATAAAATTTCTTCCAATGTTTTTGTGTAGAATAGTGTTGCAAATATTGGTGATGTTTCCAAGGTAGTAGTTGTCAACAAGAAGAAGAAAAAGAAGGATTTTTCCAGTAAGGAAAATGTTGCAGCTCTCACTAGGATTTATATGATATTTATAAGGTTCAAGAGGAGAAGGAGGAAGATGTGAAACTTCCAGAACCATCTAAAATAGTAATCGATGTTGTCAAGAGTAAGACTTCTTGAAAGAGTCTGAGAAGCAAGTCCTGAAAGAAGTGGATGACTGGGAAGATGCAGTCGAGCTTTCAACTCCTATGAATCAAGTAGCTATTTTAGTTACTGAATGTTCAAGAGACAAAAAATACTCCAGAGATTTTTTGTTGACAATCAAGGATCACTGCAAAGATCTACCAAATCATTTTGAATATTTTCCAAACATTATTGAATTACCTGGAAATTCCCAAGCACTTGCGAGTCATGTAGGAGAGGTTGAAGGATTAGCAAGCACTGCAAGAAGACTTGACAGGAAGCTGAGTGGGAATTATCTACTTGAACGTCATGGGAGAAATATGTCCAGTTTGGATGATGATAGATGGGCCAAGCCAGTGGATGATTTTGTTGATGGCTGTGATATGTGGATGGATGCAGATCTTAGTGGCTCCTCTGCTGTGTTTCAACCTGGACAAGGTTATAATATTGGATTTTCAAGAAATACCTGTGCAACACAAATGAGTATGAATTTCATCCTTCCCGGAGGGCCTTATGTGAAAGCACGACTTCCACAAGTTGGACTAGTGAGAAATAATTCTAATCCTAATAGGTGGCATCGTGCTTCTGGTTCGCAAAAGGGTTTGATTCCTCCTCCACAACCTTCTTTGCCCACAATTCATATATCAGAGAACCAATATGAAGTGGGCAAGGTTTCTGATGAGGATGAGTTGAAATAAAGACAAATTAAATCCATCCTTAATAAATTAACGCCCCAAAACTTTGAGAAACTTTTTGAACAGGTCAAAGAAGTGAACATTGAATTGGCAACATTTCTTCATGGTATAATATCTCAAATATTTGACAAAGCCTTGATGGAGCTGTTTTTTTGTGAAATGTATGCAAAATTCAGTTTTCAGCTTGCTGTAGGAATACCAGAATTTTATGAACATAATGAGAAGGTTGTTTTCAAGCGAGTTCTTTTGAACAAATGCTAAGAATAATTTGAAAAATATGAAAGAGAAGAGGCTGAGGCTGAGAAAGCAGAAGAGCATGGTGAAAAAAGGCTTTCAGCAGAAGAAAGACGGGAGAAGAAGGTTGCAACACGATGATGAATGCTAGGAAATATAAGGTTTATTGGTGATATTTATAAAGAAAGTATATTGACTGAAATAATTATGCATGCACGCATTAAGAAATTAATTGGTGAATTTCAGCATCTAGAGGAGGAAAATGTTGAAGCTTTGTGCAAACTGATGAGCACCATTGGTCATATGATTGACCATTCAAAAGCTAAGGAACATATTGATGCTTACTTCGATAGGATGATAAAAATGTCCAATAACCAAGGGCTTCCCTCTAGGTTGAGCTTCAAGTTGAAGGATCTGACTAATCCGAGGAGGACTAGATGACAACAAAGGAAGAAAGTTGAGGGCATCTGATGCGGGTCGATCGATGGTTGCAAAAAGAGTGCGGGCCGTAGAAAGTGCGACAGTGAAAGGAAATAAGGGATGGGTGAAAATCGGGAGGCTACGATAGGAGGTGTAGGCAGTCTCAACAGAAACCCCACCGCATGGATGACACATACGATCGTCCGCGGGATTGCGATGCTACAGTGTCTGTCAGAGCCCCCTCCATGTTGCGTCATCCCCGATCATCGAGCCATTTAGAAACCCTTGGCAAAAAGAATCTCAGATCGCCTTCCATCCTCATTCACATAATTCAATCACCAACATGGTAGAGATGTTGTAATGTTGTCAACATTCCTATGTTATACCAAAATGATTTCTCGTTAACATTCCTATGTGATACCTGTGTAAAGGATTATTTTATCAGCCATTAGATATAGCCAACTCAAAAAAACACTTTTATGGCTATCAGTATTAGTATATTAGTAAAATTATTACTAATTCCACTCTCTTATTTGGTTCAAATTGAACTGAATCCAAAAATCTAGCTATAAATTTTAAATTGTCTATTTATTTTTAAAATTGCAATATGTTAAAACATATTAACATGACTGTTTATTTTGTTTAAAATTATGCAAATTCACAACATATATATTTAAAGGGAGAAAAATAAAAAAGGAAAAATAAGAACCTATGTTTTCATTTAAAACAAAAATCCAATACTTATTCATATTAAGCTTAGATCCAAACAGAAAAGGTCAAAACATCTAGCCCCATTGGAAAATTTTCCACATAAAAAGACACCAAATACTGCCTGAAACATGGATGTTGAGTGAGCTATTATCAAATGGCTATCATATAAACCACAAAATTGAAATTTTGTGTTTATTCTTATTCAAGTTTGAGTTTATTTCAAGACTGCTACAGTCTATGGTCATGTGCGATTATGAATTATAACTATATATAATTTTGATTTTTCTAGGTTGGAGACTGTACTATTTTCATTGGAGGATGCTACTATTGATGTGCCCAAGGCTCTTGAGTTACTTGATAGGATTCTCACAAAACTAATTGTTGAAGGGATATTCTTTATTCAATATATAGCAAGGGAAATCAAGGATGGAGGTACATAGCCATGAAGCTTATTAGAAACAAGGGGATTTTGAGGTATTTCTCAAGAAGAAAATTTCAAGGTAGTCTGCTCACAATTTTAATGCCTAATCAATTTTGTGGTTTATTGGTGATCCATCATGTTGACAAGTGAATGGTTGGTTAGTTTTTAGCTTGTGCTCACATTAGTTGGTTCCTGAAGCTCAAGCACTTTATAACAAAAATAGGCAAAGTCAAACAACACAAATGGTCCACTAGCTCTCTTTTCATTTGCTAATATTATAATTAATTTTTATTAGAGGCACTGTTTGTTTGTTTGTTTTGGCTAGAAAAGGGTTTTCTCTTGGTTTTATATGATTTTCAATTTATCGTATGTAGCATGTTGAGAAATGGGAAAGAATAACGTGACATTTATTTTGCAAAAATTGATGCTAAAGGAAAATTGCTTTGACATTATTGATGTTAAGGTATATGTTGTATAAACTATTTATAGTCTAATTTATGTTATATTCTAGTGTTAGTTGTCTTTCATTTCTTACACTACATTGTATTTTCTTTTGTTTTCAGAAAATGAAATCAGTGTTGATGGTAAGAAGCATGAATTGAAAAAAGAGGAGAGCAATAACATTGGAGCGACAAATGCAAAAAGAGAGAGGAGAACTGGTCTGGTGATACCCTTAGAGCCAATATCAAGTCTTCAGAGTTGGTGAATTCACTTGTAATGCCTTGACAACACAACGATAATGTTTTGAAGTGATGAAACATCATTTCATGTGTAAATTGTAGTCCAACTAATATTAAGTTGGAAACTCATATTGTAATACTTTAACATTTCATATAATATAATTTATGTGGTTGAAATTATTTATAGTTGCACTTGATGTTGTTTAGTATTGTAATTAAAATATGCTACTTTGTGTTTTCATATTAGGTGAATATTCACATTGTATGACATTTTTTAAATCATACAAATTAATTTATGTTGATTAATAATGAACACAATAAAATGAATATACGACTAAATTAGTCATTTATAATTATTATTAATGAAAGTAAATGAAATGAATATAAACTACTAAATTAGTCGTTTATATAATGAATAAATGGCTACCACAAATGATAAATTTGTGACTGCAAATAATTACTAAATTTTGCATATAAACGACTATTAGTAGCTAATTTACAGTATCTTATAACACGACTAAAATTTAGTCATATTTCTTCAGTCATTAATTGGTTTCAAATGATGTCTAAAATTTGCATATATATGACTATTAGTAGCTAATTTACAGTATCTTATAACATGACCAACATGTTGGTCATATTTCTTTGGTCATTAATTGGTTTTCTCAGGCGATCATATAGTAATATATTTTGTTGTATATTTGGTCATTAATTGTGACATTTAATGACCAAATTAAATACCAAATCAATGACTAAATGAATGACTAAATCAGTGACAAATGAATGACTAAATCAGTGACCAAATGAATGACTAAATTAGTGACCAAATCAGTGACTAAATCAATGACCAAATATACAACTAGATAACAAAATTGAGATAACCAATTAATGACTAATCTAAAAACGACCAAAAGTTAGTCGCGTTATAAGATACTGTAAATTAGCTATTATTGGTCACCGACTGAAATATAGTCATTTATATGCAAATTTTAGTCCTTTTTTTAGTAACTAATTAGCCATTTTGTACTAGTGGATGCTAATGAAGAGCAAGCATGTAGGATGTGTTTATCCAATTTTTCTCTGAGAAATGGGTATGCAGCAAATTGTTGAGGAAAGTTGGCAATTATTTGTTGCTAAATTTCATAAACAACAGCAATAGGAGTTAACATTTGGACCTTATTTCAGTAGTTCTGGAATGCAAACAACGAATATTATTTCTGGAATGCTCAGAAATTGATGGAAGTTCTGGTCATTATGTACCTCTGGGCAGCAATAGTTGACAGAGTTTCAAGCTGCGATCGCGATTGTTGAGTGAGTTTCAGTCTGTTCAGTTCATGCTCTGGGCTTCATAGTCGCAAACAGAGGATTTGTTGCAGACAATTTTGAAAATGAATTCGTGGGTTGAAGTGTGGCGGGGTTGGCAGTGTAGTTAATGCATGCATGCGGCCAGCTAGGTAGACAGACGGGGTAACGGAGACGGTGATCCAGAAGAGTAACAGAGCTGGTACGTCGCTCTGACCAGGAGTGAAACAGCGAAGGGGCCACATTTCTCTAATGCTGGAATAATGCACTTTTTGGGTGATCGGAATGCATTATAGCCTACTCCTTAGAAAAATAGGGCCCCACTATGTTATCCTAGGGGAGCATCAAGAATTTTTCATTATGACTCTCATAACAGCCATCATTGATGAATCTTTCAATGAAGAGAGAAAACAAGTGATATTCAATGGTCCACAAGATTTTACCTAAGAAGGGTAAATGGTAGTTGTCTCCAAAGGAAAAGGCAATCTCATGGTCTCTCATACATGGGAGTGTTGCCTCATAGATCTACTACTAGCAAGTTTGTGACTATAGTTATGTAACAAGCATGTAATAACCTCCATGCTTGAGATAGGATAGAAAGAGTTGATCTATATTGCAATCCTAAAGGGACCCTATAAGGTCATCTTATAAAATTCAACAAATCCCATCCCCCTATAGAATATAGTGATCAATCTCAACACATAACTGATGTTAATGCACCCTCAATAGGACAAGCAAAGATACTATGACCATTCATTGAGATGAATCTAATACACTATAGTTTGGAGTTTTAGAAGACTAGAACTAGAGATATAACTAGACATGACAAGCATTCAATACTTCATGAGATAAGAACTCACACAAATTAAAGGGAAAGATTTACCCAGTTTAGAAATAAAATATGGAGAGAACTATGTCTTATAGTGACCTCTAGAAGGTTATCGTGGCAGAATCACCAAAACCAAAGACAATGAAAAATGATTACAAGAATTCAAAGAGTGTCCTAACTCCTCATGCTCAAAATTGCGGTTGAGGACAATACTTTTCCACATATAAGAGCCACAAACTGAGGCGTTGAATGATAGTGTGAAATAAGATGTATGAAACAGAAAATTAAATTTTTTGTCACCAAGAAAAAATTCATTAAATTTAAAAATGTCTCAAACAAATTTAGTGCCACAACATGTTCAAAAGATTAAAAAACTTTGACATGAATGGTTTCCAATTAATACAACTATTGAAGATAAGGAACTAGTTATAATAATAATTGAAGATAAATAATTCATAAAAAATTTAATGGAAGATAAAGAATTTGTAACAATTTTATTAAATTCTTCCAAGCATGTATCAAAATTTTCAACATTGTTATGTACCCCTTTCAAAATTGTTGTACAATCATTTGAAGAGCCATATGATTGCTCCTACAAGAAGTACAAAGATTGAAGAAGGTTAAAGGTGAAGGAACTAATAAAGAGTTCACAGTAGAATAAAGAATTCATTGCAAGGCAAGAGGTATGGGTAGTACAATAATTGGACATAAAAATTCAAGATTAATGCACAAGATTTTGAAGGTCATTCTCAAACCGACAAGCCTAAATATTGTAACCATTACTGAAATAATAACCTTATAGAACAATAGTATTTCTAAATAAATACATGAAGTGGAGAGGAATAGAGCTAGAGGTAGAAGTAAAGGTAGAGGTGATAGGCATAGAAGAAATTTTGAAAAATGTAGTCAAACTATAAAAAAGAATGACACTCAAATAGATTATCTTCTCATGCTTGCACAAAAATAAGTAGCACCACTTAATGTGCCTGCACTGTGAAATAGACTATTTTCTCGTGGTTGCACACAAATAAGTGGCAACACTATATGTGTTCGATATCTCATTTTCAGACCTACAAAATAAAGCATCAAGGAAAAGGAAGTTTTTCAAAACTTGATGAATGTTAAAATAAAGTGAGACTAGGTGATAACAAAATACATACCAATGAGAGTTTGAGCTCATGCAGTTAAAATCATGACCTAACCTGGTCATGCAATTAAAATCATGGCATTCTTTGTAAACCTTGTCTAAAGGAAAAATTTCTTTTTGTTGAGAAGGTTGTAGATAAGAAGTTCATTGTTATTTTGACAAGAAACAACATTTTATCAACACAAGAATGATAAGATTATGGCCAGAAGTGTACAACATAACTATATGTACAAATTTGAAGAGTTTCAAGAAAGAAACGAGCATTTTTTACATGTTCCGGTAAAAAAAAAAAAAATTGGCATGAGAGATATGGTCATTTGAATTGCTTTCATCGTGATGATCAATATGCCATAAAAACAAGAAAGTATCATTTTTTGTGAGGCAGATTTGGTAGGAAAGCAATATCACGTTAAGTTTGAAGACAACAAAGCAAGAGAAACGCATGTCATTAAATTGATTCATAGTGATGTTGATGAACCCATGGAAAAATCGATCACTTGGTGGTGCAAAGAGTGTTATAAAACCGGTTGACCAAATCAAACTAGCCAATTTGAATCGGTTTTTGGTCAAAACCAACTCAATTCAATAGCCTCTATAATGAGTCAGCCATTAACTCACTATGAAAGACAAATCATAGCAGGCACTGACAAAGTTATAACTCCCAGCAAAGTTACTGCATCACCTTTGTGTCTTCACAATCAATGCTCTTCAATCTCCTTGAATTTACTTAGCCTCTTCTATTTTTCATTCCTTCTCGTGGCTAATAACCAAATTTTAGTAGCATCTCAGATCAAGTTTCCTGCACTTGTCCTTCACTCTATAAAATAGGAAAAATACCTCAATTGTTTTACCAATTGCAAAAATACCATTCATGACAATATTATAATTTGTAGTATTTAAATAAAATACCTTTTGCAAAAAGAAATAAACCAGTCTCTGGGCCTCAAAATAATTGTGCTTTGTCATTTATACATATTGGGTAGATAGCCTTTTTCATACAATAATTCAATGTGTTCAAAAGATTAATCAACAGGGCCCTGGAAAAGAAGTGCATTTAGAACCTTGCTAGAATCATCAATGTCTTGTCTCACATCCCTCTCATAGTTTTGATAACCCTACTTGTAGTTTGAGCTCTTCCATTCCTAAAAATAGTATCGATCAACATCTGGGAAATAGGGTCTGTGTGGACATGTCTATGTTCCAACATCCTATACAAAGTGTTCCTTGCATACTGGCTAGTTTTCATTCAGTATGAAGCTTTTCCTAAGGCTAACTATCACTATCCAGGCAACAATTCCAGGATTCCTCCACAACATTATCATAAGGAGTGCAAAACCTACCTCAGCCATGCCTTTGTTGCACTGAACAAGAACCAATGCCTTGAAAGTTGAAGGATCCTAAATTCTCTACTTAATTAACTTCCCAAAAGTATTCTCTGCTTTTTTCGTTTTCCTATGTCAACAAAGATATGAAAACAGAGAACTATAAGTGGTAACTAAATGGTACACAATTTGTTGACTTGAGAAAAAATCCCTTCTACAACAGACCATCTAAAATCTCAATTTCCTTATCAAACTCTCCTCTGCTATAAATTATCCTAATTAGAATAGTATAAGTTACAGAATTAGTGCAAACAACTAAGCATTCATCAATATATTACAGGTAAAGGTATCTACCTTAAAGTTACCCTGAATCATCTTATGTGTTTACCAAAACTTATTCACATTACAGATATCATAAGTGATGGTATTACACAAACTCATTTGGGCTCACACCATAGCAAACCATTTCATTTAGAGGCCTCAACACTTTGCCAAAGTGATCCTTCTGGTAAAAATCCTGAATCATCATAGCGTAAGCCACAACATTGGGCACAACACTAGGGCTCGTCTTACTTGTTCTTATTCCACAACTTATATGCATCTTGCTACCATTTCTACAGAGCACATCAAACAAATTATTGTATATAACAATATCCATGTTGCATTTCCTATTCCTCATATCCTAAAAGAACCCAAAAGATGCATCCACCTTGGTAGATAGGCAACACTCTTATGAAAATATTGTAAGTATAAAAATTAGGAAAAATCCCCTTGCTCACTATACATATGTGTAGATGCTTTGGTTCTAGTGAAGGATTTATTTATGGAGAATATTGATGTGTCTTATGTGCTTTGCAGCAAGACTATATATGAAGAATACCTCTCAAGATGGCATCATTAGAGTCAATAGCTAATGTGCTTTCAAAAAATCATTTTCCAGATAGTTATACTGGTAATAACTAACGACCTTTAGATTTTGTGAGGTGCACACAAAAAAAGGCAAAGAAATGAAAATAAATTAATAATAAATAATGGATTATGTACTCTTGATGGGTATAAATTAAGACTCTAGCTGGCCTTGAAGCCACGTTGAACCCAGCAGAAACTAAAAGTTACAAGCTCAATTTTGATGGAGCTGCAAGTGGAAATCCAGGTGAAGTACAAAGCAGTGGAATAATCAGAAAAAAAGGGAGAAATCAAGTAAGCATATTTTAGATATATTGTCAAAACCTTAGATAACCAAACAGAGGTTGTGACCCTAGCCAAGGGGGGTTTATGTGGTGCACAACCCAAAATTACCACGTCGGTAGAAATCAAAGGGACTCAAACCTCTTGACTCATATCTTGAAAAATAAGGCAACAATTTTGTATCAGTTGTGAATTGAATGGATAAAAAAGATCCTGGAAGAACGATACCTTGGCTTCAACCATGCCAGAAGATCTGCTAACAAAATATAAAACTAGGTAAGAAAATCAAGCAGTCGCTGCAAAGTTCTTCTCTCATCCAAATAAAACTACACAGTCAAAATTTCAAAGGGATGGGAGGATAGGTCGAATCAATTTATCAACCCCATCACCAGAATAAATAAACTGACATGAACCTTGACGATGCCACCTAGATTATGGAAAGCTACCAAAAGTCATGGATGTACCTTCCCTCTGTCACCTCCCCTCGCCAACTCCCGAGCGGGACAACCCTTCCCTCATTCCACTCAACCCTATCTCCTTCACATTCCTCACTCTCATATAAAGGAGATGCACATGAGTATGCGCTTGATAAGTGCCATGGAGAGCATCCCCCTTTTTTCTCGCAGGGGGAGAAAATAGAAGATGCCTGCCCCTACCCTGGAACAGATCCAAGAGGAAATAAGACCTTTGTGGAAGAATGTAGGCTCGTGCCTACAAGCTGTGGAGAAATCAGTTAAGACTAGTAAAATCAATATTGGAAAAAAATGGAGCTAAACAAAGAAAAATGGGATCAGGTAATTCTAGTTATGAAAAACACTGAGCTCAAGCTAGAACTGTTATCACAATCTGAAAAAGAAGATGTGAGTGACCTATAATTCAAGATGGATGATCATATCAAAAAATTGAATACCGTCCTGTGTAACATCTATAGCAAACTCCAGCAACTCTCTATTAAAAAAAGAATTGATAGTGCCAATCTAAAGAAACTGTAGGGTGAACTGTCCATCCTGAAATCCTAACCGCTACCTGATGATGGCAAACGAGTGGCAGGAGCCACAGGAGAAGAGAGATACTCAGAATCGTATGAGGGCTATCCCTATGGCCCACATAATGGCTCTTCCCCCTGGATTATATACATAATGTTTTCAGTAGAGACAATGAGTCTCTAGTTAAAATGGCCAGTTCTTTGTTTTGTAAAGATTTGCGAGTATTTTGGAATTTCAGAATTTTGTAAATGAGGAGCTATGATGAGTAGAGCCAACCTATATAAATAATATTTTGATTAAATGAATGTCGATGGTACATGGTTCTGTCATGAGGGCATCTACAAACTATGAGAAACTTCTATGAATCTATGCAAAACTATATGTATCAATTTGCAACAGAGGCTTCAGGAAAATACAGTTATTATTATACAACATTCGAGGAAAAAATAAAATCTGAATAACTAACAAACACATCCATCAAAACAAAAAAGAGCCCTGATCCAAACAAAGGAACTGTCCACATCCTGAAAATTTTAGGGTAAAATACAAGCAAGGAAATTTTCAAACAGATCTTGTTGAGGTTTACTTCACTTAATGTCGTAAATACTAGCAGGAAGAGCATTAGGATGTGTATGGAGACTTACTAGGTATAAGAGATAGGAGAGTTGGGAAGTGTAAATGTGCAATCTCTGTCTGTTTGGGGATGACTCGCATGTTTTTTCAAAGCCTGCTCATTATTTTCATCCTTCCGAGTTGCTGCCAACATCTTTACCACTATAACTAAGAGAGCTCAAACAAATGTATCCAGAATGGTTGCTACCCAAAACTCAGATCGATAACTCGGAATTGTAACTCTAAACTATTTAATGCACGTTGCTCTTCTGCCAAGAAAACCCAAATGTTCAAACACCTTCCGCCAAGAAAACCCAAATGCTCAAATAGAAATGAAATAAAGGTCATTCACGCCACTTTGTCTTTTCGAGCACTTTACATATTTTGTTATTCTTTTCTATTTATTTAACGGGCCCTAAGTTTAGATATGAATTACGTGTGAAGATTCACGTACAACCTTTTTCTTCAAGGAAAACTGTAATTTAAAAGCTTTTCAATTAGTGTACATATATGTTAATTTATTTATGATATTGTTTTTTATTTGTTTTATTAAAAAATTTAAATGTTGTTATAGCTAATTATAGAGAATTATAGATGAGATTCTTAATTTAATTTTAATATATTACAATTTTATATTCATGAACATGTTATTTTTAAACCATAGTTCATTTTCTCTTTTACCCATGACTTTTTCTCTTGTTGATTCATCCCTTTTAGAGAAAGATCTAAGTGGGAAGGAGTGTGAATTCTTCTTGCATCGCTCTCTTTTAAGGCGGTAGCCTTCAAGGTCCTTTCTTCTTATCTTCAACCTTTCCCTATGCTTAAATCCATTACATTATGTTTTGTTGAGAAAACTCTTGATAACCCTATGGTGAATCACCCCATGCAATTTCTATCTTAAAGCCTTCGCTTTCGTGGAACATGGTTTAGTAGGGCAATTTATTGGACCATGGCCAATTCTAATATCAACAGACTTGTGGTGAAGAATTTGACCTAGAAGTGGATGTGCCCTTAGTTGTCCTAGTCTAGGTTCATCTTCCTCACATGCCTCTTCATTAATAAAGTGATGATGCCCTAGTTACAATTGTTAACTCCCTTGGAAAAATTATTGATAAATTTAACCTTAATGTAGAATTATGGTGATAGAATTGGAACCGCTCAAGAAATTTAATCTAAATTAAGAGACACAATTCTACTCTACTGCTCTATAGAAATTAATTCACAATTTAGAACAACATTCGCAAACATGCATCAATCACATGCACAAGTACACAGATTTATCTAGGGGAAACCAACTCGTAAAAACCCCTTAAGCTTGCTTGCATTAATCAAATGAATAGAGAATCTATTACAATTGCTAGCTCGCTCTGAGCTCAACTTGCAAAAGAATAATTTTTCTCTTTGTTCAATGAGAAGCTATGACCTAGACTTAATCAATTTATGGCTCCACCTAAGCTCATATTCCCTTGTGCAAATACTAAGGAAATTGGCCCCTAATTTTTAGGAATTTCCTTCAAATTGATTGTGTAATTCCCAAGGATTGATCTTTGATTGCATGAAACAACTGTACACTCAAGACTAATCTACAACTGATGTTACATTGGCTTGGAATCTCCACCACACATGAGAAATTCAAATTCCTTGCATGCATGATCTATTTTTGGTTGATTGATCAGTTAACTTGATGATCCTTAACTGAGTTAGTAGTTAAGGATTTTAGGGGTTAATGGGGTTAGGGTTTAGGGGGTTAAATGAGTTAGGGTTTTAGGGGTTTCAGGGGTTCAATGGGTTAGGGGTTGGGAATTATGGTTTAAGGGGTTAAGGGCTAAGAGATAGAGGTTTAGGGTTTAGGGGGTTAAATGGGTTAGGGGTTTAGAGGTTTAGGGGGTTTAGGGGATTTAGCAGTTAAGAATTTATGGGTTAGGGGTTAAGGGGTTAAGGGGTTAGAGGTTTAGGGTTTAGGGGGTTAAATGGATTAGGGGTTTAGAGGTTTAGGGGGTTAGGGGATTTAGAAGTTAGGGATTTTAGGGGTTTGATGTTAGGGGTTAATGGGTTTAAATGGATTAGGGGTCAGGAATTAGGGTTTAAGGGGTTAGGGGTTAAGGGTTTAGAGGTTTAGGGTTTAAGGGGTTAAATGGGTTAGGGGTTTAGGGGTTTAGGGGGTTAAATGGGTTAGGGGTGAAGGGTTTAGGGATTAGGGGTTAAGGGTTTATAGGTTTAGGTTTTAGGGATTAAATGTGTTAGCGTTTAGAGGTTTAGAGTTTAGGGGGTTAAATGGGATAGGGGTTTATGGGTATAGGGGGTTAAATGGGTTAGGGGTTGGGAATTAGGGTTTAAGGGGTTAAAGGTTTAGGGGGCTAAATGGGTTAGGGGTTTATGGGTTTAGGGTCTTAAATGGGTTAGGAGTTGAGGGTTTAGGGGTTAGGGGTTAAGGGTTTATAGGTTTAGGGTTTAAGGGTTAAATTTGGTTCGGGGTTTAGAGGTTTAGGGGGTTAAATGGGTTAGGGATTAAGGTTTCATAGTTTTATGTTTTAGGGGGTTAAATGGGTTAGGGGTTTAGGGGTATAGGGGGTTAAATGTGTTAGAGGTTGGGAATTAGGGTTTATGGGGTTGGAGGTTTAGGGGTTTACGAGGTTAAATGGGTTAGGGGTTGGGAATTAGGGTTTAATTGGGTTAGTGGTTAAGGGGTTAGTGGTTTAGGGTTTAGGGGCTTAAATGGGTTAGGGTTGGTTTAGAGGTTTAGGGGGTTAGGGGATTTAGCAGTTAAGGATCTTAGGGATTAGGTGTTAATGGGTTTAGGGTTTACGGGGTTAAATGTGTTAGGATTTTAGGGGTTTAGGGTGTTGAATTTGTTAGGGGTTGGGATTTAGGGTTTGAGGGGCTAGGGGTTAAGGGTTTAGAGGTTTAGGGTTTAAGAAGTTAAATGGGTTAGAGGTGTAGAGGTTTAGGGGGTTAGGGGATTTAGCAGTTAAGGATTTTAGGGGTTAGGGGTTAATGGGGTTAGGATTTATGGTGTTAAATGGGTTAGGGGTTTAGGGGTTTAGTGGTTAAATGGGTTAGGGGTTGTGAATTATGATTTAAGGGGTTAGAGGTTTATGGTTTAGGGGGTTAAATGGGTTAGGGATTTATAGGTTTCCTTGTCACATCCATATTTTTTTAATTTCATGATTAATTAGGCATTTTTAATGTCTCACTACTCAGTTAATTAGGATTAAGAAATGATGCAACTAAAGCATCAACTAAAGATATATTTATAATATTGGGTTTGTTAGTCATCTTTCAATCTAGAAACCTATCTCCTATATCGTCAAGGCAAGCGAGTAGTCTGTCCATGTCAAATCTTAGTGCATACATTAACAATTTGAAATTAAAATCAACGTTGGCCCCATTCACAGGTCACTCTTGGCTTATAAAGATAATGGTGCAGGGTAATATCATGTGATAAGTGACCTAATGGTTTATAACAATTTCAGCGCTGCAATAATCTAAGAACAATGATGACATTTATGATGATGTAAATAAATATGAATGAGCTTCTCTTGGTTTCAAGAATAATTTATTCTCTACTGAACAGGGCCAACCATGTGAAGGTGGAAATAAGCTCCGAAATCAGCATTCATCCAATCAAAGGATATAATATTTCAAATATTGTGGCAATGCTTGAAAAGTACCCCGATAGCAAACCCGTCTATGTCCCCCAGCCCTGACATCCAGAGCTTCTTAATCCTTGGGCAATAGAGGGCCATAACATCTTATCACATCACTCGTGATTTTCTCGCATAAATGTGGCCCTAGCTACAGGCTCTCCAACCGTTAGAGGTGGGTCGCTAGCATGGACAACAATGTATCCATGAGGTCACAACACCTCTCCACATTCATTGCATTCGCCTCCTAGATTTCCTATGCCTCCAGGTTTATGAGATGGCTCCAGCTAGAATCTTACACTCCATAATTTATTAGATGCAGTGAGTCCCGAGACATGACGAAGATCATAAAAAACCCTACAGATGGAGGTGAGGCTAGCCTATCAAAATACCTAGAAATGGAGGTGAGGCTAGCCCTATCAAAATCCCTGTAAATGGAGGCGATTTTCGCCTTATACCTATAATTCAAGAGGGAAAAAAATGCAACAATGCATTGGTCGGAAGATTCGACCAGTAAACCTCCCAGTGGTCTCAACTTGTTTGTAATAATAACCTGTCTCCAGCCCTCTCATGTTTACTTCCCCTCTTCTTTTTCATAATTTTTTTGCTACTATTTTCATGAATTGTCTTAATTTCTAACTTAATTGAACAAATTCTCTTAATTTCTAACTTAAGACATTTAAAATAGTTTTACTTTTTAAATTAAAATAATTAAAATGTTAATTTAAAATTTTAAGACAAAATATGAGTTTGGCCTTAAAAAAATGTTAAAGTACCCTTAATAATTGTTGTGATTGTTTAATCACTTACTGTTTTTATAAATAGTTAAGTAACCTTATTAATTAATGAGGATTATTACTATTTTTTTCTTTTAGTGAGGATTAATGAGGATACAATGTTTCCTTCGAGTACAAATTAAATTATAGAGGGTAGTGATGAGTTTTCTATTTAAAATTTATTGAAAAGTGGTAAAGAATATGCATTTTATATGAAAGTAAAATTCAAATAAGTGCACTATAATGAGGAAATAATCCTTGTAGCATGATAACATATACAAAACAACCACATGAACTCAAGGAGTTATAAAATAAGTATATTATAATTCATTTTATATGTGAAGGAAGTGTTAGAAAGTAAATCATATAGACACCATACCATGGGCTACCCTATCAAGCTCTGGCACATAGTGGAAGTTATCTCAAGTATGAAATGGATGAGGGTAGATGATGAGAAGCTCTTGAAAACTATGTAAGTAAATCCACCCTCTAGAATAGGGGTGTGCGCCTCTCCTTAATAGAATGGAATAGGAGGAGAGAGAATGTCATTGATTAAAGAGAAGAGGATCAAATTTTCAGTTAAAGACCTATGTGCTAGATCATTTTGGATGTCACAATTCCTCTCTGGTTTCTCTCTTTCAAAACTAGGTTTGTTGAAAGTATACACATGCTCAAAACACTTTGTAGCTATTTTTTTTCCTTTAATTGAAAAATATGTTAAAAGTATCTTGAGGGAAAATTTTAAGGATGTGAGTTCAACTTAGAGTTTAGAAACCTTGGCTAATCATACTAGTCTCTAATATGAAAATTGTAAAAAATTTTATGATATTTGTATAAAAATATTTAGATTTGTACTTATTTTATATATCTATGCATAAAATTTTGGCGATTTTCAAGGTAAAATAAATTTATACTATAAAATATGGGCGAATCAATTTTAGAAAAAATGGAAATTGGCAAAACCTTTTTTTTGGAAAAAGTGTCGAAAATTAGCCCTCCTGCAAATATTAGCCCCTAAACTTTTCCATGAGTATCTTTATTGAAACGCATGTCTTCTAAAATGTGTGCTATTTTAGCATGTAATACTCATTATAGTGCATTAAATGTATGAGCAACAAGTCAACACAACACTATGGCACTACTTCTCCATGATATCTATTTTTTTCTTATTTTGAAGTTCTGACCTACTCGAAATAGATATGGTGCCCCTTTTGTAATAACGTCTTGTTTACCTTTAATAACCATAAATATCTATTGATTTTTGTTTATATGGATGAAATACAAACATTTCCTAGAATGATCCTCCTTAAGCACACCCTATCCAAGACTGTTCACTGTTTGCATGGTTGAAACACGAAATCTGCAAATAATAATTTGTTTTGACTACATCACCTCTCAATCTTTACCTTTATCATTGTAATAATTAGCATGTGTGGATGGAACTAGGTCTAATTCTACTTCATGAAGAAAATCAACCTTACTTATATGGCTAGGTTGAATTGCATCATGACGAGTTTCCAAGAAGAGGCTCATGTACAAGGTGTGGGAATAAATGTTTATTTTCTCTAAAATAGTATGATACCTAGAGACTAAAATAACAAAGGATAAGGTGTGTAAAAATAACAAAAGGCCCTTAAGCAAGCACCCCTTCCTGGGCTAGATTTAAGCTCTAGGCATCCTCCAATTTTGAACGAATTCCGATGGTGGAATTTCAAATAAATTAATGCCCTAGCTGTCACTCCAAAAGGGAACCCTTGAAGCTCCTTGAAGGTTTGCATTTTGTAGTTCATCGTTCAAAACCTTTTCTCTTAACTATAAGTGATTATTGGATGAGCCTTTACCACAGTATATCTCTCAACCTTTAGTCTCTTATGGTATTTCTCTAAAATAGTTTTTCATGGAAAGGCACCCTAGCTTCTCCCAAAGCTCACACTTTAATTGAATCTTTTCATTGAATGAGTCATCCTTACCTCACTTTGAACCCTAGTATAAACAAACCAATCACAAATGTGGGATTCTGGAAGTTTTGATCTTAGGCATTCATCATTTTTGAATATTCCTAAACCCGAGGTCAACTTTCCCTCAAGCCTTTCTTGGAGAGTCCTTATTTTGCTTCTAAAACATACAACCTATTATCTGATCCTCTTATATGATAACATCACCAGCTTCTACACCCTCAATTTCACCAACAATACATTGTTTGCGTCATCCTCGAAGTTCTTGCTATTGACGATTTCATGCCTATTAGAGTATTGTAGGTATGAAATTTTGCCCTGCACTCGACCCTTTCATGCAATGAGGCATAATATGAAACCATTTCAATAGCTTGATTCAAACTTGCCAAATAAAACCAACATATCACAAGATCAACTTAGCACTATGTCTTATTTTAATTAATGTAATTTCCTCCCAATTAATCATACTAAACATTGGATGAAAATTCTTATTTAATGCCAAAAACCATGAAAATCCTCCTACAATATGGATGGAATAAACTTTAAAACCTACAAAATGCAAATTATGTTTCCAACTTACACCTCACACTCCATGAAGTTGCATTTTTTTCCTATGTCACTAAGATAAATGAGATATCATATTGTCAAAAGTATATTTCAATCCAAATTACTTATGAGACATTTCACTTTTAAACAAAGATGCTCTAAATTTTATTTCAAAGAAAAATATCTAATATTTTTCCCAATTATGGAAAAACAAGTCATTTGAGTTAACATAATCAAATTATTGGTCAAAGGTGTGTATATACACAAACTTAAAACTAGACCTCAATACAAATAAATGAGAGAAATAATCATACAACTAGTGCTCAACTCATAAATAAAACAACTAACTCTAAAAAACGCCCTAGGTGGTCTACAATCTCAGCTTTGGAAGAACCATTGACTTTCACAGAATATAATGTGGGATCTTATACTCAAACTTTATTGCAGGAAAGACACAAGAAAAAATGAATTGAAGAATGCAATATGTCAACGCTACCGGAATTCCAAATCCAAAGGCATTTAATTGTGTTACAGTCCTCCTGTCTTAATAAATTGATCATGAATCTCACAAAGTAAGCTTTGAAAGCTCACTGAACCTCACAATGTTTTAGAAGGCACTCGGTAAGATAGTATCATAACCAACGTGATCTAAGATGTGTTCTTCCAAATTAGCATCTAAAGTTTGAAGGGCATAAAAGAGGATGGATAACAAAGCGAAATGATTCTCTATCTTAATTCCACCAATATGGGAGCAAAAAATGTAACGCCAAAATGGTTTATAAGGGCTTAGTTTCATGAGAGCCATTACAACGATGAACGGGTTTTTGGGACTCATGTTGATTGCACTATTGTAATTCACTCTAGCCAAACAATGCTAGACGACAATGTTGAAAAACTCATTAATTCCATATATGTTTAGAGAGAGGGATTATTTCATTGTTGTGTCAGTGGAATCCATGAAATACCTTCCACTCTCCATGGATTTCGGCCAATAGGGAAACAATGTCTCTAAGTGCTTACACAAATATATAGAAGGGGCCAATAAGATTCATGAGAAGACATCACATCCTAAAACAACATGTTAAAACTAATTCACCGACCTCCTAAAATGAACTCGTTGTGCCAGAATTTTTTCACCAATGAAAGTGAAGCCCAATCTGATGCATAAAATAGATTTAGGCTTTCAGAGATGCATATGTTTTTACAACATGCATATCATTGCTAAAGAAGCAATACCCCCTCAAATGGAATGATCCATAAACACCACAATTTTCCACATTTCATATTCTAGGCGGGCCTACAATAATAATGAAAATATGAAATGAGGAGTATGATAGCTCTTGAGTAACGATCTATGTGTATTTGTGTGTAATGAGGTTTATGTGTGCAATTGCACAATGTACACTAATTATACAGTGTAATGAGTGCATAGACAATTATCACAACTTAATGAAAATAAGGATTTGATATGCACCTAAGTCTGAAGATCGAACATACTCTCAACTTCAAACTTCATGCGCTTCATAAAATGGCCAAGCTAGAAATGCAGCCTTGCATATCAACTCATTGCAAGGGTTTTGAATAAAACTAAAGTTTGTCTTTGTATTTTGATTTTCATTGCATATTTTGGAATATTTTGAGAAATTTGATGGATAGTTCCTGTCCACCAGACTTCCTGAATATGAAATCTAGTTTACCTCAAGTTGCATGGGAAGGTTTCCATATCAAAACTCTGCAAAGGTTTTGAGAAAAACTAAAATTTTTGTTAGTGTGCATGGGAATGGTTTTGTGCAAAACTAAAATCAAAGTTTGTGTGCCACTTCTTATTGTGTTTGTGTGTATTTCTTATTGGTCTCTATAAGGTTGAGTTCATTATATATCTTCACATTACTACTCTAGTACAAGGACATGTTGTCTAACCTTTGCACTCGTGTTATTTAGTCTCCACTTGTTGTAACTTGTACAACAAAGTATGGTTTGAATCTATGGCTTAAAAAATTCACAAATCCACAACAACAAATCCATTCAACATCACATTGGCATCATCACTAGTCGACTCCTTCTCTTGGAATATATAAAGTATTCCATCAATGAGCCACTGCTGCAGATGAGCATCATCAATATCTGAATCTCCCAAGTTGAAAACTAACTTTTCAATTGTTCACTTCCATCTTTTAGATCTTCGACAGTGCTTCCCACAATATCAACAACTCCCACGTTGTTAGCTAGAGACTCAACCCAACCCTAAAAAGAAGAAATGCAACACAACCCGAACCTAAAAATTAGATAGGAGTTTGACTTGCTTAATGTTCAAGTCTCAGACAAGGAACTCACCACTTGTGCTAATACTGTCAACAAAGGAAATTTAGGCCTAATGTAAATATCAATTCAATCAAGAGAAAGAAAATGTCACACGTGAGAAAACCAAATTTACATAAACATTTAATTTAGTACTATTACTGATAAGAGATAAAAGGTAGCATTGATTTTCCCATACTTGAATCCTACCACCTATGGAGACCAAGGAATGTTAGGATATCACCCCATGTCCATGTCCATTGTTATTTATGGAAAAGCTAGAATGATTGAGGATGCCCTATTCATGGAGATCCAAAATGTGACATATCCCTGTGACTAAATATTAAATTTCATATCTATGTTTCCATATTTAACCAGTGTAAAGACAACCTGATTATTTTAGAACATGTGAAGACCAACCAGCTAATGATTTGCTGGTGAGGGAGAAATTATTTTCAAAGTGTCCGAAGGATCTTCTTAGTTAGAGGCTATATCCAAAAATTTAACAAGGGAACACAATGTACATCGAGAAGAGAGAAAATCAGTCACTGTAATTTAAGGAACATAACTTTAAAGTTGGAGCTTAGCTTCAAATTTTGCAGACTAACCAAACTTGTATCAAATTCCCTATCTCCTATTTAGAGGAGGCAAATGTTCTGTAGCTTTTGCACATGATGATATAATACAGCGTGCATAGTGTGACAATTGTTGGGGAAAATGAACGTCTTGAACAAACCTATATGCATATTTTAAAATTTGTTTGTGACAACAAACAAGATGTTGAGATAAACTTACCTTAGCGTCAAATTTTGCAAACTAAACAAACTTTATCAACTTCCCAATTTCCTATTAGAGGAAGCATATATACTATAGCTTTTGTACATGATGATATCACACCTCGTGTAGAATCACAGTTTCTTGACAAAATTAATGTCTTGAACAATCCCATAGACATATTTTATCACAACAAATAATATGCTTAGATAGACGTTCAAAACTAAGGCTATGAGATTTTTAGCTAGCACTCAGTTTTTCAGAGGAACTGGCTATGGGTCAACGATAGACGGGTTGTATCTAATCGTATCAACAAAGATCGAAGGGACATAAGAGGAATTGATGTCCGAGAAAACTTTCCAGGAAAAATTGTCACGTACTTCAGAGACAGCTACCCCACCAAAATGAAGAACCCAACAAATCATTGTTTTTATATAAGATAACGTGAATGGTAAGTGAAATAACAACCTCGGTGTAGGTGCAGGACAATAGTAGCCTGCAAGTTGACAAACTTAGGGTGTACTATAGAGTCAATTTTGCAAGTGTTAGATAATATTGTCTTAAATTGATATGATTTTGTCTTAATTATTAATTGCCTTAAATGATTTTTCTCTTAATTTTCATTGCCTTAAGTGTTAGAAATTAATGGAGAATAGGTTACGTAGTTATGATTTGCTCTTTATTTGACATTCAGTTCCTATTAATTAGGAATCTGTTTTGCCTATGTATCTATTTAATTCTTGATGCTTAATGAAGAACTCCAAGCGAATGCATTTGCTGGTGGGAGCTCCTGGTGATCTGCACCTGTGAGCTCCCGTGTGTTTGTCTAAACTGCTGTCTTCTGCATTTCTTAACATGGTATCAGAGCAACGAGCATGGGATACAGCAGCAATTCACAACACCTTACACTCCTCAGCAGAATGGAGTTGCTGAGAGGAAAAACAGAACACTGGTGGAGTGTGCTCGCAGTATGTTGAAAGGTAAGAATCTAACCAATGGTTTTTGGGCAGAAGCTGTTAATACTGCAGTGTATTTAAAGAATAGGAGTCCTACTAAAAGTCTTGAGTATAAAACTCCTTTTGAAGCATTGTTTGGCTTCAAGCCTGCAATAAGTCATCTTAAGGTATTTGGCTGTAAAGCTTTTGCACATGTTCCTAAAGAGAATAGGAAGAAGTTAGATTCAAAGGCCATTAAATGCACGTTCATTGGATACTGCAGTGAGTATAAGGCTTATAAATTGTTTGACCCTGCTACTCACAAGGTGTTTGTCAGTAGAGATGTATTATTCCATGAACAGATTGATGATGGAAATCCTGTCCAAAACAATGAAGAATGGCATGTGCCCTTACTCTCAGAAGAGGATACTGAAACAGGAGTCAGTCAGCAGCAGGAACAGAAGCAGGAACAGTAGCAGGTACAGCAGCAACAGGATAATGTGGAGTTCAGTCCACAAAGGGAAGAAATAAGCAGAATAATTGAACCCCCACCACTCAGAAGATCAAACAGGCCAAGACAGTTACCAGCTCGATATAGGGATTATGCGCTTATGACTGGTATGTTAAACATTGCAGAACCTTCTAACTTTTATGAAGCTAGTAAAATTCTTGAATGGAAGAAAGAAATGAATGAGGAATATGAATCCATCATTAAAAACAATACTTGGGATCTAGTAAAACTTCCTGATGATAAACAACCCATAGGTTGCAAATGGTTATTTAAGTTGAAATTTAGAGCAGATGGGTCTATTGATAAACATAAAGCAAGGTTGGTGGCAAAGGGATATTCCCAGATAGAAGGTATTGATTTTGAGGAGACATTTGCCCCTGTTGCAAAATTAAACACCATCAGAATGATCATTGCTTTAGCCACTAAACATCATTGGAAAATACACCAATTAGATGTTAAGTCTGCTTTCTTAAACGGTGATTTAAAAGAAGAAATATACTTAGTACAGCCTGAAGGATTTGTTAAGAAGGAAGAAGAACATCTAGTGTGTAGGTTAAAGAAAGCTTTATATGGTTTAAAGCAGGCACCTAGATCCTGGTATGAAAAAATTGATTCTTTTTTCCTCTTGAATGGTTATGAAAGAAGCAAAAATGATCCCAATTTATATACCATGTTTAATAATGAAGGGCAGATAGTGGTGATTTCTTTGTATGTAGATGATTTGATAATAACATGAAGTGCAGACAATCTCATTGAAGAAATCAAGCATCAATTATCACAGAAATTTGAGATGAAGGACCTTGGGGAAATGCAATACTGTTTGGGTCTAGAAGTTTGGAGAGATTCAAGTCAAACTTTTTTGTCCCAGGGTAAGTATGCAAAGAGTCTGTTATCCAGGTTTAAGATGGATGAGTGTAAGCCTTCATACATACCGTTACAGCAGAATAACAAACTTCAGATGGATGATGGTTCGAAATATGCAGATGCAACATTGTACAGACAGTTGGTTGGTAGTCTTATTTATTTGACTACAACAAGACCTGACTTAGCCTATGCAGTGAGTGTTTTGAGTCAGTTTATGACTCAACCCCATGACAGTCATTGGAGTGCAGCGAAAGCAGTATTAAGGTATCTGCAAGGAACATCAGATTTTGGTATTTTGTATTCTGACTCATTTGATGTTAAGTTGACAGGTTTTACAGACTCTGATTGGGCGGGAAATCTAGATGACAGAAGATCAATTACAGGTTACGCCTTCGACATTGGTTCCGGGGTCATCTCTTGGTGCAGCAAGAAGCAGCATACTGTTGCTTTATCCTCGGCAGAAGCAGAATATCAAGCTATGTGTGCAGCGACATGTGAGGCAGTTTGGTTGCGTAGACTTCTCCAAGATGCAGGGGAAGAACAGACAGAAGCTACGATCATCAATTGCGACAATCAGAGTTCCATCAAACTGGCTTACAATCCCGTGTTTCATAAAAACACTAAGCACATAGACACTCAATTTCATTTTGTTAGGGAGAAAGTGCAGTCCAAAGAGATTTCTGTAGAATATTGTAATTTTTGTGATAACATGGCTGATATATTCACTAAGCCACTAGGAAGACTGAAGTTTGATTTGTTTAGGGATACTTTAGGTGTGTTTAAAAATCCCTTTCTCCATTAAGGGGGGGTGTTAGAAATTAATGGAGAATAGGTTACGTAGTTATGATTTGCTCTTTATTTGACATTCAGTTCCTATTAATTAGGAATCTGTTTCGCCTATGTATCTATTTAATTCTTGATGCTTAATGAAGAACTCCAAGCGAATGCATTTGCTGGTGGGAGCTCCTGGTGATCTGCACCTGTGAGCTCCCGTGTGTTTGTCTAAACTGCTGTCTTCTGCATTTCTTAACATTAAGTGGCCATTATCTTAAATATAAAGTTTTGTCTTAAAATATTTTTGTCTCAAAATGTTTTTGTCTTAAATATAATGTTTTGTCTTAAAATATTTTCGTCTTAAATTGTTTTTGTCTTACAATATTTTTGTCTCAAACTGTTTTTATCTCAAATATATAATTTTGTCTTAAACTATTTTTGTTTTAGATTAAATATAAAGTTTTTGTTTTAGATTAAATATAAAGTTGTTTTTGTCTTAATTTTTATATTTAAGACAATTCAATTGATATTAAGTTTTAATGTAAAATAACTAAAATAAAAAATATTTTTTTAAAACAAACAAATTTTTTTGGTCTTAAAAGTGCCCAAACATAGAAAGAAAGAAAGAATGAATTTTTAATGTCTACAAGGCTAAAAATAGTTTATGGGACAAATTGCTTCTCTATTTGGCTCTTGTATTCGGCCCTTTTCCTAAGTTTTACAATAACCGCTCCAAGCTTATCGACAAACTCTTCGCTGAATAGATTATCCCAAGAACTAGCTACCAGAATACCTGCATAGTTTTCCCTACTGTCTTTGAATGCCTCGCATTCTAAAATGAAATGTTTTTCTGTTTCCACTTTTCGAAAGAAACAAAAAGTACATACTCTTTTCTCCCACATTTCTTTTGGCCTTTTCCAGCTCCCTGTTTCACAACTAAATTACTCTTTAGATAAAAAAGTATACTACCATTCCCACGAAATAACTCTTAACCGGCAGTTCAAACGTAGCTTCATATACAGCTCGAAGGATAAGTCGCATATAAAATTGTACACCCCTTACCCGAAACTTTCGTGAATGTTTTCATATACAACACGCTTTCGTTAATATCAAACATCGTGCAAGTCTTCCCATATTTATGGATATTACATACGCATCCAACCACTAGTGCACGACGTTTTATAACCAGCAATTAAATTATTTAGGTTGCGTTTAAGACAAGTAATAAAAAAATACAAGCAACTGGTACAAACTTTAAACCGAAACAGGCTCACCGGCTTGATTCTTGGAAATTCGTGCGGGGTGCTTACAATAATGGCTTCAACGCGGAGCCGAGCGTCAACATTGTTACCACAAGCTGAAGCTGTTGCTACCACAAGAAATCGTAAACATGACAAGGAATTGTTTTGGTGCCCTTCTGCTCAAATCCGTACTCCTCTTCGGCTTCTTTGAAGAGCCTGTGGGAGAGAGGATGGTTTATATGCGCTGCCACCACTGACACACGTAGGCCAAAGACAACCAATTTTTTTAGAGCTATAGTTCCATGAATATACTAGTAGTATATTCACAATTAAATTTTATACTTACTAAAATTCCAAAAGTAACATATACTGCCAATGAATTAATGGAAAAGTTTAATGACCATTCATCGTGGTGATGAAGAGCGGGGAAATGCAGTGAATGGAGAATTCTCAAATGAGGCAGATGAATGTGGTACTTATCGTTGCCTTGATCATATTGCTGCATGCTGTCTCCCATGTGAACTGCACCGCCTCAATGTCTTGTAATGCGGTGCACAAAGCTGGGACGAAGGTAGAGAAAAATCTAATAAAAATATATTGAAATTACAAGTTTGTGTAATCCTGTATTTGAGCTTTACAGAATGTTGAATTTATATATTTAAAAAATCAGTTTAAATAATATAAATCAAAATTTTATTTTAAATTGTTTTTTTTTTTTTAATTTTAATCCAAAAATTTAAAAACACAACTTTTGTTAAAAAAAATAATACGTTTTAATTGCATCTTAAAAATTTATTGTTCAAAGATCTTCCATCGATCATCTTCAAATTCAAAAAACTAAATTATATATAAAAACTCAAAACTTATATCAACTGAACTACGAGGTTATTATTGCCATGCCGAGTGGAACAATGACGAGATATGACAACTGCAACGATGTAATCAATGACGTTTTTGACGGATATGGCAAAAGAAAGGGAAGGTGGGAATAGAAGATTCGCTGAAGGTAAGAGGGTTTTTTTTATTCATTGTTTAAACCGTAAAGGCAGGTGATGAATAAAATATATTAGTGAAGTGGCATAACAGGTTCCCCATGACGCTATGAAAAGCCTCCACTGCAATTACCTCGCACCAGTTCCTCTTGGTATTGCTCGGTAAGCGTGTGGTTTATACATCTCTGAAAAACCAGCTTGTAGAGGTATCGCATATATTCCATCGAGGAAATTTGTTGGAAATATCATGGCCGATCCTGGTTTTGTCCCTGGACTTATTGGTGTGGGCATACAGATGATAATCAACCAAAAAGTTGGGCACATTAACATTGCCCTTCGCTGCCGGAAAGTGCTGGCCGTTCTGAAAGACAAATTAATGAGAATTGAACCTATTGTCTCGGAGATCCAGCATTGCCGGCTGACATTGAACCAGCACAAAAATGAGGCATCAGCTGTCAACAAATGGCTTGAAGAGCTGGAGGGTCTTCTCAATCAAGCATCGAAAATTGTACATCAGTGTACGATACCAATGTGGGATATTGTTTCTCGATATCAAACCAGCAAGAAGGTCACCGATTTGGTTACAGATATCGACAAACAGCTAACACTGTCTCCTTCGGCTCACATGGTCCAAACTCAAAAGCAAGTTCGGAATATTATGGAGGGACAAACGCAGATTAATAACAATATAGAAGCTTTGGCTGCATCTTCGACCAGATTTGCAAGGATTTCCCAAAGGATTCATGTTCCAATGGGCTTAAGGACTAAGTTGATTGACGAACCTCTTATTGTGGGACAAGAACAAGATTTTGTAAATCTGGAGAAGTTTGTGATAGATGATGTAGTTAACAACATTGGCGTGCTTGGCAAGGGTGGATCCGGGAAAACTCTGCTTCTCAAGCAACTCTTCAACAGTGAAAAGGCCCGTAATCACTTTGGCGATGGTTTATTACTTTGGCTCACTGTTTCGCAAAATCCAACTATTAAAAGTCTGAGGAATGAGCTCTGCGCACAAATAACCTTGCAAAAAGATGTAGATTTGGGTAAAAATATTGACGAAGATGATGTAAAAATATGGTTAAATGAGACACTGCAGCATAATTGCAAGTTTGCATTGTTCCTGGACGATGGATGGGAAAAGGATGCTGCCGGATTGTTCGAAGGATTGGGCATACAAAGGGCTTTAATTGGTCACCCAAAGTCCAAAGTTATTGTAAGTTCAAGTTCCCGCAGTGTACTATTAAAAATGGGAGTGTCAGGGAAGTACACGATAAGAATGGAGAACTTGTATTTGGCAGGTTTTTGGCAGGTTTTTGTCGAAATTCGGTTAAGTAAAATTCAAAAAATGAGTTAGTTACAGTGTTCGGAATTCATTTTTGAGAGTGGAAATGGATTCAGCAATATCAAAAAATTTTAGAACACCCAAAATACTGAAGTTTAACAACTATAAACAAGATTCTGATAAAATCTTTGCCATATTTTTTCAAAATCTCTGCCAGCATTCCGAGCCATTTTGTTACTTTTTTAGACTACGGCTATAATAACAGAAGCATACCACCAATCATCGATGAGGAAGATGCCAGGTTGGTGTGTCATAAGTGTGGAGGGCTTCCCCTTGCAATCAAAGTAGTTGGCAGAGCAATGGCGGGGTTTCCTCATCCACGGGAGTGGAAATGGGCTACCCAAAAGTTGTCAAACGACCATAGCCTCGACGACTGCTTAAGGTTGAGTTACGATGCACTTGGGAGGGAGAATATTCATTTGCAGTTATGCTTTCTGTACATTGCTGCAGCATTTCTAGAAGACCAAATTATTCATGCCAACCATGTGATTCCACTGTTGGTAGGAGAAGGGCGGCTGGCAAAGAAGGATCACCATTGGCATAGCTACGACAAATTCACGATGGGAAAGGTTTTTCTGAACCTTTTAGTAGACCGTTGTTTGATTGAACCGATCGTAAGAAGCGTTAATGGTGGCATAGTCTTCTTCAAGATGCACGACGTCCTGCGTGACTTGGGAATCCGTATTGCCGAGTCCGAAAATGCTTTCCATTGCCGTGTCGGTCAGGGTTTGAGAATGTTGCAAGAAAATGAATGTTCTGGACGCACTCGGGTTTTGTTGAGCCGTAACGAATTGAGTTCGCTTCCTGAGTCAATGAGAGCTCCAGAACTATGTTCATTATTGATGGATGGTAACAAAGATTTGACAAAAATTCCAAAAACGGTTATTGGGAGCATGGTCTCCCTGAAGGTTCTCGATTTGAGTGGGACGTCAGTGCAGTCTTTGCCAGAGAGTGTGGGGTGTTTGAAACAGTTAACATGCCTCATGTTATCAAGTATGCCCATCAAGTTACTACCTTCATCTATTTCAAATCTTGTAAATCTGGAGATCCTTGATCTTAGCCGCTCTAGCATCACCGAATTACCATCTGGTCTTCATAATTTAAAATCTCTACGGTATCTGGGCATGGATAAATGTGGTCAGTTGCAGTACCTACCTTGCAGTATCTCACGGCTTACTTCTTTGCAGCGTTTGTCGATGTACGGATGCACCGACCTCTGGGGAAACGGTGAGCACACTTCAGAGGGTTTGTCGATGTATGGGTGCACCACTTTCTGCCAAAAAGGTGAGTACAAAAGAAGGAAAAGTGTGGCTTCCATTAACAGTTTGTCCAGTTTAAAGCAACTCTACATGTTACACCTAACAAACAATGTAGACACTATTACGGAAGGCACATTAGGTAATATGATTCAAATGGACACCCTCATGTTAGAACTCACAAGGATGCAATCTCTCCCCACTGACATCAATAATATGTCAAAGTTGAGAAGATTATATTTAGAATGCTCTCACTTAGTTAAAATGGACAGTAGTTTTTGTGATTTTCAAAATATGCAAAGCCTTGTGTTAGACAAGTGTGGTATGTTAGAAGAGCTTCCACATTTGCATAAGCTTAAGAGTCTAAAGCGATTGGAAATAATTGAATGCTTTAGATTAAAGAATGTACCTAAGGAATTTGGTAACGAAGGGGGATTTTGTCCACTGGAGATATTTTCCCTTGTGGGGTTGCATTTGTTAGAAGAGTTGCCAGTGGTAAAGGAAGGAGCAATGCCATTAATTAAAACATTTATCATTGTAGAATGCTCGGCATTGAAGATGCTTCCAAGGAGTTATTCCAATTTGAAATCCCTCCAAATGATAAAAGTCTATGGTTGCACTTCCATGATGTTGGAAAGTATAAAACAAATTCAGGAACCCAACAAAATGATAAAGGTGGAGACAATGTCTATTGAGGACACCAGAGAGGCTAAAAAGAGGTACTTTCAAGTGACGGAAGAAATGAAAAGTTGGCTCTGTGAGAATTTTGGACCAACGAGCTTTTCCTCTTCTTAAGAAGTCTCTATACACTTACATGATTTATGCCTTCATGATCATTGAAATTATGTTTCAGTATGGCATATCTGTTGGCTCGTCAATCTTCTGTTGGACACTCTACATGTTCATTTGTTGGGCACTCCAAATTCTGTACTGGCAATCAGTTGTTTTCTTGATTTGCAAAGTTTCCCTGTTGGCATGAAATGGAACCAGAGATACAAACAGTTCAAAATAATTAATATTATTTTATATTAATGGAGAAATGGTTACACAAGTTGTAACGTATCTCCTTAGTTTAGGATTAGTTCCTACAATTTAGGAGTTTGGTTGCAACTTCCTGATTCTTAGTGACGTACTTAATGATGTAATTTCTCATTCATGAGAGGAGAGTAAACTCAGAGTGTTCTCTCTGTTTGAGTGCAGTCTCCAGGTGCAGTACTCACCTATGAGCTGCAACTCTTTTTTCAATTCAGTCTAATTTTTATCTTGGTATCATAGCACAGAGTAGGGAGAGCCATAATCTATTTTAGAGGATGCATCATTGATTACAGAACTATAGTGGCGGAGGAGGATACCGAAGCTTTCGTAGAATTAGGTGGACTACAGTAACACCTGAAGCATAGGTCTCAGATGACTGATCATCTTTGAGCGGAAGAAAGGGTTGGCCCAGTTTCGTCGCGAACAGTCGCGCCATTGGCGCGAGTTTGAGGGAGATAAACGCGCCAGCACACCAAAATAAGTTATTGGCGTGGAGATACACACCATAGTCGCGCCAATTTCAGGAGACGCATGCATTCTGATTTGGGCACGGATTTTTCGCCTTCGAGAAGCGCCAGCCTCTTTCTCTTTGGGAGGTCTGCAATTTTTTACAGATCGACCCTGCCCGGTGGTGGCACATTGAAGTTCTTTATTTGCTTGGTGGCAGCAGATCGGACTTGCTCGGTGGTGGCGCATCGAAGTTCCTGATTTGCCTGGTGGCAGCAAATCGGACTTGCCTGGTGGTGGCACATTGAAGTTCCTGATTTGCTCGGTGGCAGCAGATCGGACTTGCCTGGTGGTGGCGCATTGAAGTTCCTGATTTGCTCGGTGGCAGCAGATCGGACTTGCCCGGTGGTGGCGCATTGAAGTTCCTGATTTGCTCGGTGGCAGCAGATCGGACTTGCCTGGTGGTGGCACATTGAAGTTTCTGATTCGCTCGGAGGAAGTAAATCGGATTGCCCGGTGGTGGCACATTGAAGGTACAAAATTTTTTCAACAAAACAGTGGTCAGGATCTGGTATGTGTTAATATTTTTTTTAGTGTGTCCTGCAATTGTTCAGTTGGGTAGAATTATTCATCAAAGGATCAGAAATTTTATCAGTCCAATATGAATAACAGTATAGAATCGTATCTCCACGAGTCTGGAAAACTCGATTGATCTAATTTCTCCAACTGGAAATTCAAGATACAGACTTTAGTTGAAAGCGCAAATGCGTGGTCGATCGTTATAGGAAATGAGCTGAAACCAGGAACAGTTGCACAAGAACAAGACTGGGATAAAAGGGAGACCAAAGCAAAGGTCATATTGAAGATGTCCACCAAGGACAATATTATCCCACATATTAGAGACTGTAAATCGTCCACTGACATTTGGACAACGATCAAAAACCTATACCAGACGCAGAATACAAACCATGTCTTGTCACTCAAAGGCAAGCTGTTTGCGATGAAGATGGAGGAGAATGAGTCCACTACTGGATTCATTGCTAGAGTCAGAGACCCGTAGGACAAATTGGGAGACATCGGAGAGAAAGTTTCCGATTCAGATCTGGTCACGATCACGTTGAACGGAATGACAGATGAATATCAGATGTTCATCACAGGATTGGCAGCAAGAGAGAAAGCCTCTGCTTTTGAAGAGCTGACAGGGATTCTGCTACAAGAAGAAGAGCGTCGACAAAATTTGAAATCACAGAGAAATGATCTTGCTCTGATGGAAAAAAGGCGACAGTATAGAGGGAAGCAGCCACAATAGCAACAACAACCACAACAACAACAACAGAAAGCTAACACATTTCAAAAGAGACCTTTTAAAGGTATGTCTGCTAATAATTTTCCTAGCAATAAATGTTTTTACTGTGGAAAACCTGGTCATCAGATTAAAGAATGTTATAAGAGGCAAGCAGACGAAGCAAGAAATAAACAGAGAAAGCACAAAGGTTACTTTGTTGAGGAAGATGAAGACCATAGCCACGAACTTCAACTATTTACAGTCGATTGTGCCCTTTCAGCGTCAAAGGGAGATGAGGACGACATATGGTATGTCGATTCTAGTGCATCCTCACATATGACAAGTAATAAGGAATGGTTTGAATTTCTTGAAGAAACTTCATGTGGGTCGAAAATCTATTTAGGAGATGATAGTGGATATGAGATCAAAGGATATGGTGACATTCCGGTAAAGTTACCTAGCGGTGACATTAGACACCTTAAAAATGTATTGTATGTTCCCGGAATTAAGAAAAATTTGATCTCTATCTCAATGATTACTAATCAAGACATGCAAGTTCAATTCTTCAAGACTAAATGTGTCATAAAGGATAGCCAGATGGAAACAGTTGCAACAGGAGTGCATGTAGGGAGCCTGTACAGACTAGATGTGAAAAGTATACCACAGCAAGCTATGGTCACAACTGGATTGACAGTTGAAAATCTCTGGCACCAGAGATTCGGCCATCTTAATTTGCAAGAACTCATCCTACTTCAGATAAAAGGTATGGTTGATGGACTCCTTGTTTTCCATAATGTTCAGTTGGATTGTGATGGATGTGCATTAGGGAAAATACATAGAGAAGAGTTCTCTCTGCATGTTAATAGAAAGGCAAGAGATATTTTAGAACTAGTGCATACAAACATATGCAGACCTATGCAGACTAGGTCACTATGAGGTGCATATTACTTTTTCTTATTTACAGATGATTGCACTAGGTTCTCTTAGATATACTTTCTGAGTAAAAAGAGTCAAACCTTTCAGTATTTTAAAGAGTTTAAATCTATGGTAGAAAAACAGATAGGAAAAAGGATACAAATTCTTCGCTCAAATCAAGGGGGAGAATACAAGTTGGGAGAATTCATGAATTTCTGCAAGCAGCATGGGATTGTTCAACAGTTTACAGTGCCCCACACTCCTTAGCAGAATGGAGTAGCAGAATGAAAGAACATAACTCTTGTGGAGTGCGCAAGGAGCATGCTTCAAGGTAAGGGTCTATCAAATGGTTTTTGGGCAGAAGCTATTAACACTGCTGTCTACTTAAAGAATAGGAGTCCTACTAAATGTCTAGGCTTCAAAACCCCTTTTGAAGCATTATTTGGATTCAAACCAGCAGTGATTCATTTAAGAATATTTGGGTCAAAATCTTATGCTCACATACCTAAGGCAGATAGGAAGAAGTTAGATCCTAAAGCCCTGAAATGTATATTTGTTGGATATGGCACTGAGTTCAAAGCATATAAGTTATTTAATCCCGCGACTCATAAAGTTTTTGCAAGCAGAGATGTCATATTTCATCAACAGGTTGAAGAAGGAAAGGATGACTGTACCAATGATTGGCACATTTGGAAGAAAACAGTGAGGATGATGAAGTGTAGGAGCATAAACAAGAAGAAGAAGTAACAAGTAATGAAATCAATGATGCAAGCCCGGAGAAGGCTGAAACAGACAGATTTGAGGTAAGTCCCCTACCAAGGAGATCAAGTAGGAAGACTCGATTACCATCCAGATTGAAAGACTATGCATTAATGACAAACATTTTAAACATTGCAGAACCTGCAAATTTTGAAGAAGCAAGTAAATCTGATGCATGGAGGGCTGCAATGCATGAGGAAATTGAATCAATTAATAGAAGCCATACTTGGGATTTGGTTGAACTTCCTGAAGGTAAAACCCCCATAGGATGCAAATGGTTGTATAAACCTAAAATAAATGCAGATGGGAGTGTAGAGAAACTTAAAGCTAGACTGGTAGCAAAGGGTTACTCACAGCAAGAGGGAATAGATTCCGATGACACCTTTGCTCCTGTAGCAAAATTAAACACTATTAGAATGCTAATTTCCTTAGCAACAAAACATAAATGGGAGCTACACCAGCTAGATGTTAAGTCTGCATTTTTGAATGGTGACTTGAAGGAAGAAATTTATTTAATACAGTCTGAAGGGTTTGTGAAAAAGGGGCAGGAACATCTTGTTTGTAAATTTAAAAAGGCACTTTATGGTTTAAAACAGGCACCCAGGTTGTGGTATGAGAATATTGATTCATTTTTTGTACAACATGGCTTTCATAGGAGCCTGAATGATCCAAATCTGTATACCAAGTTTAATAAATAGAGGCAAATTATTTTGATTTCTTTGTATGTAGATGATATGATCATAACAGGGAATGCTAACAATCTGATCAAAGAAATCAAACATCAGATGTCACAAGTGTTTGAGATGAAAGATCTCGGAAATCTTCATTACTGTTTAGGATTGGAAGTATGGAGAGATTCTGGACAAACTTTTCTTACTCAAGGGAAGTATGCCAGAAGCTTGATGGAAAGGTTCAGAATGGAGTAGTGTAGATCAGCAGCAACACCATTGCAGCAGAACTTAAAGTTGAGCAGCGACGACGGTACTAAAGAGGTGGATGACACTATGTATAGACTGCTAGTTGGGAGTTTGATATATCTTACTACAACTAGACCAGATTTGGCATACTCTACTAGTATGTTGAGCCAATTCATGTAAAAACCACTCGAAAGTCACTGGGTCGCAACAAAAAGTGTGTTGAGGTATCTTAGTGGTACTAGTAATTATGGTATTTTGTACACTGACACTTCTGATGTTACTCTAGCATGTTTTTCATATTCAGATTGGGTAGGTAACTTGGATGATCGAAGGTCTATCACAGGTTACGCATTCAGCATTGGATCCGGAGTCATAGCATGGAGTAGAAAAAAGCAAAGCACTGTAGCTTTATCTTCATGTGAAGCTGATTACCAAGCATTGTGTGCAGCCACATGTGAAGCTATCTGGTTGAGAATACTTCTCAACGATGCAGGAGAAGAATAGAAAGAATCAACTATCATCAAAACTGACAACCAGAGTACCATCAAGCTTGCATACAATCCAGTCTTTCATAAAAATACCAAGCACATCGATACTTAGTTCCATTTTGTTCGAGAAAAACTACAGTCACAGGAGATATGTGTTGAATATTGTAAAACTTGTGACAATATGGCTGATATTTTTACTAAGCCTCTTGGGCGTGTAAAGTTTGAATTGTTTAGAAGGATGCTAGGAGTTTAGGATAATCCTTTCTCCATTAAGGGGGGGAGTTGAAAATAATTAATATTATTTTATATTAATGGAGAAATGGTTACACAAGTTGTAACGTATCTCCTTAGTTTAGGATTAGTTCCTACAATTTAGGAGTTTGGTTGCAACTTCCTGATTCTTAGTGATGTACTTAATGACGTAATTTCTCATTCATGAGAGGAGAGTAAACTCAAAGTGTTCTCTCTGTTCGAGTGCAGTCTCCAGGTGCAGTACTCACCTGTGAGCTGCAACTCTTTTTTCAATTCAGTGTCTCACCGCTTCGCTGGGACTCACAAGTAAGTGATCTTTGTAAGTTCCAATCGTGATTAAGACATGTTTTTTTGTTTAAAATATTTCTTAGAAAATGGAACCTCACTGTCTCTTTTTGGTTGTTTTTTCCCTCACTTGTGATAAATGATATCTTCCATGTTTGAATGTTCCTTCCAAGATCCTAAAAACCTCTGGTTCTAGAGCTTGAGATTTGTAAAGTTAAAATTGCCAGTCCCTTTTCTAATATTTACAGCGAGAAATAGGTTGGCTATGGAAAAAGTAACAGTGTTTATGGCTTTTCATGATAGCTATGTCCTTCATTGCAACTTTGATTTACAAGCACAAGGTCTATGAAATGCTATTGCAACACACAGGGAATTAAAAAGAAAATATGGACGTAATGGTCTGCTTAGTTCTTGTCATCCACTTGTAACGCATATGCTATAATTCACTTGTGGGTGGCCATAGTTGGAACGTGTTCACAACCATGGTTGTAAAGCATATGCTATAATGCAATCGCAAGTTAGCTGCCACTAATGGGGTTCTTTCACTCTAATACTTAACATTTAAAAATAAATATCTTACTACCTCATTTAATACTATATATTTTAAAATAAATTACGATTTATATAACACTTTATCAATTTATAAGATTTTAATTATTAGCAGCCTTGAAATTTTTACACAGAATTAACATACACATAAATTCATTAATAAAATTTTTTCCATTCTCCCATATCATTCTTTTATAAAATTAAAGCAATCCCCACTTAGTTGTCACTATTAATGGGGTTCCTTCACTCTAATACTTACCATTTAAAAATAAATATCCTATTATCTCATTTAATATTATATATTTTAAAATAAATTACAATTTATATAACACTATACAAATTCATAAGCTTTTAAGTATTAGGAGCTCTGAAATACTTACACAGAATTGACATACACATAAATTCATTAATGAAAATTCTTCAATTCTCCAACATCATTATTTTATCAAATTAAAGCAAACAATTAACTATACAAATCAATTATTAAACATAAAAATTTTAAAGCTCCAAAATCTAAAGAAATCCAACAAAATAATTATATCATTAATCATATATTTTAAGATTCCAAAATTTAAATTTATAAAATAGAACCTAAATAAAATTTAGGAGCCAAACCTAAATAAAGATCCTTATTTTTTTATTGTGACACAAGCTCAAAAGCTTCTAATTATTAGGAGCCCTCAATGATCATAAATTTTTAGAATGTGATTGTTAAAATTTTATTTAGGTTTTTTGTATTTATTAGTTTGATTAATTGGGAATTTAAAACTTAGATTTCATAGTTTATATAACATTTCATAACACAACCATATATATCTTCCCATAGCTAAAATTTTGTTTATATCCTTTCATAGCTAAAATTTTGTTTAATTTTAATGAAATTTATAAATCTAAAAAAAAATTATGAGACGTTCTCGATTTCTAACAAGGAAATTTAAAACTTAGATTTCATAGTTTATATAACATTTCATAACACAACCATAAATATCCTCCTATAGCTGAATTTTTTTTTTATATCTTCCCATAGCTAAAATTTTGTTTAATTTTAAATAAAATTTGTAAATCTAAAAATAAAATCATGAGACATTGCCTTTTAAATTTAATGTTTTAGATTATAATATATTTAATCAGTTGTGTGGTTCTCCATGCTCACCTCCCTCTTCATGCAAGTGAAATATGTCAAATTATAAATTTAATGTACCCATTCTTAGAGAACGATAAAACCAAATTAAAAAATAAAAATTACAATAAAATATGGTTGCCTTATTAATATTTGTACGTTACATTATCAAAACTGAGTGTGAATGGTGTGCACAACCATGCTGGTAACGATCATTCTATAATCCCATCGATCATGCTATAATCCCATAACCTTTCCTTATCGAGCCACAATTGTACTTTTTTCAAATCTATGGGCCATGCAATAGCCAATGAAACACTTTTAAATAAAATCATTTATGAGGCCATGCAATAGGCACCAGGCCACTCAATAACCCCTTTTGAATATTCCTGATTCTTTTTATAATGCTTTTTCATTGAAACTAGCGGCTTAACCCCTTTTTAATATTCTGATTCTTTTAATTATTTGTGCTCATGGAAACTAGCGGCTCTTGAAGTTGCAAAAATGAAAATAAACAGGTTGTGAACATAATTGAAAGGGTTGGTTCTCCTTTAAAGGTTCAATTTGGGATTCAGGTTGGTCCTGATTTATCTTTCAATTTATCTTTTTAATTATTGTTCAAGTTATTAAGTTTTAATAAATTGATTATGGTTAATAGGAATTTGATAATGATAGAGAATGTGGTCAACTATGATTGAATAGAGATTTTAAGATGGAAATTTCTTTCCGTCACAAACAAAAGTGTGAAGTATGTAGAAATTCATAAAACCTATATTTTAGAAAATTATAAATGTTGCCAAACATTATATGCATGTTTACTCTGTGTAAAAAAAACTCTCTTTCTTATATGATATTGTTAGAGATACGGCAACAGAAATATAAATTAAATGACACACACAGCATTCAAACACACATAAAGAACAACAGATTTTAACGTGGTTCACCCAACCAATCTGGGCTACGTCCACCTAACAAGGCATCGGCAATCTCATTAATCAACTGCAGAAATACAATAGCAGAGTTTCTCATCTGCTCAGCCTTCCTCACTACACATTTCTCCTCATGCTCTCTTGCCTCTACGGGCTTACATTTTATAGCTGTGAATGAAAAAAAACTCATAAATTCTCTCACAACAAATATAGGATGCATTAACTCCTCATCAGAAACTGATTGAGCCAATGTAGCGACAAATCCTATTGTTGTCATCTACATGAGATTTTCTCCAGATTTAATTAAAAATAAGAAATAAAATCTCAACAATCTCCACCTTGACAACAATTAGCCTGATACCCTGTTTCATTATTATTCTTATCTTTTCTACAAGCCAAGAGAAGCCAGACACCATCGTATCTTCTCTAACAAAACTGGTTTTGTGAACATGTCTGCACAGTTTTCCTTTGTATGCAGCTTTTCAAGAGACACTCCCCTTTCAGTGATAACTTGTCTTACAAAATGGTACTTGATAGGTATATGCTTTGATTTACTATGATAGGCGGGATTTTTAGCCAAGTGAATTGCACTTTGACTATCACAAAATAACTTGATGCTGTCCTGCAACCTACCAAACTCACCAAACAAACCTTTCAACCAAACCGCTTCTTTGAAAGCATGCGAAGCAGCTATATATTCTGCTTCTGTAGTGGATAAAGCAACAATGTTCTGTAGCTTTGACATCCAGCTAATAGCTCCACCTGCAAGAGTAAAGACATACCCTGAAGTTGACCTTCTCTTATCCAAATCACCTGCAAAATCAGAATCAACATATCCGCAAACAAATTCACTACTCCTGTTATAAGTGATACAATAATCACTTGTGCCTCTCAGATACCGAAGCACCCATTTCAATGCTGACCAGTGTTCTTTTCCTGGATTTGCCATATACCTGCTGACAACCCCAACTGCATGTGAAATATCTAGTTGAGTACAAACCATCGCATACATCAAACAACCTACTACATTGGCATATGGAATTCGAGACATATATTCCTTTTCTTCATTAGTGTTAGGACATAAACTTGAAGAAAGCTTAAAATGGGAAGCAAAAGGGACTGAAACAGGCTTCACATTGTTCATACCAAACCTCAAGAGTATCTTCTCAATATACTTCTGTTGTGATAGCCTCAGCTTACCATTACTCCTGTCTCTGAAAATCTCCATGCCCAAAATCTGTCTTGCTGCTCCTAGATCTTTCATATCAGACGTCCTAGCCATCTGAGCCTTTAACCTGTTGATCTCTGTTATGCTTTTGCTTGCTAAAAGCATATCGTCAACATACAACACTAAGATAATGAACATGCCATTACTTAATTTCTTAAAGTAAACACAATGATCATATTCACTTCTTATATAATTTTGACTCATCATGAAAGAATCAAATTTCTTGTACCACTGTCGAGGCGACTGCTTCAAACCATACAATGATTTCTTGAGCCTACAGACAAATTTCTTGTTGCGATTTTGAACAAACCCTTCCGGTTGTTCCATGTAAATTTCCTCATCTAAATCTCCATGTAAAAAAGCAGTTTTAACATCTAGTTGTTGTAATTCTAAATCAATTAAAGCAACTAATGGTAATACAATCCGAATTGAAACAATTTTCACAACTGGTGAAAAAATCTCATGAAAGTCAACGCCTGCTTTCTGAGAAAAACCTTTTGCGACCAGCCTTGCTTTGTACCTGTCTTCTGTATCATCAACACCCTTCTTCAATTTGTAAACCCACTTACATCCCACAATTTTTCTGTCTTTAGGAAGTTCTACCAGATCCCATGTGGCATTCTTCGCTAACGCCTTCATCTCGTCCTTCATAGCCTCTTTCTACTTACCACTGTTTGAACCTTCTATAGCTTCCTGATAGCACAAAGGTTCATCATCGTTAGCAGTTAAAGCAACTGAAGTAACATAATCATCATACCTTTTAGGAAGTCGTCTGATTCTTCTAGACCTCCTTAAAGATGTTTCTGGTACTTCCACAATTTGTTGATTATTATCTGTAGGAACTTCTTCATGATCAACATCTGAAATACGTTCATGATCTGCATCTGAAACGTGTTCATGATCTGAATCTGAAACTTGTTCATCTAGACTATCATCAGTATTTGAACTGGTTTCAAACTGAATGTGTTGAAGATGAGGTACATTATCCTATTTCAATTTATCATCTACATCTGGATTTTCAAGTGAGGATTCATTAAATTTAACATCTCTGTTAATGATGATCTTGTGAGAAGTAGGATCCCACAACCTGTATCCCTTAGTCCCATCACCATATCCAACAAAGATATATCTTTTTGATTTAGGATCTAATTTAGAACGCTGATGTTTTGGAACTAGAGCATATGCATCACAACCAAAAACTTTCAGTTTAGAATAATCACATGGATAACCTTTCCATACCAACAGAGGAATTTTGCATCCTATCGCAGTTGATGGTGATCGATTTACCAAGTAACAAGCTGTAGAAACCGCTTCTGTCCAAAATTCCTTCTGCAAATTGGCGTTACTAATCATACTTCTTGCTCTCTCTAAAAGAGTCCTGTTCATGCGTTCAGCAACTCCGTTTTGCTGAGGAGTATATACAGTGGTTTTATGTCTTTCGATCCCAGCATCCTTGCAATAATTATCAAATTCCTTTGAAGTGAACTCACCACCATTGTCAGTTCTTAAACATTTAATGGTTCTTCCAGTGATGTTTTCAACTAATGCTCTAAACTGTTTAAAAACTGTGAACACATCAGACTTCTTCTTTAACATGTAGACCCATACCTTTCTAGAGAAATCATCAATAAAAGATACAAAATATGACGATCCTCCATATGAGGTTGTAGGAGATGGACCCCAAACATCAGAATGGACATAATCAAGGACTCCCTTACTAGTATGTTTTCCAGTTTTAAACTTCTGCTTGCTTTGTTTCCCAAAAAGACAATGTTTGCTGAAATCTAACTTAGAAGATTTTAAACTAGGAAGTAACTTACGATCAGACAAAATTTTTAATCCTCTTTCGCTCATATGGCCCAACCTTTGATGCCATAAACGAATAGAATTACTGTCGTTTTCAGATACTGTAGAAGCATGATCTGACTCTGTTCTTCCTTCTAACTGAAAAAGATTTCCAACCTTCTTTGCTTTCATTACTAGTAAAATTCTTTTATAAACTTTCATTACTCCACCTTGAATAAAGGTTTTATATCCATTAGTGTCTAGTACTCCTAGTGAAATGAGGTTTTTTCTTAGTTCAGGTACATGTCTTACATCAGTTAGAATTTTATTTGTCCCATCAAACATTTTAATCTGGATGCTTCCAATTCTCACAATATTACATGAGGCATCATTTCCCATATAAACCACTCCATCATCGATTGATTTATAAGTTTTAAACCACTCTCTATGAATGCATATGTGATTTGACGCACCAGAATCTAACAGCCAATGTTGATCATGATTAAACAAACTAACTGATAACACTTCATCACTCATACCTGAAATCGATGCCGAACCTGTATCTGTCGTGTTTGCTTCTTTCTTCTCTATTGAAGAGTCTCCTTTGGATGTTTGCTGTCTCTTCCAATAGTCCTTCTTCAAATGTCCTGATTTGCCACAAAACCAGCACTTTACCTTACTCTTCTTCCCTTTCGATTTTGAACGCGAGTTGTTGTGCTTACTGAAGTGTCTTTCTTTAGAACGACCTCTGACCATCATTGCTTCTGATGTGGAGGTTTCTGAATTTGACCTCTTCCTTGTTTCTTCGGACAACAAATCTCCAACAACATCATCAAATTCAAGGGTTTCTGATGAACTAAGACTTATAGAAGTAACAAAATGATCCCATGACTCGGGCAATGAGCATAATAAAGTTACAACTTTATCTTCTGATTCAAATTTTACTTCTATACTTTCTAACTGCACCAGGAGAGTATTAAAGGTATTCAGATGATCAGTTATCGTCGTACCTTCTTTCATGCGCAAGCTGTACAACTGTCGCTTCAGAAGAATCCTATTGGTTAAGGATTTTGTCATGTACAGCTTTTCAAGCTTTGTCCACAAACCAACAGCAGTTTTCTCTGACACGATGTTAAACAAAACATCATCCGCCAAACACAGTCGAATGTCGCTCAGTGCTCTTTCATCCAGATCACTCCATTCATCATCTGTCATGGTGTAAGGCTGTTTGGATTTTCCCAACAGTGCCTTCGCCACGCCTTGTTGCACGAGTAGATCATACATCTTCACTTTCCAGATCTCGAAGTTGTTTTTGCCATTAAACTTCTCGATCTCAAACCGGGCACTTTGTGTTTTTGCCATGGTTATTAGCTCGTGTCACAAAAAACTCTCCAATTTCAACTTTTTAATAAAGAATTCCCTTTTTAATAAAAAATTCCCTTAAAAAAAAATATACCCTTCACCTTTAAATTTCCTTTCACTTCATACCATATGCAAATGGAAATTTAATATTACAAATTGATTTAAAAGGAAATGCCCTTGCCTTAAATCAGATTACAATCCTTTGATTTAAATACATATGCCAAATAAATACAAAGGCATTTCAATAAATCAATTTATTTTAAAAACCCTTCAATTCGATTTTATGGCATATAATACACTTCTTAAATAAAATGCCATCTTATGATTTCCTTTTAAAAAACTATTCATAAAATATGGAGTTACCATATTTTAAAACGGAGTTACCATTAGTTTGCTTTCCCACTCTAAAATAAAAAGTCAAAATCGTTTTGTTTGAGCAATGAAAACAAAACGATTAAATGGCACCACCCATTTCAAATTGAAACTATTTAAATTGCACTGCGCTCAATTCATCTGTGGCAGAAAACGCTTACCCAGCGTCTATGAAACCGCACTCTTCATCAGATTTATAAAACGTTCAACTATATCAACAGTCCACGGCATTTTATGAACAGGCAGCGGCTTCTGCAATCGGCTTCACAACGCTGACAATTTAATTAATCCATTCAGGTATGCGTCAACAGCTGAATAGCAGGCCAGCCCAATTGCTCATCGAACCATCTCACGGCTCAACGCACTCAGCAGATCCAATTCAGGACGCCTACAGTTCGATCCAATACTGAACGCTGCAGATCAAGCAGCAACAGAATTCAACACTGTATCCAAAGCGGGCCGACGATCAACACCTCAAGGATTGTCACCACGACACCTTTGAAAAATGCTGTCAGATTGAATCACTGCAACAGGCAGCTCAACTATCTCTGATACCAAATGTTAGAGATACGACATCAGAAATATAAATTAAATGACACACACAGCATTCAAACACACATAAAGAACAACATATTTTAACATGGTTCACCCAACCAATCTGGGCTACGTCCACCTAACAGGGCATCGGAAATCTCATTAATCAACTGCAGAAATACAATAGCAGAGTTTCTCATCTGCTCAGCCTTCCTCACTACACATTCCTCCTCATGCTCTCTTGCCTCTACGGGCTTACATTTTATAGTTGTGAATGAAAACAAACTCATAAATTCTCTCACAACAAATATAGGATGCATTAACTCCTCATCAGAAACTGATGGAGCCAATGTAGCAACAAATCCTATTGTTGTCATCTACATGAGATTTTCTCCAGATTTAATTAAAAATAAGAAATAAAATCTCAACAGATATCAGAAGTTATATAAATATATGATATTATATGACTACTGTGAAATAATTTTATCTCCTTCTTGTTTCTTTCTGTCATGATATCATTTTATTACATAATATCTCAAATATATGACAAAAAAACATTGTTTCATAGTACAAGAAAGTTTTATAGGGATTCCTAAAAATAATTATTATGTAACTCATTAATGCTCATGGATTTTTCTAATCTCATAGAGTTTTTCTCAAATGGAAACTCATAATAATTTATTTTTTATTTTCCCATATGGTGGAAAGTACAATTCATAATAACTGATTTTTAATTTACCCATACTGTGAAAAGTATAAAAAATATTGTGAACACAGGATTCACTTCTCATTAACAAATAGCGTAAACATTTTCAATGTGGAAAGTTAGAATCTACCATCTTTATAAAATAGAGGGTTGGAATTTACTATCTTCCTAAAATGAAGTGGTTAATTTGAATAGGAAAGTCTAACTAACGCTAGATACCTCCTATCATACCTCCTATCATAGCTTCTATGTACATTATTTTGTATTATCAATAAAATCTAGCCTAAATTACAAAAACAAACAAACATTATTATATTACACATTTAACCTATCTATAATCGTACCTACTAACTTTAATTTTTTTAAAGATATAATCATACCCACTAACTTTAATTCTTTTAACCAAAAATTAAAATTCTATTTTTATTTTTTGAGTTAATAAATAATTTTGTTTTCAAATGAAACTTGTATCTCATTATTTATGTAAACTCTGACCATTATTTGTAAGAACAGCTTCACTTGATTCTTTGTTTAAATTTTTAGTCTCAGTGGCTCTTTAGCTCAACATGTAATGTTAATGAAATTGAAAACAATTTCTGCACAGGAATAACATAAAAATGATCATTGAATTACAGTCCACACCAGGTTACATACGTACATATAGATGAAGTTAATTCTAATCTTAGAGTGAGAAGTTGAGAGAATCTCTCAACTTCCTCAACAACTCAATCCAAACTAAGTAAGCATAATAATTGAGGCATTATCTCAAACACCCCCCCTTAATGCCTACATTACAGAAATGGAGAACACACTAATTTAATACAAACATTTGTATGCCCTGGTCTTCATTAACATTTGTACCCACTCTGAGATCTCATAGACAACGCTCTTTTCTCCACCATTTTCGAGCTACCATTCAACCCATTTAAAATACATTTGTTTTTTACCAGCAATAATGAACTTTGCAAGATCAACAATATTGACAACTCCGCTCGTCGGGGCTTCTGCGATAAGAGCTGACAAGTGATGAACCATTCTATGGACCAATCACCATCTGTCGGATATTTCGCTTTCGACTATCCATCAGTGGCTAGGCAAATGGTATGAATACTAAATGTGTTCAAGAGCTAATCTAACAACTTGACCTGCTTCACACAAATGGATGTCATACTATAACCTGTAGTTGACGCTCTTGAAGCCCTAAGCACAACAAGACCCATCAACGTATAAAAGATTCACATAATCAAATTAGTCAATTTTTCTCTCGTCCCTGAAGAACGTAGAGAACGACTAATTTAAATAATGCTAATTTGTTCAATAATTGGTTCTCTACTACACAAATCTCATAGCAATAAATATAAGCTTAAACTCCACACTATATTCCACACACTTGCAAATCACTTTACAAAACATGCTTTAGAAAAGTTTAAGAGATGGATCAGCAGGTTCATCCTCACTTGAAGAATCTTCAAATATTGCATCGGGTGAATCGTCTGAAAATGTTGCATAAGCTGATTTTTTCAATTTTCCATTCAAAATATCTCGAGCCCGAATTTTGCAATTGAATGTTGTATGTCCATATTTATGACAATAGAAACAGTCAGTCTTATTTTTATTCACCCTTCCCTTGGAGTATAGTGCAAGTTCATTATGTGAACTAGCCTCTGTGCCACCTATCCTCTTTTCTTCTGCCATAAGAGCTGCTATCATTTCATCAAGTGATTGATGTGGCATTTGACTTAGAGTAAATATGACATTATCATATTTTGAAGACAAGCTATTTAATAAAATTGCCTTTGCATCATCATCATCTACTTTGGAATTAATTTCTGAGAACTGTCTCATCAAAGCTCTTAACTCATTTATGTGTGTTGACAATGATGTCTCACTATCCATTTGGAGTTTAAACAATTGTAACTTTATGAAAAATTTTGCATTAACAACTTTTCCCCCAAATACCTTATTCATTTCTTCCCATATTGCTGCAGAAGATTTCTTTAAGTCAATAAGATGTAGCTGGGAATCTGCAAGTGATAGTCCAAGGATAGACTTGGCTCTTTCCTCTCTTTTTTCCCATGCAATTAATTGTTGAGCGTCTGTAGGTGCTTTTTCTGAGCCTTCTACACTATTCCATAAATTTCTACTCATCATTTGCAACTGAACTTTTACCTTCCAAGTGTAGAAATTAAAGCCATTAAATTTTTCTAATACAATAGGCTGCTCCATGTTGAAAAGAAAAGCTAATTTTAGAACTCTACAAATCTAAAACAGATTGCAATTTAAACTTAATAAAAAAAAAATGAGCTCACGCTGCTTCACGCTGGTAGAGAAAAATGGCAGATTGTCTTCACGCTGGCAGATTGTCTTCCAGAATCTTTAACCAATTTAAAATTCATCTTGCTTAAAGAACAGTCGTCCTGATTATCCACAAACCGAATCTCGCTTAAAGAACAGTCGTCCAGATTCTCCACAAACCGAGAAAATTGAAATAGAGAACCATCTAATCAATTCTATGTTCAGATTCACAAAACTCTAAAAATATAATAATTAGCACATCTTTGTTATTTTCTGTTCATAGACAAACAGCACACTCGAGCGCAGCTTTATTATTTTCAGGTTCATAGACAAATGTTGGAATCACCTCTATCGCTGACTTTCCTAGGCCGATTCTGTGCAGCCTCAGGGAGTTCTGGTCCCCAACAAAGGCCAAATGGAGGTGTCGGAAAGAGCTCCTGCGGCCCTAGAAGCAACGTGCATAGATATTCAGGCCAAGAAAATAAAGAATAACTGCGCAAAGAACTACAATGCCACCCATGGCTTTTCTGCCGATGGCTATTGTCGTGGATGGTGAATTACATTATCCCCATTTAAATCATCATAATAATCCATTGCTAGAAACGAACTTGACTCTGAAAACGCTGTGAAGAATTGCTTCTATTATGTAATGCTCTGATACCAAATTGAAAACACTTTCTGCACAGGAATAACATAAAAATGATCATTGAATTACAGTTCACACCAGATTACATACATACATATAGATGAATTTAATTCTAATATTAGAGTGAGAAGTTGAGAGAATCTCTCAACTTCCTCAACCACTCAATCCAAACTAAGTAAGCATAATAATTGAGGCATTATCTCAAACAAATGACTGATCGTAGTACTCTCTATAGACTACATTTATCTGGTCATGGTGGAGCCCGAAAGAAATCTTTTTTAACACAAACCTAACATTTGGCACCTGAGTAAACCTTAAAGGAGCCCAAAGGATTATATGTTCCATCATTGAAAAAATAATAAAAGTTTCGTTTTTTTTCTTCTCAAAAACAAAATTACTGGACGTGTCAAAATTTAAAATCAAAAAACGAAATCCACAAAACGACCATTAGGGCCACTAATTGTAACTTAGTTGATAGAGAATCAAACCCCTCCACTCCATAGAACTCCGTAGTGCCTCTTGTTTCCATCATCATTTCGGGCCTCTCATAGCTTCCACCGCTTTGCCCTAATATTGTTTCATTTTAATATTGCCCATTGATATTCAAGGTTTACGTTAACTAAGTCATTTTAGTTTTTTATAGTTTCGAGATCATTGCTATAATATTTATTCATTCTAATTAATATTCAATGTTTCCGATTAATATTCAGTGGCTATATTAACTAATTCATTTCAGTTTCTATTTATTTTATTTTATAATTATTAAAATAATTTAAAAAAAATATTAAGAAAGTGTGAAAAAAGATAAATACTTTAATAGTAATAATAATAATATGGATATAGATATAAGAAAAAGTTAATATTTAAAACTTTATTTATTAATATAATGGAAACAATTTATATGATAATATCTTTGTAGGTTTTAACCCTGTACAAAATTTATCTGAAAACAAATTCTGAAAAACAGAAAATAAACAATAGAAAAAGCATGAAACATAAAACACATATACACAAAAAAATTTCCCCTTTATCTGAAATTGACACTACCAGCTTCATTTTTCATTATATACATTTTAGTGTTACAACACACATATATACGTATCGAAGCATTCATAAACCCAAATGCATTAAACCTGGATTAGAACATAACTGTAATTCCTTTGACCAAATGTACAAAATACTAGGGACCGAAAACCATCATGCCCCAAAACCATGTGCAAACTCATGCACAAAACCATAGGTGGGTCCTCCTAGCTAAAATAGGGTCAAAAAAAAATTTCCCGTGGCATTGCCCTAGACCTCTCGCAGGGAACACCTCATAAGGGGGGGTTGCTGTCCGCCTGTGACCTCCCGCTATGACTAGCGAAATGAACAAAGGAAACGGTCGCCCCCCTTCGTGTGCGACTATTCTTAGAAAGAATATAACACATACCCAAAATTCTTCCACTTGTTCATTTATTTCTGCAAGGGGCCATAGAACAACTTAGTCATTAGTTCAACCCTACAACACCCATTTTTTCTCTACACCAAGAGAACTTCTGAGTGGTAACAAGCTTTGTCAATGCATTTGTAGCATTCTTCAAAGTGTCCATCTTTATCAACAACACCTTTTTATCCTCAACCATATCTCTCATAAAGTGATATTGAACATCAATGTGCTTTGTCTTTGAATTATAAGCAGGGTTCTTAGCTAATAAAATTGCACTTTCGCTATCACAGTTTATCCTTATATCTCGTTACACCAACCCCATATTTGAACATAATCTCTGCAACCAAATTGCTTCCTTGCTTGCATGAGTCGCTACTATGTATTCTGCCTCTGTATTTGAAAGAGCCACTACACATTGTCTTTTACTCATCCAAGTGACTGCACCTCCAAATAGACTAAACACATACCCAGTTGTAGATCTTCTTTGGTCCAAATCTCTAGCCCTGTCTGCATCAACAAAACCACGAATGTCCAAAACTCTGTCAAATCTTTCTCTTCCCCGGTAGCACAAACCATAATCACTAGTGCCACGCAAATATTTGAAAACCCGCTTCACTGATGTCCAATGCCCCTTCCCTATTTTTGACATAATCCTGCTCAATACTCTAACTGCATGTGCACTGTCTGGTCTAGTACAGACCATTGCATACATCAGGCTACTGACTGCATTTGCATATCGAACATAGGACATATTTTCCTCTTCTTCTTATGTCTTCGAACACTGTTTAGAAGATAGCTTTACACCTACAAGAATAGGAACCTTCACTCGTTTACTATCATTCATATTGAACCTCTACAATATTGTCTTAACATAATTCCTCTGGTTTAAACAAATCTTTCTCTTTGCCCGATATCTCTTAATTTCCATGCCCAAAATATAGCTTGTAGCACCAAGATCTTTCATATCGAATTTGGAGAACAATTGGGTTTTCAAATATTGGATAGTTTCTTTGTAATTTCCAATCAAAAAAATATCAATGTAAAGCGGAAATATTTTATTTTTAAAAAATGTGTGATTGGATGATAGACATATGATTAATTATTGTTGGTGTTGGATGAAGAACTGTAAGGGTAGAACTTGACTCGAACTGACATAGACACAGTTAGGAAAGTTATTTATTTCCAAACAAAATGTGGGTAGAGAAATATGCCCTAACTCTAAAGCCCCAAAAAAAAGAAAAATATACTATGAAAAAAGACAATAATCCTTCTAGCTAGAAATTTTGGTGGGAGAGAAGATCAGAAATTCTAGTTTACACTGGTGGGGGAGAATTACTGATTTTTGAACCTAGGATTGAGTAGGACACTAGTTAAAGATTCACTGGGAAATGAAAAGGAAAAATAATTTTCCTCGAACATTGCACCTTGTCAAGGAGAGGAAAAGTTCGGGGTAGTCAGCAAGGATAGTTGACTTAGGGTTGGGTGGACCGTAATATTTATTTATGCATTCCCAGTGAAAGTAGGTGAGTATTTATAATAATCTCTTGAAGAACGAAGTAGTGTTTGTTGTAATAATTAAAAAGTAGATTTTTTCATATTGTGTTTTCTTCAAAAAGGAAAACTAAGAATTTTTGGAGGGAAGGATGTTGTTACAAGGACCGAAGAAGAACTTTGGTAACATTTCTCAAATTAAAGAGATAATTATCGGCAACATATACTAGAAGAAAAGGGACATGAATGGGTTACGAGTAAGATTTATTTTATTTTCTGTTATTCATAAACGCAAATAAACTAATATCATATGGTGAATTATTTCTGAAAAATGATGCAAGAAAGTTTTCGGGTTAAACACCATTCACACAAGAATTATCATGAGTCTTATCAGTCCAAGGGGTGGTTAGATCAGTATCTAACTTAAGTTTGGAAAGGCCAAGGAAGTCATGTTACTTGAACGAATTGAGAGAAGTATATAAACAGAGTAAATAAAATTTGTGTATTTGTTTTATTTTTGAGATTGTTGCTACTGAAAAACTAATACCTATAAATGAATTTTGTATATGTGTGTATTTTATGTTTTGTAATAGTTTGATGCAGGAATGTGCAGGTACTATCCAGATACTTGAATAAAAAGGGGAAGGGTTTTGACAAATGCTGAAAATAAATATCTAGAACAATTGTAATAAGAAATTCCTAAAAATACTATAAAGGAAAAATTATGGTTGCACTGGATATCGTTGTGAAAGATCGTGTATACAGGTAAACTTTCATGGGTGAATTTACTCATTTCTCTTTGGCACTTATCTTCCTATCTGAAATAAAAATGCTTAATAAAGATTCGTTGTGCTGAAAATGCTATTTTAGGAAGGGTTAGAAACTGCTATGAGACCCTATGTCTCACTACCGAAAATAACCAACCTAGATCCATCTTAACTCCGGATCTATCAAGCGCCGAGAGGGATCAAATCTCTCGAGGTGAAAACCTATTTTTTGAGTGCAAAAATTGAGGAAAGGTTTTCACCTCGAGAGATTTGATCCCTCTCGCGCTTGATAGATCTGGAGTTAAGATGGATCTAGGCTGGTTTCAGTCGTGTGCGACCAAGGAAAATCTATCGATAATATGAAGAACAGATGCTTAATTTTATCAATAATATGTAAATACATCTAATATTAACATAACCATTTTAAATATGTTAAATATGTCTAATATTCATTGAGTCATTTTAATTTTAAATTTGATTAGTTACCTCAGTTTGTTGAGATGATAAATATTTTAAGATAACTTTAATGATGAAATAAAATTTTGAACGCAAAGCGACAATGTAATAATATTTAATGATAGAAACTGTGAATAATAAGAATGTAGTCAATTATGAAGTCTTCATTGTGATCAATTTCAAACTATTTTCTTCTACTATTCTTATTTTCACCCATGTTAGCTTTGTCATATTTTCATATTGATTATTTGAAAAGGACAGTTGGAATCGTAAACCATTTAAATATTTAGCTCGAGCTATTGTAGTAAACATCATACCTTGTATCTCTTGCTCTCCAATATTAAGAAGTTGAAATACTATAATGCAAAAATCAATGTACATTGCCAATAATTTTTTGTGCTTACACTGAAATCATTGCACACACAGTTCTAATCCAATGACTTTAAAATTAATGTACCACCATACATCAAATTAGAAATCAACATATACTCTGAAATCAATGCAACTAATGCAAGAAATCAAATAATAATAGAAAACAACATCTACACTAAAATCAATGCATATAATGCAAGTAATGCAGAAGCCAGCAGTTAGAAATCAATACCTCAAATAGAATGGTCTAAGTGCCATAAGTAGGAAAAATGATTTAGACCAATATCACACTAAGGTAATGCATCTAGTGCATACTTACCGTCAAATAGGATTAGAAATCGCATCTACACTAAAAAATAAATTCACTTGTTCAAAAGGAATCAAATAGGATTATAAATCATCTACATTTAAATCAATGCATTCAGTGCAAGCAATCAAATATAATTATAAATCAGCATCTACATTGAAATTAATGCATCTAGTGCAAGCAATCAAATAAGATTAGAAATCACCATCTACACTGAAATCAAGGCATTTAGTGAACGCAATCAAATAGGATTAGAAATCACCATCTACATTGAAATCAACCCATTCAGTGCATGAAATCAAATAGGATTAAAAATAATCTACATTGAAATCAATTCATCTAGTGAAAGAAATCAACTATAACCAAAAATCAAAATCTACATTAAAATTAATGCATCTAGTGAAATCAATCAAATAGGATTAGAAATCATCATCTACACTGAAATTAATGCATTTAGTGCAAGCAATCAAATAGGATTAGAAATCATCTACATTAAAATCAATCCATCTAGTGTAAGTAATCAAATATCATTAGAAATCAACATCTACACCAAAATTAATTCCTCTAGTGCAAGAAATCAAATAGGATTAGAAATCACCATCTACACTGAAATCAATACATCTACTGCAAAAAACCTTCTTCCCTATCTCCTCCATATATATCTATATATCCATCCTTATCTCCTTCTTTTTCTCTTTATCTCACCCCACCATACACACACTCTCTCTCACTCCATATCTATCAATTTCCTTGTCCCTCACTCCTTCTCTCCATCTATCTTTTTTTCTCTTTACCTTACATCTATATCTATATCTCACTCTATCTCTCTATATCAACTCCAAAACATAAACTCTCTTTCTCCAATCTATCTATCTATCTACCACTCCCTCCTCCTCCTTCGCTCTCTCTCTCTCTCGCTTCTATCTCTCTTCCTTCCTGCTACACTTTCTCCCTCTCTTTCCATGTTCTTTATCACTCCACCCCCCCCCCCTCTCTCTCTCTCTCTCTCCAACTTTCACCCTCTATGTCTTTATTCTTACCTCCCCCTCTCTCCCTCTCCATCTTCATATCTCTTTCCCTACCTCTCTTCATCCTCTCTCTTCCTTTCTCTCCCCCCCTCTCTCTCTCTATCTTCACCTTCCAACTTTGTTACCATATGCCTCTCTCTCTCCTTCTCTCCCCCCTTCTCTCAATATCTCCTTATTTGTTTCTTTATCTCACCCCAAAACATACACACTCCCTCTTCATCTCTCCCTTGTCACTCCCCCCCTCTCTCCACTACTCACTCTCTATGTATTTATTCTTCCCTCCCTCTCTCCTCCCCTCTCTCCTCCTCTCTTTCAAGTCCCCTCTCCTTTCAAGTCCCCCTATTTCTCCACCTCTATCATATATCATGATATATTAATATATATTACAATATAATAAATATAATATTGTATTAATATAAACATATTAAATTTAATAATATTAATATTTTAATATTAATGTTAGGGTTAATAATGTTTTTTTTTGCATGCTATTAATAATAATTTGGTCCATGGTATTTGACCCTTATACTTCATATATAATTAGATCTTGATTTCTATTAAACCTGTTGATATATTTTATTTATTTATACCTCTTTATACCTCTTTTATATTTATATTACCATACCTATTTTATAAATATATTATTTATTATGGTATTTGCATAATTATATAATTTGTCCAAAGGTATTTGGCCCATGGTATTAATAATAATTTTGTCTACCGACTTCACCTAAATAAAACCTGTTTTTGAGTTTTTGTAAATATAAAGTGGTTTATTGAGTAAATATAAAAATCGGTTTTATTTATTTACCATACCTCTAGTTTATTTATATTTATATTTATTTACCATACCTCCGGAGTAATATAAAAATCGGTTTTATTTATTTACCATACCTATGGTTTATTTATATTTTTACGTATTTACCATATATTATTTATTTATCATATCTCTTTTTTGAGTGTTAGTAAACTCTTCATATTTTAAGATTATATCATTTAAATTTATTTTTAATAAATTTTTAATTGTTCATTTATATGTTTATGTAAGTTATTGTTTAAGCTGACATTTTTTTTGGCTTCCGACATACTTACACATCGGGGTCATACTGGGCTGTAGAATGCGCCTCTGGGTGCAATCACTCGCATAAGGGTGAAAATAGAACGAACAACTCAAGTAACCAATTGGAAGGAAATAGTTTTCCATTAAGCCATAATTCTCAACAGCCAGAAGAAAACATAGAACTAATAGATAGTGATAAACAGAGCTTGCAAACAAAACTAACTTTACTATTACTTACCAATGCTATGGTAGAACGATGTGCCAAAAAAACAATGATTATAAATACAAAAATTCCATTTCAAGTTATAATCCATCAAATAGTATCATACTTTGCAAATAGTAAATAATATTTACAATAATAGTAAATAATAAGTAAGAATCCACATGGTTTTCTCCTCCAGCGAGGAAATTAAGTAGCTATAATCAAGGCGAAATGTCGTATATGAAAAGGAATAGTAAAATATTGTTATATAAGTAGTCTAGATATATCTTAACTACGGATCTATCCAGCCTCAAGAGAGATCAAATCTCTAGAGGTGCCTCGAGAGATTTGATCTCGCTTGATAATATGAGGAACATATGATTAATTTTATCAATAATATGTAAATGCATCTAATATTAATATAACCATTTTAAATATGCTAAATATGTTTGAGATTTATTCATTTTAATTTTAAATTTTCTCAAAGTGACAATGTAATAATATTGAATGATAGAAAAGGTGAATAATTAGAATGTAGTTAATCACAAATAGCCTTCATTGTGATCAATCTCAAACTATTTTCTTCTACTATTCTTATTGTCATCCTTGTTAGTTTTTTCATCTTTCCATATCAATTACATGAAAAATACAGTAGAAATCCTAAATCATAAACCATTTAAATATTTAGCTTGAACTCTTGTAGTAAACACCATACCTTGTCTCTCTTGCTCTCCAATATTATTAGGTTTAATTACTATAACACAAAAATCATTCTACATTGTCAATAATTTTTTGTGCTTACACTGAAATCAATGCACACTATTAATCTAATGACTTTAAAACTAATGTACCATCATACATCCAATTACATCAAATCAGAAATGAGCATATACACTAAAATCGGTGCATCTAATGCAAGGAATCAAATAAGATTAGAAAACAAAATCTACACAAAAATCAATGCATCTAATGCAAGTAATCAAATAGGATTAGAAATCAACATCTACACTCAAATCAATGCATCTAGTGCAAGCAATCAAATAGGATTATAAATCACCATCTACACTGAAATCAATGCACTTAGTGCAATCAATCAAATAGAATTATAAATCATTTATATTGAAATAAATTCATATAGTGTAAGAAATCAAATATAAGTATAGATCAACATCTGCATTGAAATTAATGCATCTAGTGCAAGCAATCAAATAATATTAGAAATCACCATCTACATTGAAATCAATGAATTTAGTGCAAGCAATCAAATATAATTAGAAATAATCTGCATTAAAATCAATGCATCTAGTGCAAGTAATCAAATATCATTATAAATCAAAACCCGCACTAAAATAAATGCATCTAGTGCAAGTAACCATATAGGATTATAAATCACCATCTACACTGAAATCAATGCATCTACTGTAATAAATATTCTTCTTTCTCTCCCTTCTTCGTATATATCTATATATCCCTCCATATCTCCTTCTTTGTCTCTTTATCTCACCCCCAAAACATACACTCTCTTTCTCAAATATATCTATATATCACTCCCTCCTCCTCTCCATTCATCTCTCTCTCTTCCCCTCCCCTTCCTCTCCCCCGCTTCAATCTCTCTTCCCTCCTACTATCCTGTCTCGCTCTCCCTCCATATTACTTATCACTCCTTCTCTCTTTCTCTCTCTCTGTGGAACCTTTACTCTCTATTTCTTTCTTCTTACCTCCCTCTCTCTCCCCCTCCATCTCCATCTCTCTTTCCCTACCTCTCTACACTCTTTTTCTTTCTTTCTCTCCCACTTCTCTCTCTCCGTATCTATCTCTCTTCACCTTCTAAATTTGTAGCTATATGCCTCTCTCTCTCTCTCATTATCTCTGCCACTCTCTCAATCTCTTATTCCTTGTCTCTTTATTTCACCCCCAAACATACACACTCTCTCTCCATATCTCCCTTGTCACTCCCTCACTCTCTCCACTTGTTACTATCTATGTCTTTCTTATTCCCTCCCTCTCTCCCCCTACAACTCCATCTCTCTATCCCCTCCTCTCTCCTCCTCTCTCTCAATTCCCCTTTCTTTTCCTTCCTCTCTCTCCCTTTCTCTCCTACCTCACTCTCTCATCCCCCATCACTCACTCTCTCCCTCTCTCTTTCCCCTACAATCCTCTATATTCCCCCATCACTCTCTCTCTCTCTCTGCCCTCAAATCCTCTCTCTTCCCCCATCAATCTATCTTTCTCTTTGAGTCTCCCTCTCTTACCCTTCTCTCTCTCTCTCTCTCTCTCTCTTTATTCCTCCTCTCCCCTCTCTTCTAGTTTATCTCAATCTCTCCCTTGTCACTCCCTCTATTTATCTACCTCTATCACATGTATTTGTTCTTCCATCCCACACATATAGCTCCCCTGCCTGCTTTGATACAACCTAGGTTCTTGGAGCATTCTCGTGAAAAGGTAAGACTCACAGTCGCCTCTTGTCTTAGTAAAATCATAGCGTTAACATCACCGCTACTGCCCTATAATGATGACATCATGAGGAGGACTTTTTGGGTAATGGTAGAAGCACTCCAAGGGTTGGACAACACCATCCTTCGTAATTTTTTTCAGAAGCGCACAATTTTGAAACGTATGGAGAAATTCATATTTGGTATACTTGTGTTGGATCTAGATTGTGATGACTTAATCCTTCACATGCTCCAATACTTCTGCACTGGAATCATAACGTCTCATGCGAACTTCATCAAAACAGAAATGCAAAATATCATGTCTCTGATCTTAGGAGAATATAGCGCCATCTTTGAATAATTGAGATCCAAATTGTTGGCCCTTTGGAGGAAGGAGCTGATTGTATCACCTGTTGTTTATGAACTAGTTGAGGGGTTGATCAAACAGAGCATCAAACGACTTAGAAAGAACTTAACGAAGGAAGAACTAACAAAGAATTGCAGAGACATCAAGAATGAACTAAGGAGGAAAGGCTTATGCTTTGTATGCAAGGGATTTTGTGCACTTGACCATTCATGTCCATATGATAAGGAGGTGACAAGGATAGAAAAATTAGAGACTTCTTGAGATCATGGGGATTCATCCATAAATGGGTTTGTTTGTTTTCAGGAGAAGACCTATGAAGTATCTGAGAAGTCAAGTACAAATGGTGAGCAAAAACACCATGCTCTTCAGAGAAACTTGGAGGACAAGTTGATTAGTCAGCTTGACAAAGTACATGACAAAATAAAGGATGCAATTCATCCTAATGATGTGGTAGTTGAATGTATAAATACAGAGGGGGGCATCCATAAAAAGTATGGGCAATCAGGTATAAACAACAGTCCACTATTACATCCATGTTGGACAACCAAAGAGAATGGACAACTTATCCTCACATGTAAATACGTCCAAAAAGAATACACTCAAGGAGAATCAAATGAGGAACCAGCCATAATAAATAAATATTATGAGCATGATCATGCACGACATCATGAAAAATATAGTATGCAAGATGAGACATTTCTAAAGGGCCAATCAAAGGTTGAAGTTGAAGTAGTGGTCGTGGGGCATCCGGTGTAGTAAAAAATAGAGACATTCCGCAGTGCACTAGAATTGCCAGTGAAAGACTTTCGGGAGAGGATCACGCATTTCAAGACAGATCTCATGTTGTTGAAGTAAAGAATCTGGGCAACCCGAGACATTGTCTTACAAGAGAACAGAAAAATTGAGGAACTGATAGGAAAATGTGACAAATGATCAACCAAGCTGTCTAGTATTGAGGAACAGCTCAAGTCCCTCACAAGGCCGCACGAGGAGTACAATTGGGAGTTCCATAGTAGCGCTCTACAAGAATACATAGATACGGCTTGCAACACCAACAACCCACCTTTATACATTGAGAAGAGCAAGTTAGAGTTCTCCAAATACATGATGTTGGGTAACCAAGTAGAGCAGCATGAATCGAGCATCGAACAACATCAACATAGTAGATTTGCAGATATTCATTCTTTCCCAAGTATGGATTGGCGAGAGATTATGACTTGGTATTCTATTGATGGGTTGATTATTTAGAGGATACCCATAGCCAAGGGAAAATTACATCTTGGACCACTTGGTACGGGCAACAATGAAGAGTTGAAATGGTACCATAACCCACAAGTCCCAAGATTTAGGTGGTATTGAGATCCAGGAGAATCCATTGAGGAAAGGATTGGCCAGAGTATTGTTTGGGATCCAAGTATCAAAGGATCCATTCAGGACCATTCAACATGGAGGGTACATCGGATTGTTTGGGATCTTGGTATCAATGTACAAATTCTTCTGTTGTAGATAGAAGTGGATTTCTTAAGGAAAAGCAATCTTTGGGTGGGAGGATTTGTAATATTCCTTTTCTTGATCCTGTCAAAGTGGACGGAATCGGTCCATGGTATTACTGTGGTATTTTCCCATTGTATCGGCCCATGTTATTTGTTGTTAGTTTTCGAGGAAAAAAATAAAATAAGGTCCATCAAGCCTATTAAAAGTGATAGAAGCTACGCATTTAGGATCATTATAGTTTTATCTATCTTATTGTTTTGGGTTGAGAACTTGGCCTGACAAGTTCTAACATTGATCTCGGGATGAAAACCCCGTGGTGAATTTATCTGGTGGATCCATCCAGGTTCCACGATTCTTCTTTAGTATTGGTTTTCTGTTTTAATGAGCAGCCGAGCCCACCATTCAAAAGCATGTATCTTTGTTTTCAGTTAATAATATAAATAAAAGGGCTTCATTTCTAGATATGTTTGTGTTCTTGTTTTTTATGAAAAGTATTTTTAAATTAGAATGCTAACATGTTCTATATCTATCGAAATTTTCACTATTTGGAATCTTACAAAATATGATCATTTGTTTGTTATATATTTGATAGTTTAATTTAATTGCATGGTTTAATGTATAACACGGTGCTTTTTTTATTAATTAAAAAAAATCTTTCCTAGTTTTTATGCACAAAAGTAAGGGTTGATTATAATACTTTATTGAAAACAAAATGCATGAGAACTTTGTACATAATTGGAATATAGGTTGAATGCATTAAGAAGGAATATTATGATATGCTCTTATATGCACAAGGAATATCCATGGTGTTATAAAGATATATTATTTGAAGTTGAGTTATATTTCCTTAAGAAAGATTATATGTGAATACTTTTAAGATATCATATCTATTATCTTAGTTTCTTTGGAATATGATTGTATGTGCATACTTATAAGCTATCATATCTATTATCTTAGTTTATTTGGAATATGATATATATGCATGCAATATTTATGTTAGTGTTCGATTGGAAATAATATATATTTGAATGTAGGGAGCAATAACATGTTGTGTTAAGCTTACATTAGAAAAGATTCGTTTTAAAAGTATACACATTTTCTTGGATAGGAATAACATTCATTATGTTAAGTTCCTTTTCTGATTTGGATGCACCAAAAGTAATAGTTGAAGGGTTAGTTATTTTGGTAAGTTTTAGTAATACGAATGCACGATGAGTTATTTCCTTTAATGGGATTTCCGGATAGTTGTAGTGATTTGACTTGTACGAATATGTGCCTGTGAGAAGGGCATAATAATGTGGTGTTTATTTTGACATGCTTGTTAATTAATTTCTTACACTTAATACATGATTAGTGATGTTAGAAGAAGCATGTTGTGATATTATGTTTACATCTCATATATGGATATAAATAGAAGTTAAAGGATCATAATTCTTTAACTAATCATGATATCAAAGTTCGTTGGCAACAACACTGACAGTAAATGATGGTAGCTTGTGCAAATTATTGATTATGATTAACATACCGGCATGTAAAGAATTAGTGGTCCATGCAGATGAGTGCGAGTTGCATGATGGTCCACTGAAGAAATGACCAGGCCACAAAGATATAATTATTGAATATTTGTGGTTAAATGATATCATGACAATTGTTATAGCTTTAGGCTAGATACTTTTTTTTTATATGACATTTTTATGACAATGGTTTAGGGATGGACTCCCTTAAACCCCATTGAGTGAGGGGTGAACACCCTCACTAGCATTTAATAATAAGATTAAACGACGTTTGTTGATTTTCACCCTATAGGGTTTCTAGGGTATATGAGTGTTCAATGATGTGATTTCTTATTGTGTCAATTGATGATGTATATTACTTGCATGATGTGATGTTGATAATTTCAAGTATGTGATTAATTATTCTGGCTAAATTAATCATGAAATGAATGCAAGGTTACTTCATATAGTTTATGTTAATATACTACAATAGTGATTGTTAATGGTTATTTAACTTTTTTTGTACTAAATTTACTCTATGAACTAATGAGCGTTTTATCTAATGATAAGTGAGGAATCTTGAATAGTTACCCGTGGGTAATTTGTATAAAAAATTTATAACTCTTTGCATTTCCATGAGAGGTTATTAGGGTATGTTATGAGTGGTATTAGAGCCGAAGGTTGCAACACTAGCACCTTTGAGAATTGTTGAGCGAAAATAAATCGAGGTATGCTACTAGTGGACATCATCTAAGATATGAGTCTAAAAATCTACATATTGATATATGCACCAAACTACTTTTGACATGACATGTGTGATTCATATTTATAACAACATTGAAAATAGTAAGTAATAAATTTTTATGTAAAACTATGTTCATGACACTTGAATCTTGATGAGCATGAAGGATAGTCAAAAAAAAAAAACTTTTGTGCCCTTATGGACAACATACTCACTAGTGAAAGTGAGAGTTGACTATCAACATTTGCATATATGACAAATTATTGATACATTTAATGAACATAACTAAAGTTACCATGCACTACTTAAAATTTTTAAATGTGTATAGTGATGGTGTGTGAAACTAATTCAAGAGTGAAAAATATGGCAAAAGTCCTTGAAGAGGACGATAGAGTGCTTTAAAATGAAACTAAATGAACCCTTTTAGATGTTAAAAATACACAATGATTCAAGTAGCGAGACTTGACTATAATGGCTAGTTATTGAATGATTCATGTCACTGCTACATTAAGATGATTAGTAGCATTGATTAGTTAGTGTTACATGACTAACTAATAAAACTTATATGCATGAATTGGTTTTGATTAAAGCTTATTGCAAGTTGTGAGCAATTGATTATGATAGTTACTTCATGTGTCAATCTATTGGTTATGGTACATTGTGGGAATTGGAAATTTTTGGACTATTTCCCTAACCATTATTAACATATACACATTAATGAATATTTTTACATACTTTTATGCATGACATCATTGTATGCATGAAACTAAAATTATTGCGGAAGACAATACCTGTTTAAACAATGCATATTTATGACTAGTGTGGTTGATGAGATTAAGCATGGGTAGCTTAATGGAAACAATAAGACCTGTGAAAGTAAAATGTTGCAATGCGAATTGCAACTGTAAATCATAAATTATAATGTTATTATGTGCATGATTTGTTATTTGGAAAGTCGTGATTGTGTTATTTGGAAAAACATAATGTATACAACGTGTATGTCAGTTACGTTTCTTACAAATACAGATATTGTGGACTCATGTTGAGGGCCAAGTATTATGTATGATATACATACAAGTTTAATTTGCTTGATGAATACTGTGATTATGGTTCATTATGTAAAATATTGTGGGAAAGAGTGCTAAAAGAGAACTTTAACATGCCATAAAGTTTTAGATAGTTTTGAAAGGCCATAAGGCCTTGGGTTGATAGAGGTTGTCTACCCAGATTTATTCTCCCTAGAGATATATGTTCTCAATAAGGGAAAAGAGTTAGCCAAGAGGGTGAAGAGGGAAAAATCTCGAGGAATATATGTTGATTTTGGAGTGTGTTGGAGGAGGCCCAAAATTCCTCATAGACAGGATGTTGTTAAAGGACTATTGATTTCAGACCCTATTGGAGGAGGCCCAAAATTCCTCACAGACATGATGTTGTTAAAGGAATAGGCAGGACGTTGCCAAGGGGAATATTGTATTGCATCCTATGTTTTCATTAGAATTATTCAGTTGGTTGGCCAGTGGAATTCCAGACTAGACTAGGTATGGTATATGTCAAAGAACTATCTGGATGTGAAAATGGCACGATCTGGTTATGGAAACCAATTCCCATTGGTTGGGAGGAGATTTATTTAGCTTATTATGGTTCTCATAGTAGAATGAATTAACTAATTAATTATTTATTGTCTTGAAAATGATTTTTCTATGTTTGTGCAAAGAATTCTATGTACATATTCACAGGAAATGAGCGTAGTGCTCGATAAAAAATTATTGGCATTGTAGTTCCTTTATTGTATTACTAATTTGTTAAATGTATTTAGTAGGAGCTAATACAATGTGCAGATGGTGGAGTGATTTATCATTTGGATGATTAGAGGGTTGGTGCTCTTAGAGTACTTGTGGAGGTACTGTGATTAAAATATCTCTTAACATTGCATGAATTCTTGATAGTTAAAATTAATTCATTTGATTGAAAATGATGTGACTAATGTGATTAAATTTTTTAGTGATACCTTACAGGGTACTTGCCATGTAATTTTAATGGGTTGTCGAACCATTGTTAAAGTGTTTGTAATTGGTACGTAATGGTAGGTTGATATAGAGATTTTGTTTTGTTCTTAAAAATTTGAATAATGGCTCAGTGAAGGAAAGTAAAATTTTCATATTTTGTAGTTGTACATGCTTATGGCTATTTATAAAACATTTATGTTTTTGCTAATGAGTATTTCCCTAGAAATAAAATTCCTCATTTTGAAGGGAAAGAGCCCATTTTTCATTGTTTCGAGATGCCTGGCATGAGTAAAGAAATAATGATGAACACTTAGGACAGTGTTATCTTTAAGAGGGGGAGTATGTAATAGCCCTATAAGCCATTGGCATTTAAAATTTTTACGAAAATATTTTTATTTAATTACCATATTTAATATTTAAGAAAAACAGTTGTAACCAAGAAACCATTGTGGATTATAGTTTCAAAACAAGAAATTACAACTAATAACTAAATTATGTCTTCGGAAGGCGATATTCATTCCATTTGGATTTATCCAAAGATGATTCCTAGATACGAGTTAAATGAAAGGATAATCATTGGTGCTCAAGAATTAGTTACTATAACTAATTTTAATATTCATGAAAGGGTTTATAATTGGGGAGTTGGCTCGAAAAAATCTTATGATGGATGTTCAAGAGTATTTTAGAGTCGTTCAAGCTTACTTTAAGTTCAAGAATTAATTCCATTAATTTGTATCATCCTCTTTAAAAATAAATTCTGCGGAGATGTCTATGATGCATAACAACAATTTTAAGTTTTTGTAGTGTATAGTTAATATTTTTTCCTTCTGAATTGTTTAATTGCTTGAAACTATGGAAGACCCCTTCTTTGGCAAGTTGTGGGATTGATTCCCGTAGAGGTCGCATTATGGTCCCTATGGTTCTCACCCCCACGCTGCAGCCACTATGACCCCGAGAAAACCAGAGTGTGATTATTGGGGAACACCCAATATTAAGCCCAAGACGTTCACAGTTCGAGTCCACGGTCTTCCTATTAATTCCTCACCAAGTTCAAGTTCGATTACGAATGGGAACGGTCCTTTGAAGTGTGATCACAAGAACTTCTTATCTATAAAAATCAATTCAGAGGCTCCCAAATCATACTCTGTGACAAAGAATATGGATGCTTCTCAAATGGACAAGACTTCCATGGCTACCAAAATGCAGTCAACTTTCTGACCGTTTTATACCTAGAAGGGTTCGCCATTGAACAATCTGAGGGTCATACATGATGCCAAGGAAGAGGCTGAAATTATTCCACGACATCTGGTTGATCGTCAAGTCGTGAAGTATATCCTTCATAATGAGGAGTTCCTAAATATCATCGAGGAAATAATGTCTCTACTACTTAAGATTCATGCAATTCAAGTGCGCAAATCCCTTCTTGAGATTTGTCTTAAACATCTAGTTTAACTGTCTCAAAACATTTATTGAATTTCATGTTGGCTCAAATATTAGTTTGTTCAAAGCCTATTTTGTATTTTGGATTTTCCATGTTGGATTTTCTTGAGACAAAATAATTAATAATGCATATGCATGTATAAATAATAATCAGATGGCTAGCTTTATTGTAGGAAAAGAAATATGTGTCTCCATGTATAAAAACAACTACTATGCAATATATTTCTTGAGGAAATAAGTTCTTTATATGGACCATAATAATAATTATGGTATTAGTTATTTTTGGAAAAAAAGAACAGTGGTTTAGACATAAAGATAATTATGATCTCGCTAATTTTCTTGAAAAGAACACAATGGTTTTATGCTTAGTAATGGTAAAATATTTCTATGGTATTGGTAAGGATTCATTATTTAATAAATCCATGGAAAATATTTCCATGGATTCTCATGTAAGAGAGTTATGGTGATATCTTTTGAAAAAAAAAAAGAATACTTAGACATGAATAAGGTGATTTATTTTGAAAAAAAATAGAATACTTAGCCATGAATAAAATATAACAAACTATGCATAGATTAAATGCACATAGGTAATATAAGTCATAGGAATCTTCTCTGGAAAAAAATATGTTTTCCTTGTGGGTGAAAGATAAGATAATTGTGTTAATTCCTTTTAAAAAGCTACATGTTTTGGTCGGTAAAAATATAAAACATTTTTTTGTTATATATTGGATAGTTTCATTTAATTGCATGGTTTAATGCATTACATGGTAACTATTTATTAATTTAAAAAAATATTTCCTAGTTCCTATGCACAAAACAATGGTTGATTATAATACTTTCTTGAAAACAAAATGCATGAGAAATTTTTACATAAAATATAGAGAAAGGAATATAGGTTGAGTTCACTAATAAGGACTATTATGATAATCTATTATATGCACAAAGAATATCAATGGTGTTATAAAGATATATCATTTGCATGGATGGACGTTGAGTTAGATTTCCTTATGAAAGATTATATGTGAATACTTTTAAGCTGTCATATATATTATCTTAGTTTCTTTGGAATATGAAATATATGCGTGCAATATTCACCTTAACGTTCGATTGGAAATAATATACATTTGAATGCAGGGAGAAACAACATGTTGTGTTAAGCCTACATTGGAAAAGGTCCTTTTTGAAAGTACATGTCTTTGCTTGCATATGAATAAAATTCATTATGTTAAATTCATTTTCTTATTTGGATGCACCAAAAGTAATAGTAGTTTTGAGTAATATGAATGCACAATGAGTTAGTTTCCTTTAAAGGGATTTCTGGACAGTTTTAGTGATTTGACTTGTACGAATATGTGCCTATGAGAATGGGCATAATAATGTGGTGTTTATTTAGACATGCTTGTTAATTACTTGCTTACACTTAATGCATGAGTAGTGATGTTAGAAGAAGTGTTGTGATATTTTTTTTACATCTCACATATGCATATAAACATATATTAAAGGATCATTTTTAGACATTGATTATTTGTTGATTAATGGTTTATATAATCATGATATCAAAAATAGTTGACAAAAAAATGACAAGAAAGGGTGGTTATTTGTGAAAATGATTGACTATAATTAACATGGTAGCAGGTAAAGAATTAATGGTACATGCAGATGACTTCGAGTTGCAAGATGTTCCATTGAAGGAACAACTAGGCCACAAAGATATAAAGAATGAATATTTTTTGTTAAATGATATCATGATGCTTGTAATAGCTTTAAGCTAGATACTTTTTTTTAGATGAAATTCCATTGTAAGTTTTTATGACAATGGTTAAGGGATGGATTCCCTTATGATCCATTGAGTGAGGGGTGAACACCCTCATGAACATTTAATAATAAAATTAGGCGTTTGTTGGTTTTCACCCTACGAGATTTTTAGGGTATATCAGTGTTCAATGGTGTGAATTCTTATTGTATCAATTCGATAATGTATATTCCTTGCATAATGTGATGTTTATAATGTCAAGTATGTGATTAATTAGTTTTCCTTAGAAAGGAATCATGAAATAAAAGCAAGATTACCTTATACACTTTATGTTAATATACTGCAACAATGGTTGTTAATGGTTATGCAACTTACTTTTCCTCTACTAAAGTTACTTTATGAACTGATGAAAATTTTATGCAATGATTAATGAGGAAGCTTGAATAGCGATTTGGATAGTTACGTGTGGGTAATTTGTATAAAATTTTATAATTCGTTGCATTTCAATGTGGGGTTATCGAGGTATGTTACATATTTCTAAATGGATAATATCAATATGACACCCATTGAAAAATATATAAATATTGAAGATATGAATAAAATAAAAACAATATATGAGAATAATTGTATTACAAAGTTGCAATTAGTTGAGATGTTTTAATATAATGCAATGTGTGACATTTTAACTCGGTAGAAAAAAAAATACAATTACTACAATTATTAATTTTTATAAATGATTACCACTGATTTTTGAGCTTCTAGTTTATAAGAACCTATGCTATTGACCCATGGTATTCATGTGGAATATAGCCTATATAAATGGGGAAATTTAACCATCCTACATCCATCTTAACTCCAAATCTACCAAACACCCAAAGGGATCAAACCTCTTGAGATGAAAACCTTTTTTAGATTGAAAAGAGATTTAAACCAAAAAATAATAACAACCCTTGAGAATTATTGGAGTGATAACATATTGGCAACTCTACTGGGGAACTAACCAATCCTCAGTGTTTAAAATAGATTTTAAAGGAAATACTTTTACTTATATTTTCACCTTAATATTGTTTTGAAGGGTTGTGAGTAAAATTTTCATTAAAAATTGTAATTCTGGCTTCTAGAAGAGTCTACTATACCAGGTCTAATCCAGATCCAGAACCTGTTGTCATAGTAGACAATCCTGACAAAATTGTAAATAAAAACAAAAAAATAGATAGTTTAGGTAATAAAAATTCATTGATTAAAGAAAATTATCTTCCCAATATATTATCAAGTTTACAAGACATTGAATTTGATTTATCTTTTGAGAAATCTTTGTTTAAAACAAAATTATAAAGTGACATACATAATTGTGTAGATCCTAATCTCATTTCATTCATTGAAAGTAAGATGAAAATTGTTTCACTAGATTCAGATGAAAAAGCCCTAGAAGTTTATGATAAACTTGATTATATAATTGTAACTTTGATTAAGGAAATTGATGAAGCTTATTTTTAACATTCAGTTGAATTGACTACTTTATCTGCCTATACACCTAAGCCTTCTACCAGTCATTTAGAATCTGTAGGTTCATCCTTGTTTACTACCACCACATATATTATTTCCACCACACTTCAATCCACATAATCCTTCATTCCTAATCTTCCTCTACAACCTACAGTTTTATTTCCAACCCAAAATACTGCAAGCTCATCCTCTAGCACTGCTGTTGCATTTTCAAGTACTTCATCCAAATTTCCCAGCACCTCTTCTAGTATCCCAACTAAATCTGCTAGTACTTCAAGCTCATCACCAAGTACTTCAAACTTACCTCCTAGTTTAGCCAGTATCTTAGCCATGGCTGCAAGATATTCCCCATTGGTCCTACAAGCCCCTCTATATGCCATGCCCCAAGACTACCAAAGAAAAATATTTCAATTTGATGGTACTAGTCATTACACTGCCTAGCAACATGTTAATAAAATGATCGACTACTTTGAACTTCATGAAATAGATGAAGTTGATGTCCAAATGAGAATTTTTTCTCAAACTTTAGTTGATGATGTAAAGAAGTGGTTTAAAGGTTTACCTACTGGTAGTATTTTTGATTTAGTTTCTTTCCATAGGATGTTTCTTAATATATGGGAGACAAAGAAGAATCCATTGCAAATTTTGTTTGAATTTGAAAACATAAAAAGAGCACCTAATGAAACAATTCAGGACTATTGTACAAGATATAACATTATTTATAATGCAATCCTTGCCAATATTAGACCTGACCCAGACTATACCTTGATCAAATTCTCTGATGGATTTGATACATATATGGCTTACCAACTAAGAGAGAGAAACCCATAAACCTTAGAGCAGATGCAGAGTAATGTTGTAAGTGTAGAGGAAAACTTGTTAGCCAAGAAAACTAGATTGAGAAATGAAATAAGAGTGACAATAAAAGAGGAAACATCAACCTCATATTTGAAAATAGATAACTTAGAAAAAACATTATAAATAATGATGGATAGGTTAGATAATATGGAAAGGAAGCCAATGTGGGATAATAAACAACAAGGCACTCAAATAAGAAATCACAATTTCAAGAAAAACACTAATACTAACAAATATAGAGATTCGACACTTGATCAAACAATAAGACCACCTTTCCAAGAGAACTATGCTAAAAGTTCTCACCAAAATGAAGATGATGAAGACACTCAGATCAATCTAATGGGAATTAATGATGATAACACCATTTTTATTACATAGGAAGAACATGAGTTATATGAATTACAACAGTTACAATTAGAATATGGTGAGTCTTTTGATTACAAGCAAGGGTATGAGTTTGCAATAAATGAATTTCATAAGCAATATAACCTTAGGAGAAAGAAAAATGTAGAAGTCCCTACTAAGAAATCTACCCAAACTCAAACAAAGAAAACAGTAGAAGCTCCTATAAACAAATTTCTACAAATTCTTCTGAGGGAAACCTAGTAAAACTCTAGTTCAACTCAGAAAAATTCAAATCCTAATCAGGAAATTTCTAGTCCTAAAATTACACCCAGTCCTAAGATTGTTGAAATTACAAATATTGATTTTTAAACTTCAGTTGATCCTCAAAAATCAGTTGTTGTTAAGACAACAACTTCTGCTAAAACAACAATTTCATCCAAAAACATCTGATGTTGATACTAAAACAACTGCTGCCAAATAGTTATTGAAACCTCAAAACCTTCCAAAACTTCCACTACATCTCAAACTATCCCTGGCAAGAAAATTAAAAGAAGTAAACAGTGGAAACACAAACATAAAATGAAAAACCAACTATAGAAAAAGAAGAGAAACATACCCAAACTGCAGTTACAAAAGAAGAAATAATTCAGTTAGGAAAATCACAAGCACCATTCAACATCCAGACTGAAATTCAGAAACTGAAGAGACCAATTCCCTTAAAAAAATTGGTAAAACATGATTTATTTAAGTCACAGATCATTGATACATAAAACATGAATGAAGGAGAAGACTCTGTCAATTTGAGTGATGATCAACCAAAACTAATTTTTAGTCCTGAAGTAAATGGAAAACACCAAGAGGGAGGTGTTCCTCCTTTCTGCATTAGCTTGACTGTTCATGATCAGATTTTACATAACAATATGTTAGACTCAGGAGCTTCACATAATTTAATGCCAAAAGAAATAGTGTAACCCTTCAATTTAGACATCACTAGACCTTATAAAGATCTCTTCTCATTTGATTCTAGCAAAGTGAAATGTCTAGGCTTAATCAAAGATTTATGTGTCACCATAGTTTAATACCCTAGAAAAATCATAGCCATGGATATTATAGTATTTTATATCCCCCCTAAGTATGGAATGATGTTATCTCGCTCATGGGGAGAAAAAATTTAGGGATCTCTACAACTAGACATGTCCTTGCCACTATTTCAGTATTTGGCCAACCCAAGAAACTTTACAGAGAGACATTAATGAAGTACATGGTTAGTACTGTAGAAAGACCTCGAAACTATCGTATTTATTCTACACCTACTGATATGGACTCCTTCATTTTATGTAATTCTGAAACTGGTATAGAGAACAACACATAATTAAAACAGAAAGAGAAATTCCCAGACAATGAAAACATATTTCATGAATTTATGTGGCACCTAGATTTTGATGGATCAGTGAACAAATTAGGAGTATGATCAAGAGTTTGGATTCATAACATGGAAAAAAATCATGAAGAAGGTCATGCCTTAGGATTAAATTTCAATTGTATAAACAACATGGCTGAATATGAAGCTTTGATTTTAGGATTGCAGATTATTAGAAATTTAGGAGGCAAAAGAGTTTCTATCATGGGGGAATCTGATTTAATTGTAAAAAAAATTAGAGGAGAATATTATGTGTATAATCCTATATTAAGCCAATATAGAGAAACCATTTTAGATCTGATCAAAGAATTTATTGAGTGTGACTTTGCTTTACTTCCTAGAAAACAAAACATACAAGCACACAGTTTAGCAACTTTTGCTAGTACCTGTAACTTGCCATTTCAACCAAATCATTAATATATAGAAGAAGTTAAACACGGACCTACAATACTAGATAATCTAAAATATTTGAAGATATTTTCACAGGATGAACAAATCTATCATTTCATGAATGCTGAGGGAGAATTTCACAGTTGTAACAAAGACACAGATTATACAGTAGATGATAAAATAGACAATGTGATAGATGTAAATAACTTAGATTTCACTAAATCCACTGAATTTGCTCAAGTAGAAATAGATAATTTAGAAAATGTAGAGATTGGAAAATTAGCAGATAATGATTTTGGCATTTTAAACCTTAAGAATAAATTTTTACCCAAGGGCTTAGCCCCTTTAGAAGATATTTTTGATTCAAATGACGTTGCAAGAAAACCAAAGATGGAGCCATTAAGATCAAATATAAAAGAATGCAATATAGGAACAGAACAATGGCCTAAACTCATAAAACTTTCAAAAGCCCTACCTCAAGAAGAACAATTGAAATACATAGCTTTGTTTAAGGAATTTCAGGATGTATTTGCATGGAGTCATGAAGAATTAAAATCTTATGACACTAGCATAATACAACACAAAATACCTATAAAAATAAGATCAAAATACTTTCAAGCATAACCTTAAAAGAATCAATCCACTTTTAATGCCATTAATAGAAAAAGAGGTAAAGAGAATGTATGAAGCCCATATAATTGCACCTATCATATATTCTATTTGGGTTTCAAACGTAGTTGCTACTAGGAATAAAACAAGGGAGATAAGACTGTGTGTTGATTTCCAGAATTTCAATAAAGTGTCCCTAAAAGATAACTACCCTCTCTCCAAGATGCATCATATTTTATAGAGGGTGGTTGCTTCATCCAGGATATCATTACTTGATGGATTCTTTGGATATAACTAGATTTTAGTTCAGCTAGAAGATCAACCAAAGACTACATTTACTACTCCTTGGGGTACTTTCATGTATGTGAAAATGCCTTTTGAATTAATGAATGCAGGAGCCACTTTTCAGAGAGCTATGGATATAGCTTTTGCTAAAGACATTCATGATTTTCTTGGGATCTATCTAGATGATGTAACTGTATTTTCAAAAACTAATAGTGAGCATCTAGATCACCTAAGACAAGTGTTTATCAAATACAGGAAATTTGGAATTTCTTGAAATCCCAAAAAGACTCTCTTTGGACTTGAAGAAGGCAAACTATTAGGGCATATTATATCAAAAGAGGTAATTAGGATAGACTCAGCTAGAATAGAGGCCATTTTAAACATAATCCATCCTAGGAATATTAAAGTATTGTAGGCTTTCTTAGGTAAAATCAATTTTCTCAGAAGATTCTTTTCAAACTTAGCAAAAATAATTAGAGATCTCAATAACATGTTGAAAAAAGTCTCAGTACTTAAATGCACTGTGCAGACCAAAAAATCATTTGAATCAATCAAACAAACCTTGACAAGAACACTAGTCCTAATAAGTCTTGATTTTAAAAAAGATTTCATCATTTTTTCTTTTGCTTCAGAACATACTATTACTACAATTTTACTGCAGAAGAATGATCAGGGCTATGAACAACCCATTTCATTTTTTCAAAAAATCACTTAGAGATGCCACTTTCAAGTATAAGATAATGGAAAAAGTGGGCACTAGCTTTAATGAAGGCTGTCAAAGACTTTAGAGTGTACATCCTGTATTCACACATCATTGCTTATGTTCCAAATTCAGTATTGAAGGACATTCTGACTCAGAATGGGCTTGAAGGTAAAAGAGGCAAATGGATTTCCACCATTTTGGAATATGACATAGAAATTAAGCCTACCAAACTCATTAATGGTCAAGGTTTAGCCAAAATCATGGCTGAATCAATTTTTTATGCTTTAGATATAAATTTTATTGCCTAATTAGATGATCAGGAAGTGATGGCGACTCCACAGATCAGTGAAGCCTTTTCATATTCACCATAGTATGCAGATATCATATTTGTATTACTAAATTTACAAGCTCCTCTTGGATTTTCAAGAACTAAACCTATATTTTTAAAGTTAAAGGAAATGAATTTTTGTATCATAGATAATGCACTATTTTGGAAAGATCATGGTGGCATTTTATTGAATTGTTTGCTTAAATATGAAGTTGATAAAGTTATGGAAGAGTTTCATGAAGGTGAATATGGAGGAAACCTTTACTGGAAGTCAACTACAGAGAAGACCTTGAGAGCCGGTTTTTACTGGCCTACACTGTTTGCAGATGTGAAAAAGTATGTGACCTCCTGTCAAAAATGTCAAATCTTTGAAGGGAAGAAAAAGCTACTACCTTTACCCCTTAAACCCATCTCCACAAAAATTCCATTTCAACAATGGGGTCTATACTTCATTGGTGAAATTCACCCACCATCCTCGGCACAACACAAATGGATTTTGACAGCCATAAACTATTTCATCAAGTGGATAGAAGCCATTCCTTCTACACAAGCCACTGATACTGTCATAATCTCATTTTTAGAAAACAATATACTATCAAGATTTAGATGCCCCAAAAAGCTCATTACTGATAATGCAGTTGCTTTCAAGTCTAAAAAGATAATTGACTTCTGTAATAAATACCTCATTACCCTTGGCCATTCCACTGCTTATTACCCTCAAGGTAATGGTCTTGTTGAATCCTCCATTAAAAGCCTTGTAAATATCATCAAGAAACTACTAGAAGACAATAAAATGACATGTAACAAAAGGTTAGTAAATGCCTTATGGGTAGACCAACTCACCACAAAGAAGTCCATTGGTACATCCCCTTATCAGCTTGTTTATGGGATGGATGTTGTTTTTCCATCCTCATTAGGAGTACCGGTAATAAATTGTTAGAAAATTATATATTATGGAGCAATGAAACACATAAAATATGCATAAAATACAAGCACACAAAACAAATAAAACCAGAGAGACACAGATATACATGGTTCACCTAGTTTGGTCTACGTCCACCCCAAATAGCCAGTCCTTCCTTTCTATTATCCAACAAAATGAAGAGACAAAACCTACAGCAGATCCGTTGTAATATCCTATGTTCTCTCTCACAATATCCCTATCTATTTCCCGCTCAAAGAATACACATATATTACACAGCTGCAATAAAATACCCTCATACAAAGAGAGGGGTTGCCTTCTAGGGCAAAAAAACCTAAATGAAACGTAACTTCTACCGTCAAATCGTCCGCCTAATGAACGACCTAGATTTACTAGAAATTACTATACTTTTACAAGGCAATTTTGCATCTGTTTTTAGCTTCAGGGGCGCTGCCCCCAAAATCCCCGATGGGGGACCACTGGCCCTTGGACCTCCCAGCCAGGGGGACGGTCCCCCCGGACCCCGCGGGGGGGACAAGTCCCCCCTTCACCCCCCCACTGCAAGGGTGTATATTTTTCCTGGGGTATACATCTAGCTAAAACAAGGATCTATGAATTAGGATGAAAAATCAGGCTCCACACCCAACAATCTCCCACTTGGATATTGATTGTAGCAATTCCAACGCTACTTCATTTGCTAGACAATGACTCCTCTTTGGACCTGGTTGTTTCTCATCTTCATCATCATCCTTGAATACCAATTGAAACTGAGCACATTCTCAGTTTCTCCCTGGTTACAACTTTTGTTAGCATATCTGCAGGATTCTGGCTAGTGTGTATCTTTTCCAGCTTCAACTCTCCATCTTCCAATACTGACAGTATGAAATGGTACTTGAGATGTATGTGTTTAGTCCTGGAATGAAATGCTGAGTTCTTTGCAAGATGAATAGCACTTTGGCTATCACTGTATAGTGTGCCCATATCATGCTTCTTGCCCAATTCATCCATAAACCTTTGTAACCAAATCATTTCTTTACTAGCCTCTGTAGCAGCAACATACTCTGCTTCTGTTGTTGAAAGTGCAACAACACTTTGGATTTTTGAAACCCAACTGACAGTTGTTCCACCTACAATAAATACATATCCTGTAGTGCTCCTCCTGTTATCTCTGTCACCTGCCATATATGCATCAACATATCCCTGTAGAGCAATTTTTGAACCACCAAAGCATAATGCTTGATTTGTGGTACCTCTCAAATATCTGAGAATCCATTTTACTTCCATCCAATGTTCTTTTCCTAGATTATTCATGTACCTGCATACAACTCCCACTGCATGTGCAATATTAGTCCTTGTGCAGACCATTGCATACATTAAGCTTCCAACTACTGATGCATATGGAACTTTAGACATATAATCCATGTCTTCTTGGGTCTTTGGGCACATCTCCTTACTAAGTTTGAAATGGCTAGCAAAATGTGTACTAACTAGTTTTGCATTGTGCATATTAAATATTTTCAACACCTTTGTATGTACTCATTCTGAGATAGTGTTAATTTGCAATTTTTCCTGTCTCTAGTTATTCTCATACCAAGGATCTGTTTTACAGCTCTCAAATCCTTCATTGCAAATGAATTTTCCAATTTTTTTTTTAGCACATTTATTTCCTGCATGTTAGACCCTGCAACAAGCATGTCATCTACATACAATAACAATATGATATAGCTGCCATCAGTTTTCTTTTTCAAATAAACACAATGATCAGAGTGACATCTATTATAACCTTTTTCAGACATAAACTTGTCAAATTTTAGATACCACTGCCTTGGAGCCTGTTTTAAGCCATAAAATCTCTTCTTTAACCTACACACCAATTTTTCTTTCCCTTTGACCTCATATCCTTCTTGTTGCTCCATATAGATCTCTTCCTTAAAATCTCCATGGAGAAATGTTGTCTTTACATCTAACTATTCAAGAATTAAATCTTCCGCTGCTACAAGACTTAAGATAGTTCCGATAGAAGTCATCTTAACAACAGGAGAAAATATTTCAGCAAAATCAATACCTTTATTCTGTGCAAACCCCTTCACCACAAGTCTAGCTTTGTACCTCTGTTTTCCTCCATCTTCTTCCTTCATCCTGAAAACCCATTTATTCTGCAATTTAATTTTACTTGCAGGAAACTTGACTAAGTCCCAAGTCTGGTTATGCATTAAGGAGTCCATCTCTTCTTCCATGGCTAGCTCCCACTTCTTCCTGCTTTCAACCTGCTTTGCTTCTTCATAACATTCAGGTTCACTAGAATCAGTTAGCAATAAATAATATAATGAAGAAGAGTATCGTTCAGGGGGTATACTTATCCTGGTAGATCTTCTAACACCACTTTTAGGTGTTTGAGGTGCCTGTTGTTGTTTTGGTGGTTGTTGTTGCTGTGGTTGTTGATTATTATTATTTTTAGGCACCTTTACTTTTTCAGTTATCTCATCAAGAACCGTGTATTCCTTGCTTTTTTTTTCCTGTTTCTTTTCCTACACCTGATTCTTATACAAGACCTTTTAATTGAATATTACATCTCTGCTCCTAATCATTTTGTGATTTTCATAATCATATAAGCGATAACCAAAATCATTAACACCATATCCAATAAAGGTACATTTCTTTGATTTTTCCTCAAGCTTTGTTTTTTTTTCTTTATTAATATGGACAAAGGCCTCACAACCAAAAGCCTTTAAAAATGAGTAGTTTACCTTTTAACCTTTCCATGCTTCCTCTGGAATACCACCATCCAAGGAACTTGAAGGCCCTCTGTTTATTAGATAAACAACAGTATCTACAGCATCTGCCCAAAATTGTAAAGGCAATCCTGCATGCAATCTCATGCACCTTGCACACTCCATGATTGTTCTGTTCATCCTTTCTGACACACCATTTTCTTGTGGTGTTCTTGGAACTATCTTCTCTCTACGAATTCCATGCTCTGAACAGTACCTATCAAACTATTTGTTGCAATATTCACCTCCATTGTCTGATCTGAGACACTCCGACTTCTTTCCTGTCTCAATCTCAACCAAAGCTTTCCATTTCTTGAAAGTATCAAATACAAATTTATTTTGAATACAATAAATCCAAGTTTTTCTAGTTGCATCATCAATAAACGTAACATAATAGCGAGAGCCGCCGAGAGATGATACCTGAGCAAGTCCCCATACATCTGTATGCACAAGCTCCAATTTTTCGCTCTTCTTTTCTTTCCCAACTCTGAGAAATCTGACTCTCTTTTGTTTTCCATAAATGCAATTTTCATAGAAATCCAAATCAACATTCTTCAAACCTGGCAACAAATTTCTTGAGTGAAGAATCTTCATCCCCTTCTCACTCATGTGTCTGAGCCTATGATGCCATAATGTTGCATCTGCTCCTTTGGAAGTTAAAGCATTAACAGAGTTATAAATACCATTTCATAAATACAATGTACCGACCTTTTCAACTTTTGCTATTACTAGGGCTCCTTTGGTGACCTTCCAAGCTTTATCTATGAAAGTTGTCACACAACCTTCACTGCCTAACTACCCCGTTGAAATCAGATTTTTCTTTAGATCTGGAACATGCCTTACCTCCTTTAGTATCCATTGGCTTCCATTCTGTTGTTTTACAAGAACCTTACCCATTCCAACAATTTTACAGGGTTTATCATCACCCAAACAGACTTGTCCAAGATCTCCTTGAACATAGTCATGAAAATATTTCTTATCAGGTGTGGCATGGAATGAAGCCCCTGAATCTACAACCCAAGAATAATAAGGATTTCAACAGTTTAATCTGATCCCTTGAAAGAAGTAAGGATAGAACTAGTTAGTTTCTTTTTTAAAAGAAAAATGAATAAAGGTCTGCAAGCTCAAATGCACCCATGTAAATGAATAAAAAATGTTATGGTAGCAGATGGGTAGGCAAAAGAAGAAAAGTGATCATTTCATTTAGTAAATTCCTTTCAAAATAATTCCCCTTGTAAAGATACCCCATCCCCTTCATTTTTACTCTTTCCCCTTATTTCACTTTTTTACCCCTTGCAAAAAGTCCATTTTCCTAAGTTAAAATCCATATTTAATATTGGAAAAGTAAAAATCCCTTTATTAATTTCCTTTTATTCATAAAACCCATAAAAACTCCTTATCCTAAGTTTAAATGATTAAATTATATGTCAAACCCCACTACGAATATTCATTCTCAACATAAAGTTTTACGTTAAACTTAGTGAATTTGACCCCCCCATTCATTTTGTATTAACACTTAACTTTATTATATTTAATATACCTTTTAATCCCGTATTAAAATAATTCCCGCATATATATTATTCACAACCCTTATTTTACTTTAATAAATGGTTTAATTTCCCCGCATATGATATATCTTGGGCCCACTATGTATTATTACCCCGCCTATTATAAAGTTCCAACTTCCCTAAACTTATTGGTTCTTTATTTAACCCTATCGCATATATCAAACCATGACCATATATAATATAACTCCAACGCATAATAGAATATCCCGACCTCCACGCCTTTTAAAACCCGATGACTCTGTTGCATCTTCCCAACCGTCGGATCTAAACCAATCAGATCCGATGGCCCTAATCCCTTGTCACACATTCGAAAGCCCGATTATTAACATACCTCAGACCTTGCGATATTTTTGGTTTTCAGAGCTGAACGCCTCGCTACATGGCAAGTTTCTATTCGATCGCATCAATCAGAATTATACTGCTAACCACCTTTCATTCATGCAAAAACCACTGAGCGGTTTTCTCCTACCTATTGCGCAGACCACCATATCCATTCAAATTGACTGTGCATTCAATTTAAACATTGTATGATGAAAAATGCATATATGTCACCCTTTGTTAGCCCTTTACCACTTTATGTTACAGTTTTTCACTGAAAGAGTGTTGTCGACCATTTTTTAAGCAACAAAATCACTTAACCGACATTTTTTCAAGCATTTTTCACTAGAATTCAACACCTTTGTTAATAAAATATGTTCCAGAACCAAATTAAACCATTATAAATATCAGAATCTTCAAAGAACCTCTATTGCTTCATAAACCCTACCGCGAAGAAAAATCTTGATTTTTCCCAGGTATTCCTCAAATAAAAGGCCTATTTCTTGACACAAAGAAAAAGTAATCAATAATTTAATCAAAATAGAAGCCTTTGTAGAGTATAGGAAACATTTTGTGCCTTTTAATCCTTTCCTACCTACCCTAGGCAACCTTTTGCATAAATTTGAAGTCCGAAGATTTATTTTTGTTACAGAAAGAACAGTTTGATTAATTGAATCATTTACAAGCCATATGAAGACCTAAAGAAAGCATTCGTGCCTTCCCAAATTCTTTTCTGCAAACCCTGGACATATTTTCACAGAAATTCTAAGGCCTAAGATTATTTTAATCACAGATATTGAACAATTCGAGCAGTTTAAATCATTGTAAACCACAGGATAAACCCCCATTTCATCCTAAATCATTCTACAAACTGTAAATCATCTATCTGAGGTATTCCTACAGGCCTAAATTAGTTTTTTCTAGGTAAAAGAGTAATCAATTGAAGAAATCAAACAAACAATGTCTTCTTAAATCATTATAACTATCAATCCTCTATAACCCCCAGTTGTAGATGTATAACACACTCCCTTGGCTGATAAAGATTTCAAGATTAATGAGATAGTCACTGAATTTAATCTTCTTGAGCTCCACTTCTGGAGCCATGAAAAATCCATAGACCAAGCAGATGAGGTTTTCATCTGGGAATCCAATTTACCAAAGTATGTTTTACCACAAACTTTCCATTCCCCAGAAGTAATTAGACTTTGTCAATCTTGCTATTTCCCTGATCAGAGAGCCATAATAAACCTTGAAAAGGAAATTTTCATTACTATTACTACTAAGTCAATCAACCAAATTCTCCAGATCAAATCTAGACCAGATGAAACCCCTTTGTCTTTTGAAGCTCTGACACAACTATACCTGAATCTTGACTTCCCCCAGAGGTTCCAGATATTCCAAACTTTCATGTCTTCCTCTTTAGAAATTCCCAAGATAAACCCTCCTTACCCATCTGCAAAATTTTATGAAAGAACGAGACATATTATCTCCATGTTGTCCTTTATTCTTGGATATTTCACAGATGAACATGTTGATGTTCCAGCACTAGGTTTTTTGTCTACTTTTACACCTAGCCAGCCTCCTGCTACCATTTTTAATTTTTACCAATACCTAGCTGATAATATTCATGAACTGTTGATCAAAATCTCTAAAGAAGGTGTTTTGAAGTATTCCTCAGTCCTATTCCACATGTTTTTATACTTTCAATCTGAGAAATTTGTCTTCAACCTTCAGAAGATTGATGTTGAAGGATACTCATAGTCGGTCATATTTTCGACTCCTTTAATAAGAAAAGACTCCACACAGTCCACCTATCCTTTATTCATCCTATGGTCAATTTTTTGAATAGCAGTATGCAACCTAGAATCAGTGAGGAGATTAAAAAGGTCCTGCAGTTTTCAGAGCATAATAAAACAGGAGATTGGTACTTGTACCAAAACCATACTGAGATAAGAGTATATGGATCAAATCTTATTCCATATGAACTGCCCAAATACCTCCCAATGAGGTTATTTTCCCTTGAGTACGTAAAATAGATTCTTAATTATGATTCAATCAATTTCCTTGTTGCTAAGAAGAAGACACAGCTCAAAATGAAGAATCAGGTTGGCCATTTCATTTGCAACAGTAGAGGCGCAGGTCCAGAGGCTGAAAAACATTTACAAGAGTTTAGATTCAGTAAGATTTTTTTATGGTATTATGATCCTCTAGGAGTGATAAGTAAACTAAAAGTTAAATGCAAACTAACTCCTTATATACATGAGAAGAAACTAAATATTGAGAAATACTCTAACCAATCTAAATGGTTGGAGAACACCTTTATTGATCCAGAGAAGCAAGGTGATACTAGTCAAACTTTGCAAACTCCAGCCTAAGAAGATAAAAGCTCAAAGAGAATCAAAGAGGAAAGATCATATATTGTAGAGACTACAAATGAAACCAAATTTAAATTAATGTACAGGAAGAAGTCTAAATTAAATCATGTCAATGAAGGAGTAGAAAAAATAGAAGTGATTGATACAGATACATCAACAAAGGACAATGCATCTCCTACAGTGATTCAAGAAATACCTCAGCCTACAAATTCAAAAACTCAGCTAATTCAGAAGAAACACATCGTTGAAGTATCTTCTTCTAGAAAACTAGCGGAGAAGACGATGGACATTATGAAAAAACACAAAGAGATAAAGATGAAAAATGAAGCTTTGAAGAATGATACATACAATGAGTATTGGAAACAGTCACCCAGTGACTAAATCAGATTGCTTTCTCCTTTTGACTATAAGACTAGAAAAATGAAAATGACCTTCCTGCAACCTAAAGTAAAGCATCCTAAATCATCAGTTGATTACAAAAAGTCCTCATATGAAATTCAAGCAGATGATATTCATCCTATTTATCAGATAGAGTTTCACAAACAAGCTGGTGAAATGATTTAATCCACATTGACAAATAAGGCCATGAGTGTACAGAAGCTTCAAAACACTCTTGCAAACATCAAAAATTAGCTCAAGTTAGAAAAGGCATCCTTTCAAGCTAAGGACAACAAGATCAAATCATTGAAATATTTGGTTGTTGAAGTAGGATATTATCCTAGTAATGTCAAAGTTGCAGATGAATTGATTAAGAAGGAAAATGAAAACATTGTTGCATTAAAGAAGCAACTTAAGCTGCCTCCTACTGAACATCCTCAAGAAAATGAGGTGTTACAAGGTACAAATCAGAAATATGAGATGATGAATCTCATACTACAGTTGACTGCCCAGATTAAAGAAATGGAGAATGAAATGGACAATTTGGTCCATGAGAAAAAGGCTAGAGAAGAATTTCATGCCACAATAATCCCTGTATTCATAACAGCTATACCTTCCACATTGGCAGAATCATTAGCTCCTACAATCCCAATGGCTACAACACTTCCAGTCACCTCATCAACAACTTTAGCAACAAAGTCTTCAACAACAACAACCAAGACTACAGATGAAGCAAGTAAACTAGTAAAATATATGCATGACATGTCTATTCAGAAAAATGAAATTAATAGAGTTCAAGAACATATGCAAAGTTTAGAAGATGAAAAGAAAATTCCTAAGATAATGCACAAGAATGAAAAAGAGAGTGTAAACAGGTTTAATGAGCAATTGAAGAAGTTGAAGAAAGATCTAACTTTGAGAGAACCCATGGCAGAAGCCAAGCAGTAGCTATGGGCCAATATCATTGAATATGTCAATGATATTTGGCTGTCCATACAGGTTATCTATGAACATAAATACTTAGCCAAAGTAGCAAGAGAAGTTATCCAAAAGATCAAAGAAGAGCTTGGAAAGAAGCCCGAAGAGGCTAATGAAATCATCAAATTTCTTAATTTCAAGGACAACCAGTGTTAGAAGAAATTTGAATCAATGATGGAATTGAAACCATCCTAGAAGTTAGGAGGGTTATCTATAAAAATAATTTGATGATACAACTACAAGAAAAATGCCAAAACATGGAGGTTTCCATTACAAGATTCATGATGAAGTTTGACAATCTCATACAAAAAGGCCTTCCAAATCCATTAGTTATTCATGAAAAACTAATGAAGTAGGATGATTATTATAAGAAGATGAGAGAGGTGGCTAAAGAAAAAGCTAATAATTCAGCCATGCAGGGCATTCCAACAGGAAGGTACTTTACAAAAAATTTGAGAATCTGTTTTACCTGCAACATGAGCTCAAAATACACAGAGGATGATGAAATATTCAGGAGGATGGTGAAAATTAAGTTACCAGAGGCATAAGTATCGGAGAAATTGATTGATTTACTATGAAGATCAAAATGTTCAAAGAGGGCAATCAAATGAGAAGAATATCTGTTAAACGGAGCATGTTGGTTTACAATTACAGTATACAGTAAAGAAAAATAGTAAAAGAGTATCAGATTACACTCAGTGTTAAAGTTAAAACATAAATTACAAAGCATAAATGAAAGATTCCAGCCTATAGGACACTCCACTCCCTAACCACAATCTTCGTTGAGCAACAAACATAGACAAATCAACATCAAAATATCAACAAGTGAACAAAAAATCAATAAAAGTAGGGACAACTTGCATTAGCTAGGTTGTTGTGTCTATCGTCTTGCATGCAGACATTTCTTTTTCCTTGAATAATTCCTAAGTCATTTTAGGATATTTTGTAAGATTTTTTGTATAATACTTCTCATTTCGAAGTATTGAGTGTGGATGAATTTGTGAACATTTCTATAGTTGTATTATTCTAGAACCTAAGGGTGGTTGTACCAATTTCAAGTCAGCAGACTGGATTAAAGCAATAAAGAGATTATATTACAAGATTCATGTGATGGGCCATTACAATGAAGTACTTTCTACTTGCTTAATTGTTTCTTTCTGAAGTTTTCACATGCTTATATGTTTGCTTAATCTAAATGATATAATTGGAATGTTATTACAGAATATCTTTAATTACACTTTGTCTTGAACTGCTTATCATTTATATGTTTTTATTCTGATATCCAGATTAGGGAATTCTTAATTTCTCCCTAGTTTTGATTGACCTCTGTCTTTTCACTCATTATCTGGATTTGAGAACCCTTAAATTCTCTCTTACCCCGATTGAGACCATTTTCACCATCAGCCTAAGGATTTGAAGTGACCAAACTATCTTTCCCTGTGAATACTTCCCTTTAAAACCTTGATCCTACTTTTGCTGCTTGATACTTTGACTCCATTAGCCCAATGGAATACAAAACTATATGTATCCATCTAAGTAAGTGATTTCACCACCAAACGAAATCCCAAATCAAATCCCAAATAATCCTACATAACTAGCCTAAAATCAACTACAATCAACAAAGATAAATCATAGAAAGAGCCCTCTCCAAGCATTAGGAAGGCTAGATCCTAAGGCTTAAAAGTAGGTTTGTGGTTACCTATAATATTATTTACACTAAAAAATAATAACAACCCTTGAGAATTATTGGAGTGATAACACTTTCCTTGAGAAATAAAAATTCCGTTTTCTGTTTTCTTCACTTCTATGCCCAAAAAATATCTTAACAACCCTAAGTCAGTCATTCCAAACACACTTTTCATGGTTGTATTGAAATCAACGATGAGAAAATCATCATTCCTTGTAAAAATCAAATCATCTACATACAAAACGACAATATGAAGCTTACCTTCAATTTATTTTATGTAGAAAGTAGGTTAATCATCACATTTTTTGAACCCATTGTCCATCAAGTAAGCATATATCCTGCTATACCATGCACACGGTGCTTGCTTCAACCCATACAGAGCTTTCCACAACCTACACACCTTGTGTTCTTGGCCTTCTATCTCATAACCAGGAGGTTGCACAACATACACCTCCTCTTTCAGCACTCCATTCAAGAACGCTGACTTTACGTCCATTTGATACACTTTCCATTTCTATTGCACTGCAATTGACAACACTATATACATTGTCTCCACCCTCGCAACTGGTGCAAATTTTTTTTCATAGTCTCTTCCATGTTGTTGTTTGTATCATTTTACAACTAGCCTTGCTTTATGCCTTTCAATCTTGCCTTTAATGTTGATCTTGGTCTTATAGACCCACTTTACTCCAATGACTTCTCTTCCTTGCGGAAGGTCCACTAACTCCCATGTGTCGTTCTTTTGTATTGCTCCTATCTCTTGATTCATTGCTCCAACCCATTTCTCTTCTTTAACTGCATCCTCAAAATGTATTGGGTCATCTACATGAGAAAATAATGCAAATAAAGAATTCAGACCAGCGCTGCTATCAACTTCATCTTCCTACAAAATTTCATTTAAAATTTGGTCTTCTTATGCTTGTTGAAGATGGGCTTGGTGTTACGCTTTAAGTAGATGGAATTGTGGATATTTGTGGTGTGCTTGGAGAAGAACTTTCTTGGTTGCAAAATTTTGTCCTATTATTTTCTTGTGGTGTCACATTTGGACTGCTTTGTTGAGCTTGTGTAGGTGGAGGAGAAGTCATAGTTGATTAATTAATTTCTACCGTAAATTCCTCTTTGTCTTCATGGGACATGCATGTCTTCACATTGATCGTCTTCTCTAAACTTCCATCCCATGCTTCCTCTTCTATGAAATTAACATCTCTGCTAATTATTACCTTCTTGGTCGATGGATTGTAGATCTTGTATGCCTTGGGTTCATCATTGTATCAAACCAAAATACATTTCTCCCCCTTGTTGTCCAACTTCTTCCTCAACTCATCCGGGACATGTGCATACACCACACATCCAAACACTCTCATGACAGTGATATATTTCTTTCTTCCAATCCATGCCTCTTCAGGAACTATATTCATAACACTTTTGGTTGGACACATATTAATAATATACGCTGTACAAACGACAACTTCAGCCCAATAATCATTTGGCAAACTATTTTCCTTCAACATACTCCTTGCCATTTCCATGATGGTCCTATTCTTCCTTTCCACGACACCATTTTGCTGAGGTGTATACCTTGTTGTTAATTTCTTGTGAATTCCATGCTCCCTACAAAGACGTAGGAAGTCACTTAAAGTATATTCGCCACCGCTATCAGTCCACAACACTTTTATGTAGTGTCCACTTTGCTTCTTAAAAAGAAATTTGTAGTGGCGGAAGCGGTCAAACACATTAGTTTTCTGTTTTAGGAAATAAACACATGTCTTCCTTGTGTAGTTATCTATGAAGGTAGAAATATAGTGGCTGCCACCAAATGATGGTGTTCGCATTGGTCCACATAAATCTAAGTGGACAATCTCCAAAGGTGCCTTTGTCCTTATTGAATTTTCACCTGGAAATTATTCTCTGTGTTGTTTTCCCAAGCTACATCCTTCACATAGGTTGTCCAGTTTTTCTATGAGTGGCAATCACTTGACCATGCATTTCATATGCAACAAATTCAAACCTCTGAAGTTGGGATGACCAAATACCAAATTCCATAACCAATACTCATCTTTGATTTCTGCTTGAAATTTTTCTTGTGTGACAGCTGCTACAACACCTTCTTCCTTCAAATATGATCTTAGCTTGAGAGGAAACATTCCATTGTTTTTCATATGAACTTTTGCAATCAGTTGTATACTTAGAGGCTTATCCAAAATTGTGCACACATCATTCTTGAAAAAGACATTGTAGCCATTTTGCATGAGCTAATGCTTATGTGGTTATGTTTCAAACCAGGGACAAAGTGAATATTTGACATGAACTTCTTCTCTCCCTTATTTGTTAGAATGTCTACTCTTCCTTTTCCCATGACCGAGACCTTGCTATCAGTCCCCAATGTCACTTCTGATTTCACACATTCGTCTAGACTGGAAAACATTTATATGTTTCCATTCATGTGGTTGCTAAAAACCTGAATTTAAGAATCATACATCTCCTTGCTTTTCTTGTGCTACATTACAAACTAAAAACATGTTATCATGGTTTTGATTTTCCTTTATGAAATTTGCGCTTGGTTTTCTACTTATGTCATATTGTTTCTTTCTCAATTCATTTTCATAATGACCATACGTCTTACAATAATGACATTGAACTTGAGATTTATAATATCTTTGACCTTGTGCTTGATTCTGTCTTGAGCCTTGACTTGAATTTTGATTGCTGCCCATTCCACTTGAGCTTAAAGGGATGCTTCTTCCAGCTCTGTGTGGGCTTCTTCCTCTTCCGCTATAATTTGATCTTCCTCGACCTATACATTGACCAAATGAAACCTGTGTCTTGAATATATGCTCCAATGATGAGTTTGTTCCTCTGTTCAATATGTGTTCATCAAACATCGGTGATGCATGAAGCTCATCCACTGAAAATTGTGATAGATCCTTTGTCTCTTTTATTGACACAACTATGGCATCAAATATTGCTGGCAGAATTTTAAGAGTTTTATCAACAATTCTCCTTTTCTCAAGGGTCTCACCATGGACCTGATTTGGGTAACCCACCCAATTACATGTGTAAAAAATGATTCTACATTCTTATACTTTGTCATACAAATTATCTTAAAATATCTTCGCAACATTTGTAATTTTGTTGTCTTCACCTTTGCCATGCCTTGGTAGGTTGTCTGGAGGGTATCCCATGCTTTTCTAGACTTCGTTGTTGTTGCAATCTTTGAAAAAATACTCTCATGTAGTACTTGAAAAATGTAGAAGAGGGCTTTCGAGTCCTTCTTCCTATTTTCTCTCAACACATCTCTTTCCGCTTGTGTCAATGCATTGTATGCTACTGCATCTCCTGGTTCTGGAAATCCATTCTCCACCAATTCCCAAATTTCTTGTGAAGAAACAAAGCCTTCATTGTAATATCCCAATAATCGTAATTCTTGCCATTAAAATGTGGTATTTTTGGATTAGTCAAGCTTGTGCTTGTTTTGGGAATTTAGATTCATGCATTGCTTGAAAAATGTAGAAGAGGGCTTTGGAGTCCTTCTTCCTATTGTATCTCAACAAATCTCTTTCCTCTTGTGTCAATGCATTATATGCTACTGCATCTGATGGTTACGGGAATCCATTCTCCACCAATTCCTAAATGTCTTGTGAAGAAAACAGAGCCTTCATTGTAATATCCCAATAGTCGTAATTATTTCCATTAAAATTTGGTATTTGTGGGTTAGTTAATCTTGTGCTTGTTGCTGCCATTTTCACTGTGTAAATAAAATTTCTTATCGTGTAAATTTTTTTCTCACTGTGTGAAAACTTTCTCACTACTCAATAATACGCTCCTCAAAACAACTTTGAACTCCTCAATAAAAAAACAACCTTTTACTAAGATTTTTAAACCCACTCTGGTACCATCTTAAACTTTTAAGGAGACAAAGGAAATTTTTTTTCCTCAATACAAGGAGCTCGCACAGAGTTGCAGAAATGACTTTAATCAAGGCAATACATTTACAGAAGTTTACACATTGTTTCGGAGGCTACTTGAATCCTCTTTTCAATATAGAGTGGCGAAGATTAAAATTGCAACTATAGAGGAGGAAATACAATAAACTATATTTACTCACGGTGAAACATAGTAAAAAAAGTGTTGTGGTAAGAAATTTGTTTTCCTCAATACAAGGAGTTCACACAGAGTTGCAGAAATGACTTTAATCAAGGCAACACTACACAGAATTTTGGAAGTCACTTGAATCCTATTTTCAATACAGAGTGGAAGAGATTAAAATTGCAACTATAGAGGAGAAAATATAATCAACTAATTTTACTCACGATGAAACATAGTAAAAGAAGTGTTGCGGTAAGAAAGATACGTGAAAATTTTCACAACCAAATCGAAAATAACCAAACTTTATATTATCACTTGAAAACATAAAATACATTCACATATGGAGGTTGAATCTCCTTTACTAGTAAAACAAGCGTTCTTACATTCACTAGTGTTGTGGAATTTACACACAGTAAAACCTGTAGCTTGTTTTCACTCAACCCACCAAAATTTGCTACAAGATTTTCTCCTTCTTGTCCTTCCACACTTTTCTCCTTCTTGTATCTCCAGACTTACATCCGCCACATTACACAATAGTACAACTTACATGTAAAATCTAAACATATATATCTAAGATATTTAATTCGTGACAGACAAAATTTAATACAATGGATGAGAAAAAAATGAATTTCTAAATTTTACATCGTTTGGGTGAAGTAAACAACACTTGTGGATTAATTGTTTGCCCATACTCATTTTCTATCCATGCATTAAATTTCTATTTGACTTTAATTATTTAAATCTATCGTGGAATGGGTTATGTACTCTTCTCAGAACTTGTTCTTCTCTGCAAACACAATCCGCAACCTACAAAACATTTACTGTGGTATGGATTTGTCAGAAAATTAGCGGTGGTTGTGATTAAAATTTAGTGTGGTATGGCTCTATCAAAAATTTAAACGTGGTGATTGTGATTAATTTCCAACATTTTGATTTATAAACTTTGCAAAATCTAGCACAAATTTATTTATTAAGTCTATAGGCGTCCCCTGTTGGAATTAGACACGTTAATTATTTTGCTAATTAAATTGTTTTATTAAATTGCTTAAATTGAAAGATTGATAGTATATTCTGGTAGTTGTCATTACATCAACTAATAGCTTTGTAAGTCATAACTTCTTCTTTGCACATTTAAATCAAGTGTTTAAACCTTGTTTAAAATAAGTTTTTAACAAATTGTTATTAAAAAATTACTTTGCCTATTGTTTTTTACTACGTATCATGATTAGAGAAAAATAGAAACACCTAATAAAATTAGAGAAATTAAAACAAAAAATTTAAAGTTGCATTGAAATGTGGCTTCCCTATTACGATGGTTGTAATGCATATGCTATAATGCAATCACCAGATAGTGAAAATTTAAAAGTTGCATTGAAATGTGGCTTCCCTATTACGATGGTTGTAATGCATATGCTATAATGCAATCACCAGATAGTGATATTAAACAAAATTTTACTTTCTTAGAGTGTTAAGTTTGATAATTTTGGTATTATTCCGCTTGAAGACTCACTAACTTCATTAAATGAGTTTTCCACATATACACAAATGTCACTTCCTCGACAAGTTACCAATTCCAAGACTCACCACCTCGTGTCATCATAATAGGGAATTAACATCTGACTCACCCTCTTGTTTATAAGAACGATGGGAATTAACATCTGACTCACCCTCTTGTTTATAAGAATGATGTCAATTTCTAATGATGTTGCCAAATTTGATCATTTTTCCATTATAGAGTTGTCATACCCAAAAATATAGATCATTCTAAACTCATTCAAAAATTTCAAAAAAAATAGAATCCTTTTAAATAGGACACGAAGGTTTAAATATATTGGATATAAACTAGGATGAATGTGCCAATTTATAATCTTGGAGTCCCTTGTTGCGATCAAACTAAAGAAATTGAGTGAGATCGATTAAAGTAGCCCACAAAATAAAGCATAAGGCTCTGCCTGGTTGTTGGTGATATGCGTAAGAATTCATGAAAAGGATAATTTAATTGGTGTTCTATAAATAGTGTATGTTTGGAGTTATTGGCTAGAATTTGACAGAACAAGTTTTAGTTATATTTGTTTTCGCTTGTTGCCTCTACTTAAAAATATTTTTTTTACTCCATAAATGTATTCAATGTGATGAAAAAAATGAACCTAGGGATTGCTCTGCACAAAAGTCTTTCCCTGTGTCTCATTTCACTCTGGAGTTAGTGGGATCCTCGCCCTTGTTGGCGTGTACATTAGCTATAGTCTTTCAAGCATGCCACTTCAAACGACTCAGGTTCATTAAGGTGCAAATTACAACCAAGAGAGGTAAAAAAATTATGGGTATTTGAGGGTCAAAAGTGCTAAAGATAATAAATCCGAGTTACACGAATTGAGTTTTTAGTTTTTAGTTAATAACTCCGAGTCACTAAATGAGTTTTTAGTTTTTAGGCAATCTGCATATCGTATAAATTTAGAAAGTGTCAATCATAAATGTGTGAGCTAAAATTAGAATACATATTATTATAAATTTTGATTCTATTTAATCATGTAGCTTCAAGTGATTTAATCAATGAAATTTCCTTATTATCTCTCTTCTTATTTATATATATGAGTAGAGAGAACTACAAATAAAAAATACACAATCAAATCCAAAAAAAATATGATGTTTTTGTGAGTAGAACAATTTCTTCCAAGTCTGTCAGGAAGAGTTGGGCATAGTCCACCGTAACAAATCACTGCTTGTTAGTTTTAACCTAATGACATTGTAAATATAGTTGTTGTTTCTGCTATCGTGATTTTTGAAAGATAATGGAGAATCCTTAATTATTGAGAGTGGTTCATGACACCTTATGATAGGAATTAGTTTCTATTCCTTAGGGTATGGTTCTAACTTCCCTATATCCATGTATGCTATATATTGATTGAGTTGTATTGAGAATGTAGAGCGTTTTGCAAAAGCCAAACTCTCCCAGTTGAGACTCTCTTTTGTAGAGATGACCAGTGAATTTTTCATTTATTAATTTTAACATCATATTTTATCATGGTATCAGAGCTTCAGGTTCGAACCATAGCTGGAGTGTTGTGATCCCTGCGAGTATCCAGGAGGTAGAGGAGAAGCCTCTGATGACTGAGTGAATTTTTTTTCTCAGGCAATTGATCTGGTCAACGCAGGTTATTGAGGAACAGTCGTGTTGATCTTCACAATTCCTCTAGTAACAGTCACGCCGATGGTGTGGATTTGAGCAGAACAAAGGCGTCGATTAGAAACAGACTTACTAAGTTTTATTTCCGACGTGAAAATCATGGAAATTGGGTGAGTAAGTACTCCGAGGATATCTGAAATAGATCTGAGCCAATGTTTGATCACTAATGAAGGGAGAAATCCGGTGAAAGGCCGCCGATGAAGAGATCCGATGAAATTTTGCTGATGGAGGAGATCTGAAGTAGATATTGCTGGTACAGAGGGGTCAAGAGCCTGTCACGCACTGTGCAAAAAAACCTGCTAGATTAATCACATATCAGATAGATCTGTATCATGATATTTCTTTCTGTAAGGATTTAGGGTAGATCCATCATTTTTTTTCTCTTGTCAATTACTCGATTTTTTTTTGAATCTTTGAGATGAATCATAAAATAATTGAATCATACTTTAACGAGAGCAACAAGCTCGATGGTTCCAATTACTCTAATTGGAATTTTAAGATGAATACTATGCTAGAAGCACAAAGTGCTTGGACGATTATGAATGGGGATGAGCTGAAGCCAGTAACAGGAGCCGGTTCACCCACAATGACTCAAGACTAGGAGAAGAGAGATGGAAAAGCAAAGATGTTGTTGAAGATGGCAATGAAAGACTGCATCATACCACATATCAGAGAATGCAAATCAGCAAGCGAAATTTGGAAGATATTGAAGGATTTGTATGAGATCAGGAATACAAATCATCCTCTGTTTTTGAAGAGTAACATTCTATCCATAAAGATGGAGGAGAATGAAACAATTTCTTCTTTCATATCGTGGATCAAATATCTGAAGAACAAATTGGCAGATATCAGTGAGATAGTAGAAAATGCAGATTTGGTCATGATTACCATGAATGGTATGACTGATGATTACCAAATGTTCATCACTAGAATAAGTGTAATAGAAAATCCCATAGTTTGAAGAACTCATAAGAATACTAATGCAAGAAGAAGAAATAAGATTGACTATAAAACCCTAGAGTGCAAATCTTGCATTAATGGAAAAGAATAAATTATTCAAAGGAAAAGGAAATCCATCACATTAAAACGAAGGAAATCCAAAAAAAAGACCGAATCAAGCTCAAGGTATATATTCGAATAGAAATGAGACTGTAGTAAAATGTTTTTATTGTGGAAAAATCGATCATATGGCTAAGGAGTGCAGGAAAAAGAAATTTCATGAAGAACAACAGAGACGTAAAATACATGCAGATCATTTCGTAGATGATGACCATGTTCAATATTTCAAATTGTTCATTGCAGACTTTGATGAAAATGTACAAACAGACATCTTGTATGTGGATTCAAGAGCATCCACACATATGACAGGAAACATACAATGGTTCGAATATTTTAAATAAACTAGCAATGGAGCACAAATCTACCTTGGTGATGATAGAAGTTATTAGATCAAAGGGTATGGGAACAGTCCTATTATTTTTCATGATGGTCATATCAAATATATCCAAAATGTAATGTATGTACTCAAAGTTACAAATAATATGGTTTCTGTATCCATGATTACAGATCAAAATATCATGGTAGAATTCTTTAAATCTAATTGTTATATTAAATATTGTTGGATGGAATGAAGACTATTGCTTTAGGAATTCGAAAAGGAGGTCTATACAAATTGAATGGTAGGACAACACCAGTTCGATATTTAATAGCATCGAGCTTGACTTCAGAAGAGCTATGGCACCAGAGACTTGGTCACATCAACTTCAACGATTTGATGTTACTTTAGAAAAAGGAAATGGTAAGAGGTCTTCCTACATTAAAACAAGTGCATAATGATTGTGATGCTTGTGTGTTAGGAAATATGCATAGAGAATAATTCTCTATTCGAGTAGAAAATAAAAAGATAGATATACTTGAATTAGTGCACACCGGCCTATGTGGTCCTATGCAAACAAAGTCATTAGGACCTGCACTGTAGTTTCTAATGTTTGTTGATGACTGCATGAAATTTTCTTGGGTATATTTTATGACTAAGAAAAGTCACACATTTGAATATTTTAAGAAGTTCAGATATATGATAGAAAAGCAAACAGGGAAGCACATAAAAATTCTCTACTCTGATTAAAGGGGAGAATATAGGAAGGATGAACATACCAAGTATTTTAAAGACCATGGAATATTACAGCAATTCACAGTACCCCATACTCCTCAGCAGAACAGAGTAGCAGAAAGAAAGAAAAGAACATTGGTGGAGTTTGCTAGGAGCATGTTGAAAGGTAAGGATCTTTCGAATGGTTTTTGGGTTGAAGCTTTGAATATTGCATTTTATTTAAAAAATAGGAGTCCTACAAGAAGTCTCCAGTTTAAAACTCCTTTTGAAGCATTATATGGGTTCAAGCCTGTAGTAAAACATTTGAGAGTATTTGGTTTTAAAGCATTTTCCCACATTCCAAAGGAAGACAGAAGAATAATAGATTAAAAAGCCATAAAATGTACCTTTGTAGGGTATTGTTCACAATTTAAAGCTTATATATTGTTTAATCCCTCTACTCACAAGGTTTTTGTTAGTATAGATGTCATGTTCCATGAGAAGGTTTATGATGAATCTGATAAAAGCAATGAGGAATGGGATGTTTTGGTTCTGGTTGAAGGAAGCGAAGAAGCAAGTAATAGCCATGAAAAGAAGAGCAAGGCAGAAACATAAAGTTTAGATATAGCAATCGAGTAGAATCCTTCAAAGGAAATTCATAACAGGTTGGAAGCTACACCAATGCTTTGAAGATTAGGTAGGCAGATTCAATTGCTTGCTAGATATATTGAGAATTCCTTTATAAATAATATGATGAATGTTGTTGAACCTTCTAGTTATAGAGAAGAAAATCAATGTAGTGAATGGAAAGAAGTTATGGAACAAGAACATGAATCTATCCTAAAAAAAAACACTTGGGAGATGGTTGAAATACCTAAAGGGAAACAAACCATAGGTTGTAAATGGTTGTATAAACCCAAGATTAATGCAAATGGAACTATAGATAAATTAAAAGCTAGATTGGTAGAAAATGGGTATTCAAAAGAATAAGGTATTGATTATGAGGAAACCTCTGCCCCTGTAGCTAAAATAAACACTATCAAAATGATAATTTCTTTAGCTACTAGAGAACATTAGATGATTCACCAACTAGATGTAAAATATGCATTTTTAAATGGGGAATTTAAAGAGGAGGTTTACTTAGACCAACTTGAGGGGTTTGTCCAGAAAGGGAAAGAAAATTAGTTTGCAGATTAAAGAAAGCTTTATATGGACTGAAACAAGCATGCAGGTCATGGTATGAAAAGATACACTCATTTTTTCTGGAACACAGTTACAATATAAATAAAAATGACCCTAATTTGTATACTGTGAAAGATGAAAAGGGGCGTATAGTGTTTATTTCTTTGTATGTAGATGTTCTAATTATTATAGGTGATGTTATTGATCTAATCAAAGAAATCAAGCAGCAAATGTCATAAATGTTTGAAATGAAATACCTTGGTGAACTAATATATTGGTTGGGTCTTGAGATATGGAGAGATTGAGGACAAAATTTTATGTCCCAGGGTAAGTATGTCTAAAGTCTACTAGAAAGATTTGGGATGGATCAGTGTAAGGTTGTAACAGTACCATTACAATAGAACATTAAACTTCATAGTGAAGATGGCTCTAAAGAGGCATATGTCATACTTTATTGAAAATTGGTTGGGATTCTTATCTACTTAACCACTATTAGACTATATTTGGCTTATTCAGCTAGTGTGTTAAGTCAATTTATGTCCAAACCACTTGAGAGTCACTGGAATGTAGAAAAAGGCATTCTAAGGTATCTACAAGGAACTATAGATTATGGTATTATTCATACTGATTCTTCTGATGTTAGATTGGCAAGATTTACAGATTTTGACTGGGCTGGAAATGTATACGACCAAAGATTCATAACAGGTTATGCATTCAGCATTGGATCTGGGGTGATTACATGGAGAAGTAAGAAACAAAAAACAGTTTCCTTGTCTCTACGGAACAAGAGTATCAAGCCATATGCGCAATGACATGTGAGGTAGTTTGGTTGCAGAGACTTCTCCAGGATGTTGGGGAAGAACAAAAAGATGCAACAATTATTAGATGCGACAACTAGAGTTCAATCAAACTTGCTAATAATTTGGTGTTTCACAAGAACACTAAACACATTGATACACAATTCCACTTTGTGAGGGAAAAAGTTCAATCTAAAGAAATCAATCTTGTATATTGTAAAACATGTGATAATGTTGCCGAGATTTTCACTAACCCTCTTGGAAAAATTAAGTTTCAAATGTTTAGGGAGATGTTAGGCATATTTGTGAACCCCTTAAGGGGGAGGGTTGAAAGATAATGGAGAATCCTTAGTTAGTTAGAGTTGGTTCACGACACCTTAGGATAGGAATTGGTTTCTATTTCATAGGGTATGGTTCTAACTTCCCTATATCCATGTATGCTATATATTGATTAAGTTGTATTGAGAATGTAGAGTGTTCTACAGAAGATAGAATCTCCTGGTTCAAACTCTCTTTCATAGAGCTGACCAATGATTTTTTCATTTATTAATTCAAGCATCATATTTTATCAATGATAACCATAATAAAGTAACCTCCCTAAAACCTTTATTTGCAGAGCAATAAAGAAAACCACATGTTGTGAAAATTTAAAGGACATAAGACTTGGCCTATTCACTCATACAACTGCTTCATAGCTAAAAAGGCAAGCCTACAACCCTTACCCTAACAACCAAAGGAATTTGTTTGAGCCTTAAACAATTGAAAGGAAATAATAGTATTTTTTTTAAGGATCATTATAGCTATTAGCTAGATATCATAAATTGACACACACACACACACACATATATATATATATATATATCCATGGAGGTATTAAAGTTTATTTCATTCACTTCACTCCAAAAAGATAAAATTAAAAGTACTTTATTTATATTTATATTTTTATTTTTATGCATAATCATGCATGATAAATAGAATATATATATTATAGGTGGACTCTAAGTTTCTTTTCTTTTTTTTTAGGTAAACAATGATTAATATTGATTTTCAAGAAAATCTACCCATTTTGGTTTTTATATATGAAAATGATTTTTTTTTTAAGATAATTGAGAAGGTTGTAATTGCAAGAATAGTAAAGGTTTTTTTTTGGTATTACAAGCGTTTAAAAGTACTTTATTTTTATTTTATTTTTATTTTTATGCATAATCATGCATGATAAATAGAATATATATATTATAGGTGGATTCTAAGTTTCTTTTCTTTTTTTTTTAGGTAAACAATGATTAATATTGATTTTCAAGAAAATCTACCCATTTTGGTTTTTATATATGAAAATGATTTTTTTAGAAGATAATTGAGAAGGTTGTAATTGCAAGAATACTAAAGGTTTTTTTTTGTTATTACATGTGTTTATTTTTTTTTAATGGATTTTATGGAGAAAAATGGTGTTGGAAAAGGGACATGCTCTTGTTGGAACACAATATGAATTTTGGTGGATAAGAATTAAGAGATTTTTATCGTTAGATGAATGTAGGGAAGCAGTTGAGAATGGCTTCATAGAGCCATATCATGAAACTTTGCACGAATAATTGTAGGGTGTGTCCAATAACCATGAAAATAAAATTTAAGAAATAACGAAAAAGGGGAATAGGGATAACTTTTTTATCCAAATTTCAATAGTTGATGCGATTGTTCCCAAGAGAGTGGAAAGATCCAATTCAAAGAAAGCCTGGTATATCTAGTCATTGGCATATCGGGGTAATGATAAAGTAAATATTGCGAATCTCCAAATATTACAGAGAAAATTTAAGACATCAAAGATGAAGGAGAATGAGAAAGTAAATATTGTGAAGGTCCAAATATTACAGAGAAAATTTGAGACATTAAAGATGGAGGAGAATGAGAACATTGACCAGTTAATGACTAGAGTGATGGGAGTTTTGAATGATCAATATTTATGAAGGAAACAAATGAAATACAGATTTAAACAGGAACAAAAATATATAGCTAAAATCAAAACTTCAACTAATTAATAGCAAGTACTAAAAATTGTTTACATGCAGAATATAAAATATTAGCTTCGTTGATGGCAGTTTGTCTCTAAATAGATATGTGTGGCTACATGCCTACTAAAGTGTGTTACAATGAGACTCAAAATAATTTTTATCATAAATAAGTGTGAAACCCTAACCCTAGGAAATGAAGAGCCAATGATTTAGGGTTCTGTTATGGTTAATTGGACCGTCCCCTTCCTAGTGTCGTAACTTTGGGATACGATCTTCGTTTGGCAAACATAATACCTCATTTTGAATATCTCCATGAGGAGGAAAAAAAGAATATTTGAAACGAATTTTAGCAATTTTCTGATCTCTCTATTTTCCAAGGAAACATTGTTTGGAAGGTTGATTTCAACAACATTTTTTATATGTATGCAATTTAATTCATGGGAAAAATTCAAATAGTTTTGACAAATAACAAGAAAAACATTGTTTGATTGTGGTCGTTTCCCTTGAATGGTGTTACTTCTGAGATTTATAATATGAATGGATAGAATATTTTTCCCTTCCAAATAGGATTAACTTATTTCCTTAATGCTCTAATCCCATGTCTAGAACAATATTCCTAGTGTGCTTGAGTTCTCAATTTCCAACACGTTCCCAATATCCAACTCTAAAATTCACTCCATTGTCCAAATTTCTTCTAACCTCTCTTATCTATCCTCTCCAACACTTTCCAATGCTCTTTCCCTCATAGTTATCTCCCCATGAATTCCCAAAGTATCCCCTTATAAATGTCTCATAACTCTATTTAAAAACACTTAATCCCACTCCACCTTATTTCTATTATATATCCCATTGCCCCTAATTAATTAATGGCATGGTCGTTCTAAGTCATTCAACCACCGCTTATTAATCACAACATAAAATAATATAATGTTTTAAAGTTTGGTAAAATCAAGCATTAATATTCAATATAATTAATTTAAATATTAAATTAATTATAATAAAATTTAAATCATCAATAAGTATTAATAAATGATTACAAATTATGGAAAACCTTAAGTTAAATCATTAATAAATATTATTCACTAATTATAATTGCACATTCATATGAGGTGTTGATATGTAGCTAATATACACATACCTCATAACTATACGTAACTATACTAGTAACTCTAATAAGGATCTATTACATAAAACAATATCACAACATGTAGGTTAACAACCTACTATGGCATAATAGGATAAGGCACATCAAGAAATATCACAATAGTTAGGTTAATAACCTATCATAGCATATTACAGTAAGAAAATGGGCATTACATGTCACATGTCAACTCCATAATGAGCAATGAACGAATTACTTATCCCCTTCATATTAAAAAGTAGAAAGCAATTATAGACCTTTTTTTTTTACTTCCAATTATTTTATCATGCTACTTATTTGATGTCAAATTACGGTTTTTTTTATATGCTTATATGGAAAAAAAATTGTTATTATTATTTTTTTAATTTGTTAAATGTAGGTATTAGTTTTATTATGAATAATGATTTCACAATTTTAATTTATTTATTAAAAATTACTAGGGAGATTGTAGGGATCTAACGTCCACAAAATATCTATAAAATATTTTTAGTAGTAGTTAGGGATAGAGAAATAGAAAATGGTCACTCTTATTAATTTGTGGCATGATTTGCCTTACTGTAATGTAGATATACAAATGAGGTAAAATTAATTTTTAAATCAAGGAAGTGTTTTGATATAAATGCAATAAAAAAGAGTTAAATATATATTTATTTCAGAAAAAATGTATTTCGAAAAAAGAATTAATATTGACATCCTAATGTAATTTATTGAAACATCCTAACATAATTTATTGAAACTTTGTATATAAATATTTGGTTAATCCCATTTAGATTGAGCATTCAAAAAATCATTTTTATCTATCGAGAGAGTAAGGCATAAGAAGATTTTTTAATTTTTATCTATCTAGAGACTCAGGCATAAGAAGCAATGCTTCTGTAAAGTCCTCAGATGAAGTCATGGGAGCTTACTTAACGGAAAGTGTCTTCACAATTGATGTTTGTTATATTAGGTTTTTGCGTAACGAATATAGAGATCCATTCTCTCTAAAGGATGATGTTATAGATGGAAAAATGTGCTCATAATATAATCACCATAAAAATAATGTGTAATATAATTGGGTAGGGAAATGGAAGTCTTTACCAAGATCCATATGTTACTATATGCTACAATTGAACGTTACAAAGTAGAGTTTCAAAGGTGGAAGCGAATATTTCAACTCGAACATTCTCATTAACAAAGCGTTACATAGAAATCCTTTAGTTAAAAGACAATAATAGATTTTAGTTAAAAAAAAAAATAATGTTAATAACATTATATGGACAATGTCAGGAAAGATGAATGTGATAAAAAATAAAAATAATTGAGAAAGACTTTTTGATAATTAACAATTAAGGTACAACTAGAACATAGATAGATAGAAAATATGTTAGAGTCCCAATAAAAGTGTCTTGAAACTAGTAAGTTTATGTAGTGATTAGAGTTCCAATAAAGGAGTTTTGAAACTAGTAAGCTTCTGTAGTGATTTTATCAGTTGTGTTGTGAGTTTTTTTTTAGGTAATGAGTTGTTTAGCTATAACTAAAAGCATCTATTATTCCTATAAATTAAATTCAGATTCAACATAGTCTATCAAGTAATGATTTCTCTTCATTATTCATTTTAGTTAAGTCTCATGAGTGAAAATTTTAATACTTTTTTATATTATCATAGTTTTACTTCCAACTCCCTTACAGTCTCTCTTTTTTTTTTTTTTAATCGTCTAGATCGGTTTGGCGTTTGTTGCTTTCCAAGGCAGCGCATAAATGAGGATAATGCCCTTTCAAATCGCACAGTTGCACACATTTGCGACGCATAACCCAGGGCTCCTTGCACTCTCACTTTGAAGGGATCAGTAGTGGTTTATGTGGGATTTATTCTCCTCCCAAAATTTTTCCAGATCGGGGTAATATTATCGTGGCTCTGTATGAGAATTTAATGAAGTTGTCTTTGGATTATATTTACCCTATTCAGCGGAATCTCAGCGGAGTGTTTACATCTAAAACCTGACAACCAACCGCGTCTTCGAAGCTGACAATAACCACATTAATTGTGCCACTCTGCACCTAATTACCAATCGGTTACAGTGAAGTTTGAGAATTTTTTTCAGTAGTTCGTAAGTGTGGTGTTTCTAGGCTTCATTTTAGAAATCTACCATATGTTGAAGTATTAAATCCAACATGGCAGAGCCGAAGGACAACAGAAACAGCAGCTAGTAATTTTTTTTTTAACGTGCACTCCATCGCACATTTCAGACTCTGCAAGTTTGAATTTTTGTTTATACTCCTAGGCTTTTCTCTGTAATGAAAAATTGTTCTTCACATCATTCCATCATACCATTTAAGATCTTCCATCCCTGCATTCAAACCTGTAACCACCGCTTGTAAAACGCTGTAGCAACCAGAGTCTTTGCGTTGTTTGTTTGAAATTTTGAAGACCGCCAAATCAACAACCGCGAGCTCCACCAACGAGCCAATCAAAAACCGATCACATAGAAATGAGGTCCAGTCACCAAGCCTTTATTCCAACCCGATAAGGTTTTATGAGTTCGATTTAATAGTTATCGCGCATCCATGAGGGTGACGTCACAACAGCCAATTGGTATGCGAAAACTTAATGCAGAGGGATTTAATTTTTGTTTTCGAATCCCCAACAAAGGTTTAAGAACTTAGGTTAAATTTTATTTTGTTTTACAATGCGTCATGAATATACTCCAAAGTCAGTTTGACTTTTTAATATATGTATATGGTTAATATACATATATATTATAAACTTCCAAAATTTATAATATATATATATATATATATAGTTCAATAGTTTTAATTTTTTTTTTTAATGTGTGTCATATATAAAAGAAGGCTCGAAGGCAAAATGTAACAATGACTATGTGTAAGTTTTGAAAGCGAGTTCGAAGACTAAAACAGAGTGGAGCACTGTGCATGTGCATTTTTTTTTAAGTGACAAAGAGCATTTTTTTAATGCAAGACTGTGTATTTTTTTGTTGCCAGAAGCCAGAAACATAGTATTTTTTTACTGTTCATTTTGTAAGAGACAGAGAGAGCTTGATTTACATAGTGTGTGCAGCAGTTGAATTTTTGTAAATGCCAGAACAACAGTTCTGTAGCATCTTTTTTAATATCTTTTTATAGTTTAAATGACCCATGGATGCATTAACAATGTGATCCTAGTTCATGGAGTTTCTGCATAATTGTTGTCCATTTATCATATCTGTCATTCTCGTGATGGGAGAACAGTAGAATTTTCTCCAAATTAGGTATTTATTAGAGAAATATATGATCATGTATTTTTTTTTTTTATTGGAAAAGATGATCATGTCTCTATATTATATAAGTTTGTCCACTTTTGACCTTCCTTTGCTTCTTCTTCTATAGCTCATGTTGATTCATTGAGTAAGATTTGGAATGAAAGATTTCGCCATTCTTGTACTGATAGAGTGTTTGGGGGTTGTGCTCTTGGAAAACAACACCAATATCTCTTTCCTAAATGGAAAGCCTCAAGGGAAAAATCAACTCTTGAGTTGGTGCACAATGATTTAATGCAATTTTCAACTCATTCTTTTTCAGGGTTAAAATATGCATTAACCATTATTTATGATATTTCATGGTACTCTTACGTGTATTTTCTCAAGTACAAAAGTGAATTATTTTCAACCCTCAAGATATTTAATTCTCTTGATGAGAAACAATATTCATACTCCCTTAAAAAGATACACACAAATAATGTGGGGGAATATGTCAACAAGGCATTTCAATTTTTCTGTAAAGAACATGGCATTCTTCACTAGCATTATGTTCCCTATACCCCTCTGCGAAATGGTGTAGCTAAAAGGAAGAACATGACATGTAAGGAGATTCCTAATTGCATGACTCAATCCAAGGACATGACACCTACATTCTAGGTTGAAGAAAATAATTATGCTATTTACATCCATAATAATATGCCTCATAAGGAAGTTCAAAATATGACTCTAATGGAAGTTTGGACACATGAAAAGTATAATGTATTTTCTTTCATGGTATTCGATAGTCCTTCTTAAGAATTAATTCCATGTGAAAAACATAAAGCCATGGAAAATAAAAGTCAACGATTGATATTTGTTGGTTACTGTGAGGACATAAAATCTTATAGACTCTTTTATCCTACCTTTAAGGAGTTTTTGTTTTGAAGATATATTTAATTTGATGAAAAGAGAAATCAAGGATCATCCTATTCCCCTTATACATCATAGTCAATTATTTTCTATGATTCTAATCTTTATGATGCTTTTGTAGATCTGGAGGAAGAAGAAATTTCTACTAAAGTTCCTTAGTTAGAAGAAAATCATCCATCAACGATACAAAAATATCTACAAGAGCAACTCGTTCCAGATAAATCCTTTCGGGGGAGCCTTCACAAGAGAAAACATCTTGAAATATTTGGCTATGATATGAAAAATTTCATTTATCTATCCTCAAATCAATAACGGTGTGGAGGAATATCTCTTTTTAGTAATGTCGTTTTAGAAGATCTGCATCAATTTTCTGAGTTGTTGGAAAACTTGAGTGGGAAGTTTCCATGATAGAAGAGAATTTTTCTTTGATGAAGAATCATACTTGGGATATTTTTCTTCTTCCAAAGGGATGTAATTTTGTCTATTTTAAGTCAATCTATAGAACCAAATATGCAACAAGTGGATGGGTAGACAAACATAAAGCATGTCTTATGGGTAAGGGATTTTCATAGGTTGAAGGAATTGACTATTCTCAGACTTTCTCCCCTATCTCAAAGATGGATTTTATTTGCCTTGAGATTTCTCTCGTATCCTATCAAGGCTAGTCAATATATGAGATGAATGTAAAGAGTTCCTTTCTACATGTTGATCTACATGAGGAGATTTACATGGAGAAACCCCCTGGATTTGTGAAAGATCCTTCACCTGTCTGCAAGCTTAGGAAATCCTTGTGTGGTCTCAAAAAGGCTTCTAGAGCTTGGTATGAGAAGATGGATAATTATTTTCTCTCTTCATGATTCAATCATTGTTGCTTTGATCTGACAAGGATCTGATTTATTGATTCTAGTTTTGTATGTGGATGATCTAATCCTCATAGCCATTTCTTCATATATGAATCAGAATGTTAAGGAAGCATTGATGGGATAATTTTCTACATTACGTTCTTAGCTTACAAGTTTGCCAATCTTCAAAAGGAATCACTGTCTTCCAAAAAAAATTATGCTCTTAATTTACTTTAGTGTTTTGGAACTGAAAATTGTATGCCTCCACCTACTCTTTTTCATTCTAGTGTTCCTCCTACTACCATTTGCACCATTCCCTGGGTGGATCCTACATTGTATCACCAAGTCATTCATAGTCTACTCTATTTGACACACACTTGACCTAATATTTCCTATGCAATTGGGATGGTTTCTAGATCTACTCAAGATCCTCATCAGAGTCACTAGAAAGTAGTGAAGAATATTCTAAGATATATTCAAGGAAATTTCAATTTTGGAATTCATTACATTCTCAGTCCTCCATAGATTGTAAGGTTCACTGGTTCTGACTAGGTTGGACCAATGGATGGTCAAAAATCCTCCTATGGATTTGTTTCTATCTTAGATCTCCTCCTATTTCTTGGTCATGTAAGAAACGATCAACCATTGCATTATTTATGACATAAGCTAATTATCAAGATGAATTTCTCGCAATTCAAGAAGCTATTTTGCCACGACAATTATTACTTGAGTTTTCTATTCAGTGCGATCAACCTACTCTTTTATGGTGTGATAATGAGAGCGCAATACAAATTTATGTAAATCTCATTGAGAATAAATGCACTAAACACATTGAGATCCATATGCACTTTTCCAATTGATTCAAGATGTCGTTCTGAGCCTAGAATATACCTACTGAAGAACAAATAGCAGATATTTTTACAAATTCCTTAGCATCACCAAGGTTTCCTCAGTTACGAAATATAATTGGAGTGAAGTTATCCTTGGGTGGTCATCTTGAGTCCTCCTTCCTTCTTCTCTTCATAATTATCTTTGATTTATTTCTTTCTATCTCTCTTATGAATAGTTGTACATGGGTACCTAAAAAGGCCTGGCTGTCGGGACCTACTCTTTGTGTTATTTTTTATTTATTTTCCTCCTCACGTTTCACTTCTGGGGGGTGTTATAGTTCGAATAAAAGAGTCTTAAAACTCATAAGCTTAACTAGAAATCTTATCAACTGTATTATCAATCTTATCCTTATCTATTGATGCATTAGTGTTATCTTCTAGCCATGGCTAGAAGCCTCTATTGTTCCTATAAATTAATTTCATGTACAACACATTTTCCCAAGTAATGATGTATGATTCTCTTCATTCTTCATCTTGTGATCTCTTGATATAATAATTTTTTAGCTTTGTATTCTAATCCTTGGGTATTTTAGTATTCCTTCAAAGTAATGTTGAGAGTGAGAGTAATTTTTATCATCGAAACATTATTTAAGTGATGTTGTATTAAAAATATCTACTAAGTGTGAAGGTTCAAATCTATTTTCACTCTAAAAGAGGTTTTCATCTCAGGAGATTTGATCCCTTTGGGTGTTTGGTAGATTTGGAGTTAAGATCGATGTGGGATGATTTAATTTCACCATTTATATAGGTTATATTCCACAAGAATAACATGGGTCAATAGCATGGGTTCTTATAAACCAGAAGCTCAAAAATGAGTGGTAATCATTTATAAAAATTAATAAAAATAATAATTGTATTTATTTTTTAATGATTTAAATTGTCACACATTGCATTATATTACAACATCTCTACTAAGTACAACTTTGTAATACAATGATTCTCATAACTTGTTTTTATTTTATTCATATCTGCAATATTTATATATATTTTCAATGGGTGTCATATTGATATTATGCATTTATATATATGTCACATGCCCTGATAAACCCCACATGGAAATGCACAGAGTTAGAAATTTTTATACAAATTACCCACAATTAACTATGAAAATCACTATTCAATATTCCTCATTAATCATTACATAAAATTTTCATCAATTCATAGAGTAACTTTAATAGAGGAAAATTAAGTTGCATAACCATTAACAACCACTATGGTATTATATTAACATAAACTGTAGGAGGTAACCTTGCATTCATTTCATGATTCCATTAGCCAAACTCATTAATCAAATACCTGAAATTATCAACATCACATCACGCAAGAAATATACATCATCAAATTGACACAATAAGAAATCACATCATTGAACACCGATATACCCTGGAGCAAACGTTTAATTTTATTATTAAACATTCGTGAGGGTGTTCACCCCTCACTCAATGGCTTATAAGGGAGTCCATCACTTAGCCATTTTCATAAAATATTATAATGAAATTTCATCTAAACAAAAATCATCTATCTTAAAGATATTACAAATATCATGATATCATTTAACAACAAATATTCAATATTTATATCTTTGTGGCCTGGTCGTTTCTTTAGTGGACCATCTTCCAGCTCACACTCATTTTCATGTACCATTAATTCTTTATCTGCCACCATGTTAATCATAATATATAATTTTCATAAGTCACCATCGTTTCTTGTCATTGTTGTTTTCAACGAACTTTGATTTCATGATTAGATAAAGCATTAATCAACCAATAATGAATCTTTAAAAATGATCCTTTAACATCTATTTATATGCATATATGAGATGTAAACATAATATCAAAACATGCTTCTTCTAACATCACTACTAATGCATTAAGCATATGAAAGTAATTAAAAAGCATGTCCAAATAAACACCACATTATTATGCCCCTTCCCACAGGTACACACTCGTACAAGTCAAATCACTGCAACTGTCCAGAAATCCCTTTAAAGGAAACTAACTCATCGTGCATTCGTATTACTCAAACCTAAAAAAATAACTAACCCTTCAGCTATTAATTTTGGTGAATCCAAATAAGAAAAGGAATTTAGCATAATGAATGCTATACACAAGAAAATGCATATACTTTCAAAAATGATATTTTACAATGTAGGCTTAACACAACATGTTGTTTCTCCCTACATTCAAATGTATATTATTTCCAATCGAATGCTAACATAAACATTTCACACATATACATCATATTCTAAAGAACTAAGATAATAGATGTGATAGCTTAAATGTATTGACATATAATCTTTCTTCAGGAAATATAACTCAACTTCCATTCATGCTAAGAATATATCTTTATAACACCATGGATATTATTTGTGCATATAAGAGGTTATCATAATAGCACTTCTTATTGCACTAAACCTATATTCCTTTCTCTATATTTTATGTACAAAGTTCTCATGCATTTTGTTTTCAAGAAAGTATTATAATCAAGCCTTCTTTTGTGCATAGGAACTAGGAAATTCTTTCTTTTTTAATTAATAAAAAGTTACCATGTTATGCATTAAACCATGCAATTAAATCAATATATCCAATATATAACAAAAATATTGATTTATATTTGTACCCACCAAAGCATGTAACTTTTGGAATGGAATTAACACAATTGTCTTATCTTTCACCCACAAGGAAAACATATTTTTTTCCAAAGAAGATTCCTATGACTGATATTACCTATGTGCATTTAATCTATACATACTTTGTTATATTCTATTCATGGCTAAGTATTTTTTTTTTTTTTTTTAAATAAATCACCTTATTCATCGCTAAGTATTCTTTTTTTTTCAAAAGAAGTCACCTTATTCATGGCTAAGCATTCTTTTTTTTTCAAAAGAAATCACCATAACTCTGTTACATGAGAATCCATGGTTTATTAAATAACGAATATTTACCAACACCATACAAATATTTTGCCATGACTAATCATAAAACCATTGTGTTCTTTTCAAGATCATAATTATCTATATGCCTAAGCCATTGTTCTTTTTTCACAAAAGAACTAATACCATAATTATTATTATTATGGTGGATATAAAGAACTTATTTCTTCAATAAATTTAATTCATAATAGATATTTTAATAAATGGAGACACATATTTCTTTTCCTACAAGAAATCTAAGTCACTGATTATTATTTATATATGTATATATGAATTATTAATTTTTTTGTTTCACAAAAATCCAACATGAAAAATGCAAAATACAGACCAGGCTTTGAACAAATCAAGAACTCAAACCAAGATTTGAACCAACATGAAATTAAAAAAAAAAATTGAGACAGTTAAACTATTTTTAAGACAAAATTCAAGAAGGGCTTTGCACACCTGAATTACATTAAGCTTAAGTAGTAAAGACATTATTTCCTCGGTGGTCTTCAAGTGCTCCTTCTCATTCTGAAGGATTGACGCCACGACTTGATGATCAACCAGACACCGCTGAATAGCTTCAGCCTATGCCTTGACATCATGTATAACCCTCAAGTTTTTCAATGGCAAAAATTTCCGGGTAGAAAACCCTCAGAAAGTTGATTGCATTTTTGTAGCCGCAGAAGTCTCCTCCATTCGAGGAGTCTCCATATTCTTATTCACGGAGTATGATTTGTGAGCCTCTCTATCGATGGGTATCGAGATGAAGTTCTTGGCATCACACTTCAAAGGATTGTTCCCATTAGTCACCAAACTTGAATTTGACTAGGAATTAATAGGAGGACTGTGGAATGGAACTGTGAACGTCTTGGGCTTAATCTTGGGTGCACCCCAATAATAACACTATGGTTGTGAAGGGGTCTAGTGGTTGTAGCGTGGGGGCTGAGAACCATAGGGACCATAATGAAACCTATGTGGGAATCGATCCCACAACGTGCCAAAGAAAGGGTCTTCCATAGTTTTCAAGCGATTGAATGTTTCGAAAGAAAAAACTTCTTAACTATACATTGCGAAAAACTAAAATTATTGTTATGCATCATAGACTTCTTTGCATAATGGAATTTTTTAGAGGATGATACATATGAAGGGAATTCATTCTCAAACTTAGGGTAGGCTTGAACAACTCTAAAATACTCTTGAACATCCATCATAATCCTTTTTCGATCCAACCCCCCAATCATGAACCTTTTCACAAATATTAAAATTAGTTATAGTGACTAATTCTTGAGCACCGATAACTATCCTTTCATTTAACTTGTATCTATGAATCATCCTTGAATAAATCCAAATGGAATGAATATCGCCTTCCCAAGACATAACTTATTTATTAGTTGCAATTTCTTGTCTTTAAACTAATCCTCAATGGTTTCTTGGTTACAAATATTTTGATTAAATATTAAATGTTGTAATTAAATAAAAATATATCCGTAGAAATTGTAAATGCCAATGGTTTATACGGATATTGCATTCCCCCCTCTCTTAAATATAACACCATCCTCGGTTTTCATCATTATTTCTTTACTCATGGCATGCATCTCAAAACAATGAAAAGGGACTATTTCCCTTGAAAATGAGGAATTTTATTTCTAGGGAAATACTCATTAGAAAAAACATAATTTTTTTATCAATAGCCATAAGCATTTACAACTGCAGAATATGAAAATTCTACTTTCCTTCACTTATCCATTATTCAAATTTATAAAAAAAAAAACAGAATATCTATATCAACTTATCATTATGTACCAATTACTTTGGAAATTCATTGTCACTTTCATACAAACACCTTAACAATGTTTCAAAAACCCATCAAAACTCCAAGGCAAGTATTGTGTAATTTATGACTAACAAATTTATTCACGTTAGTCACATCATTTTCAATCAAATGATTTACTTTTAACTATACATAATTCATGCAATGTTAAGAGATATTTTAATCACAGTACTTCCACAAGTACTCAAAGAGCACCAACCCTCTAATCATCCAAATGATAAATCAATCCACCACATGCACACTATATTAGCTCCTGCTAAATACATTTAACAAATTAGTAATACAATAAAGGAACTACACTTCCAATACTTCCTTACTAAGAACTAGGCTCATTTCTTGTTAAGATGTACATATAATTCTTTGCACAAACATAGAAAAACCATTTTCAAGACAACACATAATTAATTATTTAATTTTTTTTACTACGATAACCATAGTAAGCTAAAGAACGCTCCTCCAAACCAATGGGAATTGGTTTCCATAATTATATCGTGTCATTTTCGCATCCAAATAGTTCTTTGACAAATACCATACCTGGTCCAGTTTGGAATTCCAATGGCCAACTAGCTCTAGAATACTAACAACCACATAGGGTCCAATATAGGATTCCTCTTGGTAATGAGCTGTCTATTCCTCTAACAACATCTCGTTTATGGGAAATTTTAGGCCTCCTCCAACAAGCTCCAAAAACAACAGAGTTGCCTCAAGATTTTTCCCTCTTCACCCTCTAGGCTAAATATTTTCCGTTATTGAGAACATCTATCTCTAGGGAGAGGATGTCTGGGTAAGAAAGCACCATCAAACCCTCTGATCAAGCAACCTCCATGAACCCGATGCCTTATGGCCTTTCACAATTGTCTAAAACTTCCTATCATGTTAAATTTGTCTTTTAGCACTCTTTTCCATAGTAATATACATAATGAACCATAATTACAATATTAATCAAACATTTCCAATTCCTACAGTGTATCGTAACCAATAGACTGACACATTAAGTAACTACCATAATAAATTATTCACAACTTGCAATAAGATTTAATCAAAACCAATTCATGCATATAAGTTTTACTAGTTAGTCATGCAAAACTAAATAATCAATGCTACTAATCATCTTAAGGTAGCAATGACACGAATCATTCAGAAACTATCCGTTATAGTCAAGTCTCGCGACTCATTGTGTATTTTTAACAACTAAAAGGGTTCGTTAAATTTCATTTTAAAGCACTATATCATCCTCTTCAAGGACTTTCCCCATATTTTTCATTCATGAATTAGTTTCACACACCATCACTATACAAATTCAAACTTTTTAAGTAGTGCATGGTAACTTTAGTTATGTTCATTAAATGTATCAGTAATTTGTCATATATGAAAATGTTGATAGTCAAATCTCGCTTTCACTAGTGAGTACTAACGTTTTCCATAAGTCCAACAAATGTTTTTTTTTTTGTTACTATCTTTCATGCTCATCAGGATTCAAGTGTCATGAACATAGTCTTACAACCAACATTATTACTCACTACTTTCAATGTTGTTATAAACATGAATCACACGTGTCATGTCAAAAGAAAAGTAGTTTTATGCATGTATTGATATGTATATTTTCAGACTCATACCTTATCAAATGTCCACTAGTATCATACCTCGATTTCTTTTCACTTAACAATTCCCAAAGGTGCCAGTGTTGCAACCTTCAGCTCTGATACCACTTGTAACATACCCTGATAACCTCAGATGGAAATGCGAGGAGTTAGATTTTTTTTTATACAAATTACCCACAGGTAACTATCCAAATCACCATTCAAGATTCCTTGTTAATAATTAGATAAAATTTTCATTAGTGCATAGATTAAATTTAGTAGAAGAAAATTATGTTGCATAACCATTAACAACCACTATTTTAGTATATTAACATAAAGTGTGTGAGGTAACCTTGCATTCATTTCATGATTCCTTTTGCCATACTAATTCATCACATACTTGACATTATCAACATCATATCATGCAAGTAATATACATAATCAAATCGACAAAATAATCAGTCACATCATTGAACACCGATATACACTGGAAACCCTGTAGGGTGAACCAGAAAATGCTTAATTTTATTACTAAATACTTGTGAGGGTGTTCACCCCTCACTCAATGGATTATAAGGGAGTACATCCCTTAACCATTGTCATAAAATACTACAATTAAATATCATCTAAACAAAAAGTATCTAGCTTAAAGCTATTACAATTATCATGATATCATCTAACCACAAATATTCAATCTTTGTATCTTTGTGGCCTGGTCGTTCCTTTAGTGGAAAATTATGAAACTCACACTCATTTGCATGGACCATTAACCTGCCACCATGTTAATCATAATCAATCATTTTCACAAGTAACCATCCTTTCATGTCATTTGTTTTGTCAACGAACTTTGATATCATGATTAGATAAAGCATTAATCAACCAATAATAAATCTTTGAAAATGATCCTTCAATATCTATTTATATGCATATATGGGATGTAAACATAATATCACAACATGCTTCTTCTAACATCACTTCTCATGCATTAAGTGTAAGCAAGAAATTAACAATCATGTCCAAATAAACACCACATTACTATGTCGCTTCTCACAGGCACACATTTGTACAAGTCAAATCACTACAATGTCCAGAAATCCATTTAAATGAAACTAACTCATTGTGCATTCATATTACTCAAACTTAAAAAAATAACTAACCCTTCAACTATTACTTTTGGTGCATCCAAATAATAAAATTAACTTAACATAATGAATATTATTCCTATGCAAGAAAATGAAAATACTTTCAAAAAAGATCTTTTCCAATGTAGGCTTAACAAAACATGTTGTTGCTCCCTACATTCAAATGTATATTATTTCCAATCGAACACTAACATAAATATTGCATAGATATAGATCATATTCCAAAGAAACTAAGATAATAGATATGATAGCTTAAAATTATTCACGTATAATCTTTCTCAAGGAAATATAATTCAAATTCCATCCATGCAAAGAATATATCCTTATAACACCATGAATATTATTTGTGCATATAAGAGCTTATCATAATAGCCCTTCTTAGTGAACTCAACCTATAATCCTTTCTCTACCTTTTACAAATTTCTCATGCTTTTTGTTTTCAATAAAGTATTATAATCAACCCTTATTTTGGGCAAAGTTTTTTTTTTAATTAATAAAATGTTTCCATGTTATCCATTGAACCATGCAATTAATCAAACTATCTGATATATAGCAAATTATTTATCCTTTTACCCACCAAAACATGTAACTTTTGCAAAGGAATTAACACAATTGTCTTATCTTTCACTCACAAGGAAAAAAATAACATGTAACTTTTGCAAAGGAATTAACACAATTGTCTTATCTTTCATTTACAAGGAAAAGATATTTTTTTCCAAAAAAGATTCCTATGAATTATATTACCTATGTGAATTTGATCTATGCATAGTATTTTTACTTTCAAAATAAATCACCATCACTCTCTTACATGAGAATCCATGGAAATCTTTTCCATGGATTTATTAAATAACAAATCTCTACCAACACCATTGAAATATTTCACTATGACTAAAAATAAAATCATTGTATTATTTTCAACAAACATAGCACGATCATAATTATCTATATGCATAAACCATTGTTTTTTTTAAGAACTGATACCAAAATAACTCATACCATAATTATTATTATGGTGCATATAAAGAACTTATTTCCTCACAGAAATCTGTTGCATAGTAGCTATTTTTATACATGGAGACATATTTATTTTCCTACAAGAAAGCTAACTCTATGATTATTTTTTATACATGCATATGCATTATTAATTTTTTTTTGTTTCAGGAAAATCCAAAATACAGACCACGCTTTGAACAAACCAATATTTGAACCAACACGAAATTCAAGAAATGTTTTGAGACAGTTAAACTAGATTTTTAAGACAAAATTCAAGAACGGCTTTGCGCACTTGAATTGCATAAGCTTAATCAACAGAGAGAATAGAGATTATTTCCTCAGTGATCTTCAAGGGCTCCTTCTCATTCTGTAGGATCGACTCCACGACTTTATGATGAAACAAACGCCACCGAATAGCTTCGGCCTATTCCTTGACATTGTGTATAACCCCCCGATTCTTCAAAGGAAAACCCTCAAAAAGTCGAATACATTTTTGTAACCATAGAATTCTCGTCCATTCGAGGAGCATTCGTCTTCTTAGTCACTGAGTATGATTTTGGAGCCTCTGAATCAATGTGTATCGAGATAACGTTATTGGATCACGCTTTAAAGGATTGTTCCCATTGGTCACAAAACTCGAATTTGGTGAGGAATTAATATGAGGACGATGGACTGGACCTATGAACGTCTTGGGATTAATCTTGGGTGCGCCCAAATAATCACAGTCTGGTTTTTTTTTGGCCACAGTGGTTGCACCGTGCTGGTGAGAACTGTAGGGACCATAATGCGACCTAAGCCATAATCGATCCCACAACCTCCCACAAAAAGGGTCTTCCATAGTTTTCAAGCAATTGAACGATTCTAAACATAAAATTTCTTAACTGGACACTACGAAAACTTAAATTTTTTGTTATGCGTCATAGACTTCTTCGCATAATGGAATTTTATAGAGGATGATAAAAATGAATGGAATGCATTATCGAACTTAACACAGGCTTAGTACAAGTATATAATATTCTTGAACATCTATCATATGCGTTTTTGCGAGCCAACCCCCAATAATGAACCCTTTCACAAATATTAAAATTATTTTAGTAACTAATTTTTCAGCATCGATAACTATCTTTGTTGAAAACTGAATTCTATTAACTAAATAGCTCTTCAGGTGAAATATCTAGAGAGTCTACAAGCACTCCATACAATCACTGACTATTGAGTCACATGAGCCTCAAACATATAAACTTTCACACTAATGGGATGGTTTCAACCACTCCCTAGATATTAGGATCTGAGACCTAATCTTAGAGTCTCAATCCTATCCAAACAGGTAGCTTTCTCCATTATCTTTCAACACTCCCCCTTAATGGATAAAGGGTACTAAATGAATAACATACACCTACTAGTCTACTCTCATCTAGGGTTACAATAAAAAACATGAAAAACTTGGTAACAGATGTTTTCATTTTGGTATTTTTGCTTACGAGTCCATGCCTTTTCATACTGAGGCGAGGCTTTATCTTCACTTTCCTCTCCATGAGGTAGTGATAGGTCTTCAACTCATTTCTTCCCCAATGATGAAATTCTTGAACTCTTGTCCTCACCGTTCTCAAAATTATGACAAGATGGATAGGAGAAAATTTCCTCTCACTATTTCCAGTGTCAACCATTTGAACGTCAACGATGTTGTCCTCACCATTCATTGATGTGACTTCTATGTTTACTTCATAAGGACATGGCGTTTCAAGCCACTCTTCAATAAACTTTAATTCCTCTTCAAACCTCATTTCTTTTTCCTTGTTTTTTTTGCTAACGTCTGCAAACACATAAATATTCATGAGATCATCATAATTTGAATTCTCTCTAGCTTTTTCTTCTTCTGCCACGTCTTTGCAATTAGATTCATGTGACTAGTCCAATTTATATTTAACAATATGTTCCTCTTTACTTGCTTCCTCAAGTGACTACTGGGTCTTCTTGATCTTCAACCATATGTTCCTCTTTACATCCTTCATGAGGAACAACTCATGAGTCTTCAATCTCATGCTGTTGCAGAACATATAGTATCTCTCGATAATCGTGGTCATTAATAAACCACCAGGCCTGATGAAGAAAATATCATCAAGGTCAAATATGTCTAAAAGTGAAATGATATTAAAGAAAGTTTACCTTTGTCTTGCTGCCAGATTTCTTTCTAACTCAGCTCAATCCTCTCACGAGCTCCAACAACCCCGTTACCACACAGTCGGGAAACTTATCCCTTTGGAAGCTCTTCAACTATAGAACCTTGTGGATTGTGGCTTCTCTGCCACACAACCAAATCTGAAGCAAAACACCAATGCGCTGGGCAAAATGCACCTCGCTGCATGGTCTAGCACTACCTCAGCACTTTCAACAGTCCACCCTAGTTGCATCAAAATTCAATCCACAACTTCAATTGATTTCTTTCCTCTGCCTACATGCATTCCAATCCTTTGCACTTCACTCTGCTCACAATAGTGTTGTTTCCCAGTCACTACATTATAGAATGAGGCTGAGAATCACTGTTGGAAAAACATCGATCAGTTGTCATTCTCCCATGTCAGAGATATCAACAGATCTTGGTTCACCGAATCTGCAAACAAATACAGTGTATGGTCTCACAATGTGTCAAGAGTACTTAAGCCCCCCCTCCCCCTCCCACCCCCCACGAATGCTCAAAATGCATAACTGTAGTAGATACTCAAGTAAAGGAAAGGTGCACCCGATTGGAATGTTGTGGATGGTGGGGCTTCCACTAACTCTCCCTCCACAAATTACACAAATCTTCTCTTATAGAGCCAATGGATGATAAGAATTCCACCTATGTATTTGTTTCTATCTTATATCTCCTCCTATTGCTTGGTCATATAAGAAACTATCAAACATTGCATTATCTATGATAGAATCTAATTATCAAGATGAATTTCTCGCAATTCAAGAAGTTATTTGGCCACGAAAATTATTTCTTTAGTTTGCATTCAGTGCGATCAACCTACTCTTTTATGGTGTGATAATGAGAGAAATACAAATTTATATAAATCTCATCAAGCATCAACGCACTAAACACATTGAGATCCATATGCCCTTTTCCAACTGATTGAAGATGTCGTTATGAGCCTAGAATATACCTACTGAAGAAAAAATAGCAGATATTTTTACAAAGTCCTTAGCATTAACAAGGTTTCATCTATTACGAAATATGCTTGGAATGAAGGAAGTTATCCTTGGGGGGTCATCTTGAGTCCTCCTTCCTTCTTCTCTTCATAATTATCTTTTCTTTATTTCTTTATTTCTTTCTTTCTCTCTTATGAATAATTGTACATGGGTACCTAAAAAGGCCTGGCTGTCGGGACCTACTCTTTGTTTTATTTTTTCTTTATTTTCCTCCCCACGTTTCACTTCTAGGGGGTGTTATAGTTCGAATAAAATTCTTAAAACTCATAAGCTTACATAGCGGTCTTATCAATTGTATTATCAGTCTTATCCTTATCTATTGAGTTGTTAGCCTTATCTTCTAGCCATGACTAGAAGCCTCTATTGTTCCTATAAATTAATTTCATGTACAACATATTTTCCCAAGTAATGATGTGTGATTCTCTTCATTCTTAATCTCGTGATCTCTTGCTATAAGGATTTTTTAGCTTTGCAGTCTAATCCTTGGATATTTTAGTACTACTTCAAAGGAATGTTGAGAGTGAGAGTGATTTTTTACATTGAAACTTTATTTGAGTGATGTTGTCTTAAAATATCTACTAAGTGTGAAGGTTCAAATCTATTTTCTCTCTAAAAGAGGTTTTCATCTCAAGAGATTTGATCCCTTTGGGTGTTTGGTAGATTTGGAGTTAAGATGGATGTAGGATCGTTTAATTTCACCATTTATATAGGCTATATTCCACATGAATAACATGGGTCAATTGCATGGGTTAGTATAAACCGGAAGCTCAAAAATGAGTGGTAATAATTTATTAAAAATAATAAAAATAATAATTGTATTTTTTTTTAACAAGTTAAAATGTCATGCATTTCATTATATTACAACATGTCTACTAAGTACAACTTTGTATTACAATGATTCTCATTACTTGTTTTATTTTATTCATATCTTCAGTATTTATATATTTTTCAATGGGTGTCATATTGATATTATGCATTTATATATATATGTCACATGCCTCGGTAGCCCCACATGGAAATGCACAGAGTTAGAATTTTTTTATACAAACTACCCATGGGTAACTATGAAAATCACTATTCAATATTCCTCATCAATCATTAGATAAAATGTTCATCAATTCATAGAGTAACTTTAGTAGAGGAAAAGTAAGTTCCATAACCATTAACAACCACTATTGTGGTATATTAACATAAGCTGTACGAGGTAACCTTGCATTCATTTCATGATTCCTTTAGCCAAACTCATTAATCATATACCGAAATTTATCAACATCACATCATGCAAGAAATATACATCATCAAATTGACATAATAAACAATCACATCATTGAACACCAATATACCCTGGAGCAAAAGTTTAATTTTATTATTAAATGTTCGTGAGGGTGTTCACCCCTAATTCAATGGCTTATAACGGAGTCCATCACTTAACCATTGTCATAAAATATTACAATGAAATTTCATATAAACAGAAATTATCTAGCTTAAAGCTATTACAAATATCATGATATCATTTAACAACAAATATTCAATATTTATATCTTTGTGGCCTGGTCGTTTCTTTAGTGGACCATATTGCATCTCACACTCATTTGCATGTACCATTAATTCTTTACCTGCCACCATGTTAATCATAATATATCATTTGCATAAGTCACCATCGTTTCCTGTCATTGTTGTTGTCAACGAACTTTGATATCATGATTAGATAAAGCATTAATCAACCAATAATCAATCTTTAAAAATGATCCTTTAACATCTATTTATATGAATATATGAGATGTAAACATAATATCACAACATGCTTCTTCTAACATCACTACTCATGCATTAAGTGTAAGAAAGTAATTAACAAGCATGTCCCAATAAACACCACATTTTTATGCCCCTTCTCAGAGGCACACATTCGTACAAGTCAAATCACTACAACTATCCAGAAATCCCTTTAAAGGAAACTAACTCATCATGCATTCATATTACTCGAACCTAAAATAATAACTAACACTTCAGCTATTAATTTTTGTGAATCCAAATAAGAAAAGGAAATTAGCATTATGAATGCTAATCCTATGCAATAAAACACATATACTTTCAAAAATGATATTTTACAGTGTAGGCTTAACACAACATGTTGTTTCTCCCTACATTAAAATTTATATTATTTCAAATCGAACGCTAACATAAACATTGCACACACATACATCATATTCTAAAGAGCTAAGATAATAGATATGATATCTTAAATGTATTCACATATAATCTTTCTTAAGGAAATATAACTCAAATTTCATCCATGCTAAGAATATATCTTTATAACACCATGGATATTCTTTGTGCATATAAGACGTTATCATAATAGAAATTCTTATTGCACTCAACCTATATTCTTGTCTCTATATTTTATGTACAAAGTTCTCATGCATTTTGTTTTCAAGAAAGTATTATAATGAACCATTCTTTTGTGCATAGGAACTAGGAAGGTTTTTTTTTTTTTAATTAATAAAAGGTTACCATGTTATGCATTAAACCATGAAATTAAATTAAACTATCCAATATATAACAAAAAAATGATTTATATTTATACCCACCAAAGCATGTAGCTTTTGCAAAGGAATTAACACAATTGCCTTATCTTTCACGCATAGGGAAAACATATTTTTTTTCAAAGAATATTCCTATGACTCATATTACCTATGTGCATTTAATCCATGCATTATTTTTTATATTTTATTCATGGCTTAGTATTCTTTTTTTTCAAAAGAAATCACCTTATTCATGGCTAAGTATTATTTTTTTTTCAAAATAAATCACCTTTCATGGCTAAGTATTCTTTCTTTTTTTCAAAAGAAATCACCATAACTCTGTTACATGAGAATCCATGGAAATATTTTCCATGGATTTATTAAATAATGAATCTTTACCAACACCATACATATATTTTACCATGACTAATCATAAAACCATTGTGTTCTTTTCAAGATCATAATTATCTATATGCCTAAACCATTGTTCTTTTTTTCAAAAAAGAACTAATACCATAATTATTATTATTATGGTGCATATAAAGAACCTATTTCCTCAAGAAATGTAATTGATAGTAGCTATTTTAATAAATGGAGACACATATTTCTTTTCCTACAAGAAATATAACTCATTGATTATTATTTATACATACATATGAATTATTAATTTTTTTTGTTTCACAAAAATCCAACATGGAAAATGCAAAATACAGACCAGGCTTTGAATAAAAAAATAAATCAAACCAAGATTTGAACCAACATGAAATTAAACAAATGTTTTGAGACAGTTAAACTAGATTTTTAAGATAAAATTCAATAAGGCCTTTGCGCACCTGAATTGCATCAAGCTTAAGTAGTAGAGACATTATTTCCTCGGTGATCTTCAAGCAAACCTTCTCATTTTGAATGATCGACTCCACCACTTGACGATCAACCAAACACCACTGAATAGCTTCGGCCTCTGTCTTGACATCATGTATAACCCTAAATTTTTTCAATGGCGAACATTGTTGGGTAGAAAACCCTTAGAAATTTGATTGCATTTTTGTAGCTGTAGAAGTCTCCTCCATTCGAGGAGTGTCCATATTCTTATTCATGGAGTATGATTTGTGAGCCTCTCTATCGATGGGTATCAATATGAAGTTCTTGGGATCACACTTCAAAGGATTATTCCCATTGGTCACCAACCTTGAATTTGACGAGGAATTAATAGGAGGACTGTGGAATGGAACTGTGAACGTCTTGGGATTAATCTTGGGTGCTCCCAAATAATAACATTATGGTTTTGAATGGGTTACATTGGTTGCAGCATGGGGGTGAGAACCGTAGGGACCATAAAGCGACCTCTATGGGAATCGATCCCACAACGTGCCAAAAAAAGGGTCTTCAATAGTTTTCAAGCGATTGAATGTTTCGAAAGAAAAAATTTCTTAACTCTACACTGGGAACACTTCTCCATATAACAAAATTTTATAGAGGATGATACATATGAAGGGAATTCATTATCAAACTTAAGTTAGGCTTGAACAACTCTATAATACTCTTGAATGTCCATCATAATATTTTTTCGAGCCAAACCCCCAATCATGAACCGTTTCACGAATATAAAAATTAGTTATAGTAATTAACTCTTGAGCACCGATAACTATCCTTTCATTTAACTCATATCTATGAACCATCCTTGGATAAATCCAAATGGAATGAGTATCACCTTCCCAACACATAACTTAGTTATTATTTGAAATTTCTTGTTTTTAAACTAATCCTCAATGGTTTCTTGGTTACAACTATTTTGGTTAAATATTAAACGTGGTAATTAAATAAAAATATATCCGTAAAAATTGTAAATACCAACGGTTTATAGGGATATTACATTCCCCCCATCTTAAACGTAACACCATCCTCAATTTTCATATTTATTTCTTTACTCATGGCATGCATCTTGAAACAATGAAAAAGGGACTATTTCCCTTGAAAATGAGGAATTGTATTTGTAGGGAAATACTCATTAGAAGAAAAATAAATGTTTTATCAATAGCCATAAGCATTTACAACTGAAAAATATGAAAATTCTACTTTCCTTCACTTATCCATTATTCAAATTTATAAAAACAAAACAAAATATCTATATCAACTTACCATTAGGTACCAATTACTTTGGAAATTCATGGTCACTTTCATACAAACACTTTAACAATGGTTCAACAACCCATCAACATTCCAAGGCAAGTACACTGTAATTTATGACTAAAAAATTTATTCATGTTAGTCACATAATTTTCAATCAAATCAATTAATTTTAACTATCTAGAACTCATGCAATGTTAAGAGATATTTTAATCACGGTACTTTTAAAATACTCACAGAGCACCAACCCTCTAATCATCCAAATGAAAATTCAATCCACCACATGCACACTGTATTAGCTCCTGCTAAATACATTCAACAAATTATTAATACATTAAAGGAACTACACCCCCAATAATTCCTTACTAAGCACTAGGCTCATTTCCTCTTAATATGTACATATAATTCTTTCCACAAACATAGAAAACCATTTTTAAGGAAACACATAATTAATTAGTTATTTATTTTACTATGATAACCACAGTATGCTAAAGAAATCTCCTCCAAACCAATGGGAATTGGTTTCCATAATCAGATCATATCATTTTCACATCCATATAGTTCTTTGACAAATACCACACCTGGTCCAGTTTGGAATTCCAATGGCCAACTAGCTCAAGAATAATAATGACCACATAGGGTCCAATACAGGATTCTTCTTGGCAATGACTTGCCTATTCCTCTGAAAACATCCTGTCTATGGGGAATTTTAGGCCTCCTCCAACAGGCTCCAAAAACAACAGAGTTGCCTCAGTATTTTTCCCTCTTCACCCTCTAGGCTAACGATTTTCCGTTATTTAGAACATCTATCTCTAGGGAGAGGATATCTAGGTAAGAAAGCATCATCAAACCCTCTGAGAAAGTAACCTCCATCAACCTGTTAGGTCCCCATAATTTGTTAGATTGGTGAGAACAAATGAACAAGGGTAACATCATACCAGTCTTTAGAGTCCTAGGACCCAGCCTTCCTGGACTCAGAGAGGGTTCTCTCTATTTTGTGCAAACGATGTGAACTTGTTTGCTTTTATTGTTTGATTTTAGTCTAGTTTTTAAGTTTAGGGTTTGTTTGTTTGTTTTGTTTGGGTAGATGATCAAGTAGAATAGATGGAGTGAGGAAATTTTCAAGTCATTGGGCTATGGAGTCTATAAAAGGTCTTGCAAAGTTCAACAATGAATCAGGGTGCATCACAGGGCAAATCTAACAAGGTCAAATGGATTTTGAAGGTTTGTGTGAGATGAAATGAACATCAAGTTTGTGAACAAACTAGGGCCTTCGAAAATATTTAGCATAAAGAAGGGCCTTCGAAAATATTTAGCATAAAGAAGTAATCATAAGATAGGGAAAACCAATAACTCTTTGATTAAACTCAAGAAAATAACTATTTAAGGCAAACAATCCAATGGAATATAGAAGGCAATAAACTCATTTTACTTCTAGTGATTTCACCTTCAAGGTTAGAAAACATTTAAGATTGACATATAACATAGATCAAAGAAGAGGGAACTCCTAAAAATCATTGATCACAGCCATAAAGAAATCTAAAGAAACCTTTCAAGAATGGACAAAGGGTATGGTTGAAACATAGCCTCTTTGGAAAAACATAATTAGTGATACTTCAAAGAAAGATCTCAAGGGAAATGTTTTAGTGACATCAAACAAGTAGGGCTAACCATAAAACATCTTTGATATTTACTGTATTGAATAATTCATAAGCTAAACAAGCTTGAGTGGGTCTAGAGAGCAACTAAGAATTCTATAAACTGACCTAGGAGAGGAAAACATAGAGGCGATGAAGAACAAACAGAGCTAAGGTGCCTTTGAAAAACATTTCTTAGTCCAAAACCTTTGTTCTATTTCAATAAAAACATGATACATAAGAAAAAAATAACTTAATAGAATCACATCACCATTAACCATGCTTAGGGATCCTGCAAGCAAGCCTTCTCCATCATCAATCAAAACAAGCTATCCGCAAATTCCACAACACCAATTTCTCTTCAATCTCCAAAAAACTATGTATTTCTCCCAAGAGTCATCAAATGCCAACCTTTTACAATAAGGCCCTCATGTTATATTTATCTAGCAAAGGAGGGAAAATACCCTAAGTAGGGTTTGAAAATGTCAAAAACACCCATAAATGTCATTTATGTCTAAGAGACCATGCAAGGCCCAAGACACAAAATATCTCATGAAATAAATGCAAAAATAACTCTTAGCGCCTAACTTTGGAGTGATTTTCCCCAAAAACACTAAAATATCATTTTTCCATAAATAAGTGTCTTTTATTGACTTTTACACATTAAAGGTGCAGCAGTGACGTCTGAAGGCGTAGCACATGCACAGGAAAATTGGGTCCACTTGTAGCCAATTTTTGATTCCCTTCCCGATGTTGGGATTTGCTCCATGATGGCTCGTTAGAAATCCTGTCGAGTCTAATTTCCAAAAATGCCCTTGGTTTTCTTATTGGACTCCATTTACCTATCCAAAAAAGTGAATATCCCAAGGCTTCTTTAGGCGCAGCGCCAATCCTGAAAATGAAGCAGAAAAGGTGAAAAATGAAGTGTGTTTTAGCCTTTTGTGGGACCAAAACTGCTCCAAATGCTATGAAATTTGGTGAGCATGTTGTAATTGAGCTAAAGATTCCAAAAATGCAAATTTTTATTCCTGAGGATTCCTAATATGAAATCGTAGTTCCAAGGGTGTTGCACCTTCGGGCCTTAAAATTAGCAAAAAACCAAAATTCTCAAAAAGTTCCCAAAATTGGTGGATATCTTTCTTATGGGGTTTGGGAGGCCTGTAGAGAAGCTTCAACCAATATTCCAAGGTTTTCTTGGTCTTTTCCCTCCTTGAGTGGTTTTATTTTGGCAAGGGCTCCTTTGAGCTTAGCCTTTGCAATTTGATTATGCAATGCATAGTGTTTGGTCATCTTCCTTTGGAGGTCAAGATCTATATTTTCCTTTTCCAATTTGGACTCCAACTGTGTTTTCTCTTTCTAGCCAAGGCTCTCGATCATATTCTATCTCCATGGAAAGTAGCTCACTTGGAGGGATCTTCTCTGCCAAGGAGGACTCTTGCTCTCTTTGTCTTGCCAAGGCCTTCTTTAAACCCATGGTTCTTGGTCTTCTTCTGGACTATCCTTCTTCATCTTCACTTTCCTCATAGGTTCCCATAAATTTCTCTAGATTTACTTATGCCCTTTGAGCTTATTTCCAGGCTTTGATTACTCTAGCCTCATAAATGGCATTTTGTGCCCCTAGCTGTCTGTTGTCCATCTCAAGGACATTATTCACATTCATGGCCCTATCTAGATTTGCTTGGAGGTCTTCAATTTGGGAATTTTTGTTCTGGAGGAGCAAGTTTGAGATCCTTGCTCCATTTTCCTCATCACTGTCAATATGAATGATTTCAAACTCTTTCCCAACCTCATGTTGATCTTCTTCTTCTTCTTCTTCTTCTTCTTCTTCTTCTTCTTTGATATTTTTTTTGCCTTTATCTATCTTCTTGGTAGAAGAGGAAGGCATGACCCCTTGCCTTTTAGAGGCAGCAAACACATGCCTTTATCCTCTCTAATATGTCAATGGAAGAGGTTTGTTTGTGATCATTTTGGTTTCCTCCTCATGGATGCCACCATTTGTCTCCATGTCTTCCTCTTCATTACCTTGACTGCTGCTTACCTCATTACCTTCAACATCAGCCTCATTTTTGGCCTCTTCACTGATTTTTTCACTATCCTTTGTACTGCCTTCACCTTGTTCATCATTACTGCTAGGAGTCTCAAGTCTATGCTCTTTATTGCTCTCATCAAATTATTCATTTTATTCACTGTTTTCATGACCGTCATGACTTTCTTCTTTGATATTTTGATCCTTGGTGTCACTGCTGTCATTTTCCTTGTTGTCCTTTCCCTCACTAATGCTTGCTTCATTTGTGCCTATGCTATCTTCAGCCTCTTCATTTTCTTCATTATTATCATCTTCATTTTCTTCCGTACTTTATGTTTCATTACTTACCTCTACCTCTTCATCTTCAACGTCATCATTCTCATCTATTTCTTTGTCATTTTCTTGTTCATTGCCACTTCCTTCTTTTGAGTCTATAATGTCTTCCACCTCTTTATCTTCAACATCATCATTGCCCTTATCATATGTTTCTTTGTCACTTTCTTGTTCACTGCCACTTCCTTCTTTTGTGTCCATATTGTCTTCTACCTCTTCATCTTCAACATCATCATTGCCCTTATCATCATTTTTTTCTTTCATGCTTACATCACTACCCCCTACTTCTTCATTTTCTTCCTCTTTATTGTCCTCTTCTTCATCAATGCTTAATTCATCTTTGCTTTATCCTTCACTAGTATTTTATTTCTCATTATGGTCACTTTCTTATTTGGCTAATGCATTGAGAGAAGGTGAGGAATGGAGGTTTTCTTGAGAAGAGGATACATGTGTAGATGATGAGGCATGATCTCTAGGAGGTGATGGAGGAGTAGAGGGAGGAGGGTGAGATCATGAGGGTAAATTTGGTTGATGATGGGGCTATGGGTTTGTGAAGACCTCATGAGTAATGAACACCTCCCATGGTATGCCCTTTTGCTCCAACTGATGTAACACAACCATCTTGATCAAGGAGTGGTGGAACAAACTCTACATTTTTTGGGAATATTTCCTCCTTTGGACAACAAAAGACATCTTGTCGATACTCCTATATAGGTAGTAGGGTAAATGAAGCATTTTAACCCTAGTAAAATGCATGAGTAATTTGATATGGTAGGAGTAGAGCCTAGAGTATCTCCCCTCACATGTAAAATATTTCATTATGACCCTCATTAAGGATGAATACCTCTCTAGTAGGTGTGAAAAAATGGAAAATAGATTTGCAGCCTTCTTTGTACCTAGGTTTGAGAAATGGCTCATAGCAGATTATGTCCAACCTTTCTCTTTTGAACCACTTTTCACCAACATTGGGTATGCCTGTAGCATTGGAAATGGCATCCAATGATAGCTCAAAGTATAACCCTGCAATATTTACTTGTTTATTGTGTAGGTTGAGGATAAACAACCTAGTGAGCTTAGGGTGACTTTGCACTTGTTGGACCTTTTCACAAAACTGGAAACACCCTACATTTTGAAAGCATGTGATGATCATAGGAGAGGATTTAATATCCAAAGTGTCTTGGGGTTCAAACCTATTAACCTTCCCACCTTTGTGCTTCTGCCTCATAAGAACTTGGCCTCCTTCACTGCTAGCACTCCCTCCTTCTCCTGACATTTTGATTTATGCTCTCTTTAGACAACTCCTAGCTCTCTTTGTGGAACTTGATATGAAGACTAATTGGGATGATGGTGAAAGGAAGCCTTTACAAGTGAGTGATAGGAAGGTGTAAGTGTATGACTGAGCCCTTTAAGCCTTGATGAATGGTTAACTTGAACTCACTGCAATTACCCTACTTCACACCCTTCTTGACTGATAAATTCTTGCTTGGAGGTTAAAATAGGGTTTTTGTCATAAAGACTTAGGGTTTCTAGTCATTAGGGTTTTGTCAATTCCCTTTAACATTGAATCATCAAAATTTCATTGGAGGACAAGGCTAAAAATCCACCTACCAACTTTCAATATATTTTTAGGTCCTTGGATGCAGTTGGGAAGAGTCTTCTTGTTGTTTTTTAGCATTTGTAGGTGAAGGAGGAGTTTCTAGTGAAGGCACAACACCTGCACGCACAATCGGGTCCCTTCTGCCCAATGCGCAGTACCTTCCCATGTTTCTGGGTCTGCCTGCCCAGCGCGTATTACCTACATGCACAGTCAAGTGTCAGGCCTCTTGAGCGCAGTGCCTGAACGTGTTCAGGCTTGTCAGGATTCCCCAATGCGTAGCGTTAAATGCTTTCCTGTGTCTATTGGGTTGTTCTGGGCGAATGGGTAGTGCATGTCTAAATGTGTAGTGTGTTCCCCTAAATGCGCAGCGCAGTGTGAATTTACACTATGAAATCTCCCGAATGCGTAGCACCGGGCATTGAACGCGTAGCGCCTACATGAATGCGTAGTGCTGGGAAAAGTCACCCAAATTTTCACTGAAACTCAGATTTTTCTCCCTGAAGGTTTTTTACTCTTTTGCAAGTGAAAAATGAGCTAAGTGACAAACACAATCACCCTTTATAGTCTTAGGAAAATACATTTAACCCTTATACATCCACTTTCTAATATTTTTAGTCTCCTTTTCACTTTCACCAATATTCTTTTTACTTTTTTGCAGTAGGTGGCTTAAAAACATTCAAATGGTCCTTTTCCCTTCTAACCTTTTTTCTGTGTTGCTCTTCAGGTTGTTGACATGGTAAACTTTGACTTCCTTTGGCCTATTGATCCCTTTAACACTTTGTTCTGCAAATGTTTGTTTGAGTCACATGATTTACTGTGTTTTGGCTTTTTTATGTCTTTCAATCACTTTTAGTCAGTAAGTGTCATGAAAACCTTGAAGTGACTCTCTTCCCTCTGATATTTGGAACATGCTAAAATCACTTTGACAGCCTTAGGCACTTGCATGGTGGTAGCATCTTTAAAACTTCTTTATTCTTACCTTGGAGATTAAATTGCCTTTTGCTTGATGGGTGACTGAGAAAATTTTTTTCGTCTTTCTCATTGATCTCTAGGCATGATAAATCCATCTTTGACAAGTACCATAGTCTTCACAATCATGTATGCTATCTCCCCTTTTGGCCACTTCTGATTTGCAGGTGCCATGAAATATTGATTTAGCCCTTTTTGATGTTATTCGAGTTTGACACATTCAGTTACACAACAGCAACCTCATGATCAGCATGGCTTTCCATATTGGAACTCAACCCTATGTTTTTATTCCTTCGATTATTAAGTTTAAATGACTGAAAATGGGAGCTTTACCTTTTTTTCACTGGTACACTTTGCATTCTCTTCCTTTTGAGGTAGTGAAACACTTTACCTTGGCAAACTCTAATGTCACCTACAACAGTTTCTTCAAACCTTCCTTATGATGTCATCATGGATGCCTAACATCTTCACTTTACCTCCCTTGCTTATCTTTCCAAAACCTTAGGTTTCTGTGATATTTTGAGAAGAATTATTAGTGTTGTCTTCCAAGTTCTCTATAGCCCTTTCAAGTTCATTTATTTCTTTCCAGTTCACCTTACCCTTTTCCCTTTTTCATTTATAATTTCTAAGAAACATCTTCCATGTTTGGTTCATTTTTTGTGCCTCCTCCATGTGTTCCGCTGCATTGGATCTTTGCTTGGCACACTGTTGGCCCAATCAGGCTTAGAAACCCTGATTTCTCCTTGGACATAGACTTCTCCCTCTTCTTAGCTTGTGATAGTCCTTAACGAGGAGCAGGCCTCTTACCTTACTAATTTTTTGTTGATAGTCACCTTGACACTCCTGCAAAAATTTCAGAATGAACAATTTACTTTTGCAGAACTTGAACTTGATAAGGTGATCTCCTTAGGCCATTTTTCTGATCTATCTTGGAAAAACAGGTGATGACCTTCTTTATATTTGAAACAGCCTCTAGTACAGGAAGAGCAGAGCTCAAAAACATCAAGGATAACCCTACAACATATGAAGCCCTAATGTCTTAGTGGAAGGCTCCTTTGACTTGGTCTTTGACTGAAAACTTGGCTTGGGGTCTTCAAGTGTAAAAAAAAAGTTTTTTTTTTTTTTTTTTTGGACAAATTTATGTATTGAAGATCCAAAATCCAATGTACTTGATTTATCTAAAGAGCCTTCAACGATAGTTCTGAAACCATAAATGCTTGAGGGACCTGGTGAATATGAGAAGGAGCAGGGTGTTTAGCAATCCTAGGTAGAAAGTTGAGGGGTGAGGCAAAGGAAAAACAAAGTAGTAAGGTTATGGGTGGGAAAATAGGATAAATATGAGTGGCATGAGCCCATGAGGGGTCTTTTAGGAGTGGTATTCTAACTAGGGAATGGTAGAGTAGTAAAATAGTAAAACATTTGTTTTAAGGATAATGAAAGTAGTAAGATTTCTAAAACTCACAATATTCATGAATCTTGTTTTTAGAGATCTAGGACAAGTACTTAGTCAACTACAAATAGCAAAAATTACTGATGACTAACACAACCCAATGCCTTATGGCCTTTCACAATTGTCTCAAACTGTCTGTCATGTTAAATTTGTCTTTTAGCACTCTTTCCTATAGTAATATACATAATGAACCATACCCATAATATAAACAAGAAAATTAAACTTTTATGTATATCATACATCAAAATTGGTCCTCAACATGATTCCATAGTATCTATATCTGTAAGAAACATAACTGATATACAGGTTGTATACATTATGATTTTCCATATAACACAATCATGCACATAATAACATTATACTTTATCATTTACAGTTGCAATTCGCACTGCAATGTTTTACTTTCACAAGTTTTCTTGTTGCCATTAAGCTACCCATGCTTAATCTCATCAATAACACTAGTTATAAATATGCTAAACAAGTATTCTCTTCTCCAATAATTTTAGTTTCATACATACAATGATGTCATGCATAAAAGTATTTACAAATATTCACTAATGTGTATATATCAATAACGGTTAGGGTAATAGTCCAAACATTTCCAATTCCTACAGTGTATTGTAGCCAATAGACTGACACATTAAGTAACTACCATAATAAATTGTTCACAACTTGCAATAAGCTTTAATCAAAACCAGTTCATGCATATAAGTTTTATTAGTTAGTCATGAAACACTAACTAGTCAATGCTACTAATCATCTTAAGGTATCAATGACACGAATCATTCAACTGGCCATTATAGTCAAGTCTCGTGACTCATTGTGTATTTTTAACATCTAAAAGGGTTCATTCAATTTCATTTTAAAGCACTATATCATCCTCTTCAAGGAATTTCCCCATATTTTTCATTCATGAATTAGTTTCACACACAATCACTATAAAATTCAAACTTTTTAAGTAGTGCATGGTAACTTTAGTTATGTTCATTAAATGTATCAATAATTTTTCATATATGCAAATGTTGATAGTCAACTCTCGCTTTCACTAGTGAGTACTAAGGGTCCATAAGTCCAACAATTTTTTTTTTTAACTCTCTTTCATTATTATCAGGATTCAAGTGTCATGAACATAGTTTTACAACAAACATTATTACTCACTACTTTCAATGTTGTTATAAACATGAATCACATGTATCATGTCAAAAGAAAAGTAGTTTTCTACATGTATCGATATGTATATATTCAGACTCATACCTTAGCAATTGTCTACTAGTAGCATACCTCAATTTATTCTCACTTAACATCTCCCTAAGACACTAGTGCTGCAACCTTAAGCTCTGATACCACTTGTAACATACCCCGATACCTCGCATGGAAATGAGGGGAGTTAGAAATTTTTTATACAAATTACCCACAAGTAACTATCCAAATCACCATTTAAGATTCCTCCTTAATAATTAGATAAAATGTCAATTAGTTCATAGATTAACTTTAGTAGAAGAAAAGTATGTTGCATAACCATTAACAACCACTATTTTAGTATATTAACATAAAGTGTATGAGGTAACCTTGCATTCATTTCATGATTCATTTTTCCTTACTAATTGTCCTTTATGCTTAACACAACATATTGTTGCTCCCTACATTCAAATGTATATTATTTCCAATTGAACACTAACGTAAATATTGCATAGATATACATCATATTCCAAAGAAACTAAGATAATAGATATGATAGCTTAAAAGTATTCATGTATAATCTTTCTCAAGGAAATATAATTAAAATTCCATCCATGAAAATAATATATCTTCATAACACCATGAATATTCTTTGTGCATATAAGAGCTTATCATAATACCTATATTCCTTTCTCTATCTTTTATATACAATTTTGTCATGCTTTTTGTTTTTAGGAAAGTATTATAATCAACCCTTATTTTGGGCAAAGCTTTTTTTAAATTAATAAATAGTTACCATGTTATGCATTGAACCATGTGATTAAATCAAACTATCCAATATATCGCAAACATATTATTTATCCTTTTACCCACCCAAACATGTAACTTTTACAAAGGAATTAACACAATTGTTTTATCTTTCACTCACAAAGAAAAAAAATAACATGTAACTTTTGCAAAAGAATTAACACAATTGTCTTATGTTTCGCTCACAAGGAAAGCATATTTTTTTCCAAAAAAAGTTCCTATAAATTATATTACCTATGTGAATTTGATCTATGATTTCTTTTGAAAAAAAAAATACTTAACAATCAATAAAATATAACAACCTATAAATAGTTCTGCATAACAATTATTTTATTCTTAGTCATAGTAAAATATTTATTTTATTCTTAGTCATAGTAAAATATTTCTATGGTATTGGTAGAGATTTGTTATTTAATAAATCCATGGAAAATATTTCCATGGATTCTCATGTAAGAGAGTGATAGGTGATTTGTTTTGAAAGAACTTATACCAAAATTACTCATACCATAATTATTATTGTGCATATAAGGAACTTATTTCCTCACAAAAATCTATTGCATAGTAGTTATTTTTATAAATGGAGACATAATTATTTTCCTACAAGAAAGCTAACTCTCTGATTATTTTTTATACATGCATATGCACGATTAATTTTTTTGTTTCAAGAAAATCCAAAATACAAACCATGCTTTGAACAAACCAATATTTGAACCAACACGAAATTCGAGAAATTTTTTGAGATAGTTAAACTAAATTTTTAAGATAAAATTCAAGAAGGGCTTTGCGCACTTGAACAACATCAAGCTTAATCAGCAGAGAGATTATTTCCTCGGTCATCTTCAAGTGCTCCTTCTCATTCTTTAGGATCGACTCCACGACTTGATGATGAACCAGACACCATCGAATAGCTTCGGCCTATGCCTTGACATCGTGTACAACCCCACAATTCTTCAACGGAAAACCCTCAGAAAGCCGACTACATTTTTGTAGCCGCAAAAGTCTCGTCCGTTCGAGGAGCGTTCAGCTTATTAGTCACGTAGTATGATTTGGGAGCCTCTGAATCGATGGGTATCGAGATAAAGTTATTGGGATCACGCTTTAAACGATTGTTCCCATTGGTCACAAAACTCGAATTTGGTGAGGAATTAATATGAGGACGGTGGACTGGACCTGTGAACATCTTGAGCTAGAATTATGAACGTCGTGGGCTTAATCTTTGGTGCGCTCGAATAATCAGAGTCTGGTTTTTCCATGGCCACAATGGCTACACCGTGGGGGTGAGAACCGTAGGGACCATAATGCGACCTCTGCCGGAATCGATCCCACAACCTCCCAGAGAAAGGGTCTTCCATAGTTTTCAAGCGATTGAACAATTATAAACATAAAATTTCTTAACTCGACACTACGAAAACTTAAATTTTTTGTTATGTGTCATAGACTTCTCCGCATAATGGAATTTTATAGAGGATGAATATAAAAATTAATCGAATGCATTCTCGAACTTAACATAGGCTTAATAAAATATTCTTGAACATCCATCATAAGCTTCTTTTTGAGCCAACCCCTAATAATGAACCCTTTCATGAATATTAAAATTATTTATAGTAACTAATTCTTGAGCACCGATAACTATCCTTGTTGAACACTGAATTCTCTTAACTAAATGGCTCTTCAAGTGAAATATATAGAGAGTGTACAAACACTCCATACAAGCACTGACTATTGAGTCAAATGAGGCTCAAACATATAGACCTTCACGTTAACCGGATGGTTTTAACCACTCCCTAGATATTAGGATCTCAGACCTAATATTGGAGTCTCAATCGTATCCAAACAGCTAGCTTTATCCATTATCTTTCAACGCTTCCCCTTAATGGAGAAAGGGTACTAAAGGAATAACATACACCTACTGGTCTAGTCTCAGCTAGGCTTATAATAAAAAACATGAAAAACTTGGTTACAAATGTTTTCATTTTGGTCTTTTTTCTTGTGAGTCCATGCTTGTTCATACTGAGGTGAGGCTTCATCTTCACTTTCATCACCATAAAGTAGTAATAGATCTTCAACTCATTTCTTCCCCAATGACGAAATTCTTAAACTCTTATCCTCACCCTTCTCAAAATTATGATAGGCTAGATAGGAGAATTTTTCCTCCCACTATTTTCGGTGTCAACCCTTTGAACGTTAGCGATCTTGTCCTCATCATTCATTGATGCAAATTATGTGTTGTCTTCATAAAGGCATGGCGTTTCAAGCCATGCGTCAAGAAAATTTAATTCCTCTTCAAAATTCATTGCTTTTTCCTTGGTGTAGTTGCTAACGTATGCACACACATAAATATTCATGAGATCATCATAATTTTAATTATCACCAGGTTTTTCTTCTTCTACCACGTCTTTTCAATCAGCATCATGTGGCTCGTCCAATTGATCTTCAAAAATATGTTCCTCTTTACTTGCTTCCTCAAGTGACTATTGGGTCTTCTTGATCTTCAACCATATGTTCCTCCTTACAACCTTCCTGAGGAAAAACTCGTGAGTCTTCAATCTAAAGATGTTGCAGAACATAGAGTATCTCTTCATAATTGTGGTCATTAATAAAACCACCAAGCCTCATGAAGAAAATATCATCAGAGTCAAATATGTCTAAAAGTGCAATGATATTAAAGAAATTTCAGCTTTGTCTTGCTTCCAAATTTCTTTCTGACTCACCTCAGTCCTCTCACGAGCTCCAAAAACCCCGTTACCACATAGGCTGGAAACTTCTCCCTTTGACAGCTCTGCAACTGCAGAACCTTGTGGATTGTGGCTTCTCTGCCACATAACCAAATCTGAAGCAAAACACCAATGCACGGTCTAGCACTATCTCAACACTTTCAACAATCCACCCTGGTTGCATCAAAATTCAATCCGCAGCTTCAATTGATTTTTTTCCTCTGCCTACACACATGCTACTCCGTTTCACTTCAATATGCTCACAATAGTGTGGTTTCACAGTAACCACATGACAGAATGAGGCTAAGAATCACCGTCGGAAAAAAATCGATTAGTTTTCCTTCTCTCATGTTATACATCTCAGCAAATCTCACTTCACCAGATCTACAAACAGATCCGGTGTATGGTCTCGCAATGTGTCGAGAGTAATTAAGCCGCCCCCCATGAATACTTAGAATGCGTAACTACAGTGGAGACTCAAGTAAAGGAAAGGTGCCCCCGGTTGGAATGTTGTGGACGGTGGAGCTTCCACTAACTGTCCCTCCACAAATTACACAAATCTTCTCTCATAGAGCCACTGTGTTATCCGTGCAACTCATAGCCAACTTTCTCTCCATGCAGATCGAGCAAGTTAAAAAAAATGACTCACAATACATGACCTACCTCCAACTTTTCGAAGTCCTAGTGTGCTCCTCCACACGTAGTAGGGTCAAAAATAATGGCTCTTCACGCACCATACGATTGAGTCTCGAAAGAGAACCCACGAGAAGAGAAAACTCCGGCCGAGAAGAAGAGACTATGCATTAGCCTTTCTCCGGAGGCATGCCTTCTGCCACGACCTCTTCCATGGCCTCCTATAGCTTTCACCAACATCTCTATAGGCTTATTCTTCATGGCCTCCACGCAGGCTCAACAACCCTGACCTCGATCTCGTACACAAATCTACTCTCATATTTCCTCACAATGTTTTGATTCTGTTTGCTTGATGTGTCAGCGTTTATTGGTGCTTTGGTGGCGTTGTACAAGGAGGAGGATTCCTTCTATCACGCATGGAATCCAGCTATCATTCCTTCGATGTTAACTTGACTCGTAGACCCCAAATGCTGTCACGATAGCCTCCACACCATGAAGTAAGGATAACCTTACTATGTTGTGAACAGATTTGTGTTGTTCTTCTCTAACCGCGCAGCAGAACATCCATAGGCCACGCAAAGTGCAAATGATTTTTTTTCAATCAGCGATCCACTAAACAAGCTCACTCAGCTTCCACCTAAAGCTCTAATACCATGTTGAAAACTAAATTCTATTAACTAAATGGCTCTCCAAGTGAAATACCTGGAGAGTATACAAACACTCCATACAAGCACTGTCTATTGAGTCAGATGAGCCTCAATCATATAGGCTTTCACACTAACGAGATGGTTTCAACCACTCCCTAGATATTAGGATCTGGGACCTGATCTTAGAGTCTCAATCCTATCCAATCAACTAGCTTTCTCCATTATATTTCAACAATCCTTTCATTCAACTTGTATCTAGGAATCATCCTTGGATAAATCCAAACAAATATGCCTCCAAATAGAATGAATATCGCCTTCCCAAAACATAACTTAGTTATTAGTTGAAATTTATTGGTTTGAAAATAATCAACAACAATTTCTTGGTTACAACTATTTTGGTTAAATATTAAACGTGTAATTAGATAAAAAAATTCCATAAAAATTGTAAATGCCAACGATTTACAAGGATATTATAGGTATATTACAATATTAAAATAATATGTATGTATTTAATTATGATGGGTTTCCATAGTGCATTATATTATATATCATTTTTTGGGATTCAATTGTGTTAAGTAAGTCATTCATCTATGATCATTTCCATGAGAGGTAGTCGTAATATTATATATCATTTTTTTGGATTCAATCGTGTTAAGTAAGTCATTCATCTATGATCATTTCCATGAGAGGTAGTCGTAACTGACTAATTTCTCATGATTTTTGAATAGTCCACTTAGCACTCATTACATCGGCTGATACTCACAGAGGTGAAGAAGTTGTATTGAAACTAATGAAATGAATCACATAGCATCAATCATCACTTCTGGGGCTTGCACCCGGTAACCAGGACTTCCTAGGAGGTCACCCATCCGAGAACTCCTCTAGCTCAAGCGCGCTTAACTGTGGAGTTCTTCCCACAATCAAGGCCACTTATCTTGCTACCTCATTTGCAAAATGTTAGCAAGTATTGTGCATCATGAACCATTCAAGTAGAGCTCCCTTTACTCTTTGTATTTAAGTATGAGGGGTTTCCGTAGTGCATTATATTAGATAAAAAATTTTGGGATTCAACTGTGTTAAGTGAGTCATTCGTCTATGATCATTTCCATGAGAGGTAGTCATAACAGACTAATTTCTCATGATTTTTGAATAGTCCACTTAACACTCATTGCGTTTGGTGATGCTCATAGAGATGAAGAAGTGGGATTGAAACTAGTAAAATAAATCACATAGCATCAATCATCACTTCCGGGGTTTGCACCCAGTAACCAGGACTTCTTGGGAGGTTGCCCATCCCAAAACTCCTCTGGCTCCAATGCACTTAACTGTGGAGTTTTTCCCCACAATCAAGTCCACTTAGCTTGCTACCCCATTTTCAAAAACTTAGCAAGTATTGTGCCTCATGAACCATTCAACTATAGCTCCCTTTACTCTTTGTATTTAAGTATGAGGGGTTTCCGCAGTGCATTATATTAGATATAATTTTTTGGGATTCAACTGCATTAAGTAAGTCATTCATCTATGATCATTTCCATGAGAGGTAGTCGTAATTGACTAATTTCTCACGATTTTTGAATATTCCATGTAGCATTCATGAACCATTCAAGTAGAGCTCCCTTTACTCTTTGTATTTAAGTATGAGGGGTTTCCGCAGTGCTTTATATTAGATATCACTTTTTGGGATTCAACTGCATTAATTATGTCATTCATCTATGATCATTTCCATGAGAGGTAGTCATAACTAACTAATTTGTCATGATTTTTGGATAGTCCACTTAGCACTCATTGCATCAGGTGATGCTCATATGGGTGAAGAAGTGGTATTGAAACTAGTGAAATGAATCACATATCGTCAATCATCGCTTCTGGGACTTGCACCTAATAACCTAACATTTGACATATTCAACATTAAAACTAACCCAATACGAGCTTCATTGACACGCAGAAGCCAAGGGAAAAGGTGAGACGAAGGCAGAGAATAATGCCTTACTGATGCAATTTTCAATTTATAGTCTGGAGGAGGAAAATATTTTTTTTAATTGCATTGCAGTTATGGTATTAAACAATTTAAACAAGGGAGCACTGTCGCAGTGGTAGTCCCTACCATTAGAGGGGTTGGGTTCTTTGGTTAAAAGTGTTGGATCAACTCCTCTGTGAATTTATATACAAATCAACACACCAAAAAATCCCATGCATAAGCTACTAAAAAGGTTAAATAGAGCCTATTTATGACACCAAGATGCCTTCACTGAAAGAGGAAATTAAAGTCTACTAATGACCCCAAGGAAATTAGTTTCTACTACGGACCCCAAGGTCCATGAATATGTTCATCTGAAGCTTGTGTATCATAGAATCTGGGTAGCGGACATGAGGAAGAACAAAGAAAACAATGAATGACTTTAGAATAATTATCAAACATTCAAAAGACTAGGATAATTGTTATGTTATGTAACCACCCTGAGGACAAATAAGATATTCATAAGAAGTCGCTCACTTGCCAACGAATATGATGAATAGAAAAAATCCATTCGAGTGACACCGAATATTACCTCCGTCGATGTTAGTAATACATACTGAGTGGCTCTTTGTCATAAATCATGTTACAACAAAAGAGAACAACAAGGAACATGCATTGACAAAATTTAGGAAACGTAAATTTGGAAAACTTGGAAATGTTAGTAATACATACTGAGTGGCTCTTTGTCATAAATCATGTCACAGCACAAGAGAGTAACTAGGAACATGCACTGACAAAATTTAAGGAAGCTAAATTTGGAAAACTCAGCAAACTTATTGAGCAAATTCTGACCAGGAATTTTGGTAGCGCTTGGACATTTTCTCATCAATTTAGAGAGTGGAGACAACTTACGAGTACCTGGAGAGTTCTAAAGAGTCTTTATTCTATGTTCCCAATACATTAGGCTATGTTCCTCTTTTCCCATACCCAAACATATTATAGACAATCATTAGTACTTTCTTTCTGATTAAAGGTTAATTGTTCATGATATCGACTTAATAGGTGAATCCATCCAACCCTCAAGGTCATTTAGGGGTTACAGATATTCATGGCATAAGGGGCTGAAGTTTGAAATTTTATGTTTCTTTGACCCCAATTATATTGTTGACACACAACACTTATGCTATAATCTTTATGTTATTTTGATTTACAAAAAAATCCTATACCCTATACAAAGGATTGATATCATGGTTCTTAACCCTATACAACAAAACCATTGTTTACTTATGGTAATATTGTAGGATTAGATCAATGAATCATAACATGCCTATGCTAAGAATGTTATATAAGAAATAGACTATTTCAGCAGGCATGGAAAGAAGAGATCCAACGGTTTTGGGAAAAACATCTTTGCACAGGGGACGATAATAATGGAAAGGAAATATAGCCAATATGGATGTCACCAATGATGAGGAAATAGAAACCTTAGAGGAGAAAATTGTTCACACTGGTGAGAAATTGAAATGTTTAGCAACCTTAGAGGAGCAAATTGTTCATGCTGTTGAGAAATTAAAATGTTTAACCTCCTATGAAGACTAGTCCCTATTAGACAAGATGCACAAATGTGCCTGGAATACTTATGCTATTAGCTCCTTAAGGAAGATAGGTTTAGGTAAACTTCAGATGCCAAGAGTTAGGGTTTTCTAAACATATAAGTTAAAATTTATACTTTAAATTTTCTTCTTTCCTATATACTTGATAAAGAAATGCTATCACTCTGGCATGCTTTTAAAAGGAAAACATCTTTTACCAGCCTCAAGAGACCACACTGGAATGATCTATGACCATTTTTAATGTAAAATATAGATAATTACAGTAACATATGGTTAATTTCATTTTTAAATATATACAAATAGTGTCACATGAACATATTTGTTGCATTAACATGACCTTGATCCACTCCTCATCCTATTTTTCCGTAGGAAGATTAGTTGCAAGAGATGGTGCACAAGCTCCATTTTCCACTTGATCACCGAACAAATAGTGTTTTACATCTAGATTGGGCCTTCGATTTTTACAAAGTTAGCGTTGCCAATTGAAAATTCCATAAATTTCACAATCTCCATTTGGTCACCACAACTGTGGTGAATAAACAGTGTTTTATGTCTCAGTAAACTGCCATAAATTTCACAAATACCATAAATATGATACTCATTGCGGGTTTCATTCATATGAACAATATTTTCTCTTGGTTTTATGGTTGTTTCTAGATTACGCAGGTTGCTATTACATTGCAATCTTGTTTATTCGGGGGCCAGACGACCATAAAAATATGCATCATTAATTTTAGATACATGCATCAAATATCAAAAGGTTGAAAGTGGCAAATGGGATAGAGGTAAGCACCAATAAAATCATTAAACACCCAACTCCCAATCCAACTGATAAATCAAAAGTTTGGCGACAAGTTATAAAATTGAGAACTATCTAGATCAAGAATTTGGCTCAAGTTTAATCGATTACTATGTGGGTTATCCAATGAGATTTCTTTACATGTTAACATTGCTTCCACTTTTAATATGAATAATATTAAGGAGAATCTTATAAATGGATTTAGCACATCTGTCAATTATAATAATAATTTTGTACAATGTGCATTCAAAAGCATATCTACCATTATACTGTTATTTCTACCCCATTTTTCATGATTTATATATTCAACATTATTGAGGCAAACATGAAAGGTCGATCGTCTCACTTCATACGAATCCTCAGAAAAAAACAATAGTTTTTTCTATTTAAAAGTTTCCACATATGTTGGAATCAGTAGAGGTTGGGAGGTTCTGTTGCGTTTTTATTGGTCCCCATCATTCCTGCAAATGCCATTTCACTAGCAAGGGGATTTAATCAAGATTTTTCAATGGTTTTGATCCACTCACACTCACATATGAAACCAAATGCCATTTCACTAGTGAGAGGATGTACTCAAGATTTTTCAATTGTTTTGATCTATTCACACTAACACATGAAACCATGATTTTAGCAAGAGCTAGATGTTGGCCTATTTTACAAGTCCTTTTATGATCTCGTGAAAATAAAAAATGAGCAGTATGGGCTTCAAATGTATTTTTGAAATGTTTATATTGAGATGATAGTTTTGCAGAAACATTAGTCTCCTTTGGCATAAGAACCCATCACGGCAAACGAGAACAGTTAGGGAGCACAATATGGCCTAAAGCTGATGAAGAATGTCAGTAAGTCAGTAGGCTAATAGAAAATACATCCCTGATTATATTGCCCTCCTTCATAGCCACTCCACACCTTTTCAAATGTGGATAGCTAAGCCACTTCAATATCCCCCAAACAGATACTACCCTTTGTAAATCCTGTGCCGAGAGGCCAAACTAGGAAAGCAAAATGTAGCAGGAACAACTTGGGGCACTCAGGTAGAGGAAATACCCTTTACCAATCACCAATACGAGCAACTCCATTCGAACATTCCTCATGAATTTTCCTCAATAAAAAATTCAAAGAACCCCTGTAACTATTTTTAATCCTTGCCCAAACTCTCTAAATGAGTTTTTACTCATAGTGCAATAGTTTTCCGCAAGGAATTGAAATCTTGAGTAGAACCCAATTCTCTGATTATTAATAGAAGATCAATGACCTCCTCCAATAGCAGAAAACCCCACATTTATGGCAAAGAATTAAGGACCTATGACCTATAGTCTCCGCAGAATTATCATACGTATGAAGTATAGGGACTGAGCTTGATGTTGGAGGAAACACTTCCAAGGAATCTGAGAAGCAGAACAGGCATATGAACCTTTTAGAAGGTAAAACACATAGTGATAGACTCCTCACGAAAGGACAAAACACATCTGGTGAGAGATGGAAACGGTGAAGGCCCCTGGTGAAAGGATTCTAGCTAGAGGTATAATGGGGAGATAAGGGCAACTTCTTCATTTGAAAGGTGAAAGGAAAAGGCTACGTTTTCATGTGGATTTTTTTGAAACAAACTTGATTTGTGGATGTGAACGACATTCATGAATCCCATCGTTTCCTCCTTCTGTTTCCTCTACGAGGCCTTTCCTCCTTTGTATACTAACTGGCCTATTTTGTAAGCCCACTATCCTTGAACCTTTAGCATAGAGCTTCTTTGGTTAGTCTGTTGTTTGTGCTATGGCTTCATGGGATGGCATTTGTCTCAAAAAAAAAAAAAAAGAGCCACCCTATAGGATTTTCGAGACATATGGCATCTGCTGCGAGAAATGGCATCTGCTGCATCAAACACCAATCATCAAAAAACTTTACATATAAATATTTGCATACAGCAAAACTTTTCCCAACTACGGACTTTATCTACTTTGAATAAAATGAAGCCCGGACTAATACATTTTCTGGAAAATGAGCTTTGGATAAAATGAAGCACGAAAAAATAAGTTGTCTAGACAATGAACTTTGGATAAAATGAAGCACGGACTACTTAGTTGTATGGAATTTACTTAAAATAAGTTTGTCAGAGTAAGCCCGCAATAAGAGGTCTAACTTTTTATAATAAAAAACATTAGCAAAAAATTAAATAAATGAAAATAACGAATGTACAAGTTTGGTTAAACGATTAAAAAAATTTGGTCAACTAAAAATTTAATTCAATGTCAACGATCTACCGATCACTAGATCCTAGGCCCCCAAAGCGGTTCTGATGTTTTAGTCTTGCCAATCTGGCCAAAACATCGGAACCCCAAAACATGCCATGTTTCTCTTAAAGGTTAAATTGAAATGATATCTATGATAATTGAGATGAAGGTGGGCTCTGAAGGAGCTAATAAACTGGCCGGTCAAATTCAGTTGGAGAAGAAATGCGAATAATAAATACAAAGAATGGTAAATAGGTGACGACCCCACTGCGGTTTACTTACGGTTTACTTAAACTTAGAAAACACCACATACTTCCATCGTGCACCCAAAATTTATTCAATAACACACATATATACTCTTTCCAAGTGGTTGGCAATATTCATTTTATATACTCGTATTGGCGAGTGCCACATCTTCAACATTTCCTACATTTGTGGTCACTTAAAAACCACACACGGAAGGGGTTGACTTTAGGGGACATCACCGGCTAGTTGTGTAGGACAAGTGATACATTGATTTCTCGATTTCTCCGGCGGTATCACCAAATATTATACAACCGATATACCTATGCATAACACTCCTACTTTGTCTCTTTCATAGTCAAATTCATTGTAATGTCAACCTTGGACCACATAATAGCAAAATGGAAAGAAAGTCATGTCTAAGTTACCATGGGAAAGTGGTGAGGAGAGGAAGTTCATATCTAAAAGGCTTATGATTTTGCTACTGAATATATAAAAGATTTAAATATTGAATTTACAAGTTATTTGATTAATTGGATATGAGTTTAGTGTAAGATTTAATTGTGTATTGTTGTTGATTATAAAATATTTTACATTGCTTCTTGTCAAGTAATTTAGATAAAGATGATGGTTGAAAATACGGGAGACGTGTAAAAGGTAATTATAATTATCAAATTTTAATGAAATTGTCAAATAATTAAATTTATTATATAAATCATTGAAATTCAATCTCATTTTGTAAGTGAAAATATTTATTTAAAAAATAATAATTTGATATATTATAATATAAACAAGGCTATAAGGTAGCGACTATCTGCCGCTTAGTTTAAATATAGTAATGTTGCAATGTGATGTTGGAAATGTCTATGGATAGCTATTACGGCTATTACATGTCGCTTAATGTAATTATAGATATGTTGCAATTTGAGTTTGAGGATGTTTATGAAGATTTTTTTGTAATAAAGTATAGTTAAATTAAATTAGAAATAATTGTTGCAATTTGAGTTTGAGCATGTCTATGAGGATTTGCTAAATGTTGCCATTTGAATTAATTTAAATATAGTAATGTTGCAACGTGATCTTGAAAATGTCTATGGGTAGCTATTACATGTTACTTAATGTAATTATAGAAATGTTGCAATTTGAGTTTGAGCATGTTTATGAAGATTTTCTTTGTAATAAAGTATAGTTAAATTAAATTAGAAATAATTGTTGCAATTTGAGTTTGAGCATATCTATGAGGATTTGCTTTGTAATAAAGTTGTTGCTTAATTTAGTTTAAATATAATTAAATCAAAGTAAAAATTAAAAATTTATGCGCTATATAGTAGTAGTTTAAATCTATCTAAATTACAGTAAAACAACTTTTGTGTTGATGATGGTAACCAATTGATAATTACTAGGATTTCAATATTAGGAATTTTGCTTCTATGATCCATAAATTGTGACTAAAATCTTTTGGTGAAAATCACATCTATTTTGATGTGATTTTCACCGAAAGATTTTAGTCACAAATTACTAGGATGACCCATGAGCATATGCATTTGATGTGTAGATGGTTCGGTGTGAAGTCTACAGACTTTGAACCATAATTCATTGAATTGACCCAGCTAATTAAACACAGAGGTTCATCCCTTCAGTAATGCCGTTGAGTTATGTACTCTAGACAGGATTCGAGTATAGTGAGAACTGCATTGAGAGAGTGATCCCCAAGTTCGGTGGGGGTCGATAAACGTTGGTCGAATAACTGAAAGTTTTTTCCAAAAGCATGTTTTGCACTGGTCCTCACAATAGCAGTGGTCTTTTAATTGTGTGTGCGTTGAAAAGGAATTAGAATAAAACCCGTGCAATGGAATTAGCAAGGCGTATAACTGTGAATGAACGAAGCGGAACCCCGAACAGATGAGTTAGGACGGAACCCTGCGTGGAGTGACGGAACTGTGAGGAGCTACAGTGGAGCGGTTTCGAGGAGCGAAACTAGTTGTATCGTGCAACCTTTCGAGCGGTGAGCTGGATTGACAAAAAAAACGCGATCCCACTAGTCGATGGACATGTGGAAAAAGGTGGTTTGGAAAAACCAATTCCATTGCGTGAATTCGGAGGAGCAAATTGCGTGCAACTTTGTTGCGCGATATGCGTTATGAATCGTTGGATGAAGATTGGGAGCGTGACAAATCCCAAGCCGTTGGATGGGTGAGGTAAGTTAATAATGTAGTGGGGCCGATGGCATTTAATTTTAATACATGGTTTTGATATTCTGCGATGGTTAGGCATGGTGATTTCGCTTTGAGTTATGTTAAGTCCGAACTTTAGTTAGTGGATATGAGTGCAATGGGTCGGACCTTGGGAATGACATGAAATGTTAATTGTGGGACGGAGAAACATTACATACGTTGATGTTGGCACCTGGGTTTTAAGACTAAGGTCGAAGACTTATGGTGATGCCTCATAGCAATTGAGTTGAGGACAAAATAGATGTTAAGGTATTGGGCCCGATGTGTGGGATCCATGAGCACAGATTAAACAATTTAGCGATATGATAAGGATTGGGGGTTTAATTCTAAGATCTGGACAAGGTTTATTAACCAAAGTCCGTTGTGAGACTTTCGGAGAAGACGTTATACATGTTATTGCTTGGGGTTATGGTCTATAAAGTTTGCATTTAAAATATAACGCGAGGATGAACATTTAAGATATAAGGACAATATTAAATTGCCTAGAATAATTGGAGGAGTGGACCTTGCATAGAGGGTTATTTATATAGTCACCAGTGAAGGGAATTTGAAGCTTCCGTGGATGGTTGTGTTAGTGCGGGTTATAACCATTAGTGAAGTTTAATTAACATCTCAAATATTTAATTTGAGATATTAAAGCCTCGAATCATACTTTTGAAGATTGCCAGGTTTAAATTTGATGGGGCTAAAACTGGAAGGAAATTTATACACAAGAGGTAGTAAAATGTGGTTTGAGTAGGTAGCCCGTGTATAAAATTATATTCTGAATTGAATTAGTATGATAATTCCCAAATTCAGGATTTGAATCACGAGCCCCTGTTGGGCCATGGAAAGAAGAAAAAGAAGGATCAGGCCACTGAGGTTATGGATATTATCCGGGAGAATGACAACAAAGCATTCGATATGAGTAATGGGCTCGAGGTAATTGTCGATGGTAACTACCCAGGTGGGTTGTCATTGCAGAAGAGTGCCAGCTTCAGGAATAAATGGAAACAACTTGCTCAGAGAATGTGGTGGTGTAATGTCAGGCTGGTGTTGATTATAGATGTGGTAGTTTGCACAATTCTATTTGGGGTTTGGCTAGGTGTCTACTATGGATTTCAATGCATTTCTCGATGACAAGTTATTGAACTTGTGCCAAGGAAATCAGAATGGTGAAGGCTTGTCTATGAAGACCAAGAGCTTGAAGAGTAGAGAAAAGTGCCCCCCCCCCACCTTCTCAAATTTAGCCCGCTTTAGCCAAACTCTTTTTGAAATACCTATGATGGAGTTTGATGTCCTAAGATTATAGGCCTCTTTTGATTCTCTTTCAAGCTCTGATGCCTTCTGCTGCTGTCTTCATGCAAAATTAGATGGGTTTCTCTTCAAATTTTCTTTCCAAGTTCCTACAGAAGCATTTTGTGTATACATAGACATGTTGTGGTATAATGCCAAGGCAATGCGTTCTATGTGATTTTTATTGGAGAAAGCAATGTATCTAACAATTTAGATCCCTTCTGAGACATAAGTTTCAACCATAGTAAAATAATGCAGAGGGAATCTCTGGTTTTAGAGGGAGTGCTGATGAACATGTTAGATAATTTGATGGGGATTGACGTCTTTAGATATTTTGAAAAGAAAGTTTCAAAGAGCAAAGGATCCCTCCTTTTGTATTGGTTTGTTCAGCATTTCAGGTGCATGAAATACTATGTATTTGCAATTTCTATGAGTTTTAGAACTCTGGTGTTGTACATCCTTTCTTTGTGCTCAATTGAACATGCAGGAATTTTTCCTGTTCCATAAAAACAACGCACTTTTGGCCTTTTAAATGGGCAATGCAAATGGGTTCTGTATCAACTGATTGGGTATGCCTTTGTTTTGAATTGGGTTGGTTCCATTCACAAGGATCGACACTGATTCTGTTCATTTCAATGGCAGCGCTCGACCCTTGACTTCGCATCGAAATTTGATTGATGAATTGCTATCAGACTAAGGTGAATCGATTCCTAGTGTTAGGCAGGTAAGACGTGGTTTGAAAGGAGAAATTTATTTTGTTTAGCCGAAATCTAAATTCTATTTATGTAAAGCCCAATTATGGTATTGGTTAAGTCGAATGGTTCAATTGCAGAATGCCGCAGAACTACAAGCTAAACACTGTATTAAGGAAGAAGTGGAGCTTTGTTAGCCCGATTCGAAAAGTTGGTTCTGCTAGCCATCTCATAGCATGGGTTGAGTCGATGACAGTGGAATCAATTCGTAGGAAGAACGCATAGAAGGAACGGAACCGTGGATAGGGTGGAAACTCGAGCAGACAGGGAAGGTGGTTTTAAACTCGAAAGTGGCAGTATCGCAGTGCCTCATAAGTGGTAATTGGTATTTCTAAAATTTACGTGATACATCTCTGCGCCTGACACGTAAGGCTTGGGTGGCTTCCCAAAACCGTGAATTTCATGTGATTTTGGAGGAGTAAAACCCAAGCTTTTTAAAAATGCGATACGCAATTACATCCATTCGATTGTCAGTAGCAGTGTGACAAGAGTTGGGCCATCGGATGGTGAAGGTGATTTAACATATTGTGGGTCCAGTATTTATATCTGGTGGTTGCATTCAGAGTTTTAATAAGTTCGAATTTTAAGTTGTGAATTGATCGAATGTGTGGGCCCATAAGAAATTAACGTAACCCATAAGTCTTGTTCATAAGTCAAATGAGTTTTGTTCTAAATTTGAGTCGAGGATTATAAGTTTAATGGTTGGGAATAAAGCCTGGATGTAACATGTTTGTTTGTTTTCTTATATTTAAAAAAAACTAATGTTCATTAGTTGTTTTCATCATCTTGTTATTTGTAGACACGTTTAAACTTTGAATTGCCACGTATCATCTACATTGCCACCTCTCTTCCTGCAGGCCTACCTATGGAATTTTTCCATATCTACTCTATTCCCCACTTTGAATCTTCAGGACTGTGATTTGGGTTGAAATTTTAACGAACTTAGAAACAAACGAAGAAGGAGCATAATGGTTCTCAGCCGAATCTTGGTGCCCAGAAATGGCACAGATAAGGAGGAAACGGTGCATTCAATGTTTGCATCTCTCTATGTTCAGTCTTCCCCACCCAGGTTCAATGCTCATCCTCTGTTGTTGTTGTTTTTTTCCCATAATTGTCACTTATGGTCTTCCCTAATTTTTCTTGTATGGTATTTGATGGGTTTATGTATCATGAATGCGCTCTAAAACATGTGCAAATGTTTTGTTTTGTTTTGGTTTTTTTATTTTCTTTCATTTAGAGAAGATAGGTGCTTTATGGTCTGGGGTGAGTGGGTTTACACATCTATATGTGGAATTGTTATACTTCTCTTTTCTGTTTTTATGAGTGTGAGGTGTTGTAGAAAATGTTTGTCTTTCTTATGATACGTGTGTCTTTGAGTCCTGTGTATAAATTGAATGTGCATTCATTCTGAGCGAAGAGGTTCTGATCGTATGAGAATTCCAGTCTGATATTTATATGAAATTACAAGGAATTATTGGGTCAATGAGCTCTTAGCCTTTGATAACGAATACAAGTGATGCTAAGCTTTGATTTGAGCGCGTTTAATTCTGACATCGGAATTTTGTGCATTGAATCGATAGCATGTTGGACGTAGTCAAAGTTAAGGGCGGTTCAAGTTAAGCGATGATCCCATTACAGTAATACCGTGAGCAATTATTTTCCGAAACACCAAAAGCGGAACCTAGAATGCAGAACCGGGTTAATTTTTTTTTTTTTAGTTTTTTTATCTCAACTCCAATATTGATTTTACAAGTTTTAAAATGTATAGATAGCACAAGGGTGTATTATCTCTTTAATTTATTAAAAATGATTTATGGATTGTGTTTATGTTTTTAAAATGGAGCATTTCAATTTTCCCATTGGTAGTTTGAGCAAAAAAATTGTGTTGGTTATGTAACAACTCTATTGATATTCCCCTTGCTATCAAAAGCTCTGTTTCATCAAGCCATAGGTTGGTTTACGAGGTACCTATTCCCAGTTTTGATTATCTTTGCAAAAATGCACTTTTATCACACATAAAATCATAAATAATGGCAGAATTAAAAGCATACTCGTCTTCATTCAGTTAAGTGGGTAGGATGGCAGCGATACTCAGTAGGGATTACATTCAACATTATGCATATCAATAATATTGCGTATATAATATTTTCAAAAATATTTTTCATATAAATTGTTCTACAACAAATTTGATAGGGAGCACAAGTACAATTTCTCCCATGTCTAGTTTGAAAATCCTAAGGTTGTTTGAATTAAATAACGCGTGTAAGGGTGCATTAAATCTAGGCTAAGAGCATTGAAAATAAGCATGACTTACAGATCTATCCAATGCACATCGCTAAGTTGTGAAGCCAAACAATTCAAATACATAACAATTTCCAATGAATGGACAATTTATTATTAACAAAGTGCAGGGTTTAAATGGGTTTGTTTTTTAAACAAACACATATCAAGATTTGAGTTGCATCAGTTTGTCTTAGTGTTAACAATTGTGCATAACAAACCCCCACGGTAGATATATTTTTTATGATGCTTAAACCAATGCATATCAAATTAGAAGTCACATAGGTCTGTTTTGATGTTTAAAACTATTTTGACCATGGGTCAAAAGGTAAGTCCTGCTCATGTAATTAGTTGTATGACCTTGTAATTCATAGTGAAATGGGTTATAAAAGAGCATCCACACGGGAAATGGAAGGCTAAGATTAATAAGGTAATGTTTGAATATTAATTCGACAAGGGAGTTGTAAACATGGGTTTATAGCTGTATCGAGTCCTGAGAGGGGTCGATTAGGACTCTGCTGAGGAGCGAAACCCTTATCCTACCTTGGTTGCCCATCGAACTTTGAAATTCTATTGAAGGCAGTAAACCCTGCCCGTGGAAGGAATTAACGTGTTTTATTGTGAGCTGAACGATATCGTTAAGGCTTGACTCCAAATTTAACAAGGCGGAGTCTAGGCAAGAAATGTGTTAACTATAGTAGAACCTTGGTCGAGCACTGTTTAAATCCTAGGAGCAGTTTCTTGAAACCAATACAGCCAATTTCGCGCTGGCTTTGGGCCGGAGCGAAACCATTAAAAAAAATGCAATCGAGTGGGATTTTTCCACGCCGACGGGGCAATACCACGCTCATCGCATGACTTTCACATGTTAACTCTCGACTGTGGAAATAACGAGATATTGGAGTGCATCGTCTGATCTGAAGGCTGGTTGATCGAATGGAGGTCACACAACAAGTAGCACGGAAGATAAGAGAAGGTATGGGCACATTTCTTTGTGGTGCTTTTCATTTATTTGATTACATTTCAGACGGTGGACCCCATAAGATAAATTCAGGAGTATAGTTGTGGCTTATGATATCATATTAAATTTGATATGGCATCTTTTTTCTTCATCGCGTGTTTTGAGACATTGTTTCCATCACACTGCTTGGTACAATTTGGCATGTAATGATATGTTACCTCATCACATGATTTATTGAAGAGTGATAATATATCACCTCTTATGGAGTATTTTGATATACCTTTGCATCGAAACATCTGTATAATATTTCATATGTGATGATAGAATCCTACATATGATTAATATATGGAACTTTCCAACATTCAATCTATATAGTCTTAGTATATAATCCTTATTTCATTTGGTAACATGGCCAATGTTTGACATGTAACTTTCATCGCGATTTTAACATCATTGCATCCATTACATTTTATTACATTACATTGAGATGTATTGCGAAGGTCTCTTTCACATATATTTTATTATTAGTTGGTTTCTACCTTTTAATAAATAATCCTCCACAATGATTAATACATGTCCTTTCATTATGTTATAATCCGAGCGCTCTATAAAAAGGACCGACTTTATAACATAAAGTATATATATATTCTTTGTGCGAGCTGGAATAAAATCACCAAAGGTCATATACATATTCGGGGTTTCAATCATAAGTAAAGTGCTTTGTTACGAAGGCCAAGGGTCATATTAGAACAATATATAGTATCGGTGTATTATTCAAAGTAACAAAGTTTTATATTATTCGACAGTTGTATAATATTAAACTATGAAATTTCATTTAATCAATTCCATGAATTGATTAATGAAATAAAGTTGAAGTATAGAATATTCCCATAATGAAGGCTCCCTTGGTAAATGAAAAAGACAGAGTCAAAATAGTGGCTAGCTCTCCTTAGCCAGGATTCAAAAAATTTTGTTGTCAAAGGGAAGTGCAGAAGGCGATATAGTGGTTTGGAGTGATTTGAGGGTTGAATGCTATCCACATATAGAGGCTATGTATTAGTTGAAGGCGCCGGAGAAGTTAAACCCAATGTGAATAGCAGAGCTGTGAGTTCTAGCGAAAGTTGGAAGTGAGCAAGTGAGCTACTGTGCAATTAAATGTTGACTCTGTGCTCCAGTTCATTATTTCATATTGGGTGTCGTGATTTTAAATGTTTCCCTGACTGACCAGATCAAGAAAGTAAACCATACGCACACATGTCAAATACAGAGGCACTGTATGTACAGAGCCCTGCAAATTCCCAAGACAACGCACCGAAAAAGTGGGCGAAAACCATAGTACGACTGTAGAGCAGGGATTGACGGCAGATCAAAACCATTTAAATTGGCACTAAGATCTATGCGTTTTGAAATAACGTTGAAACTATCCACCAATCAGATGCAAGGAATTTAAAAAAAAAAAAAATTAAAAAATTATTAAAACTTAACTATAGCCAAACTATACAAAAATTGAAGAGATATGTCTAATCAAAGACAATTAATGTCACTATCAAGCAAAACTTGATGCGTAGTACCCTGCCAACGACAGGTATAATAAGAAGGCATTATATATATATATATATATATATATATATATATATATATATATATATATATATATGCATGCTAGGAAAGATAAAAATTTAGAGATATGGTACATATCATATGCAATTTATTTTAGGAATAAATAATGAAATATAATTATTAATATGTTTTTACAATCATATTAACAATGTTTGAGGTTGTTAAAAAGTAAGTAGATAATTTATACAGTCTCCTAGATAGCTTTGTTTGATAAGCGCGAGTGAAAATGCTAATTTGAGTTAATTGATTTTATATATATATATATACATATAATAATTAAATTTGTTATAGGGTAATTTTGTTTTTTATTAATAAAACTACTAAGTATTTTTTCTGAAAAAAAAACTCATAATATGCATATCACATAAAAATAAATTTAAATAATATTAATTAATATACAAAATAGTAATACTTGCAATAAATTCCTTTCTTATATATATATATATATATATATATATATATATATATCAATGTCATGTATATCACATTAAAAAAAAAAAATTAAAATATAAAGCATGCTAAAGAAAAATGCCAAGCACCAATGTATATAGCTATATGTATTAACAAGGTAGATTTCAAGTTAATCTATACACTTGGTATCAATTCTTAGCATGAGAGATGTTAGTGTCCATGAGTCAAGCAGTGATCAAATGTGTGTCCTAGGTCAAATTGTTATTGTTTCAAATGAATTTTCAAATAAAATTTGATCATTGGTTACTGTCTAGGGTTTTATTACTACTCTCTCCATATTCAAGGTCATAAATTCCATATGGTTATGTCATCAATCCTTGTGAAAGGTCCTCAAAAGAGTGTCTCGGTCATTATTTTGGTCATCAAATCATGATTATGAATACTACAAGGTTCAATGGTCCCAATCATACTTTTATATATGCATTTGATGTCATTATTAGGCCACGTCATCATAATTCATAAAAGACTCATGTCATCAACATAGTCATCATCATGAGAGCTAGTAATTAGGGAAAATGTTCAAAATATTTCAAAGGTACATTTTACTCTTGATGAAGATGTAACTTTTCATAATAAAGTGACAAATTTTTTTGTACATTATCTTATCATTCAATTTTTCAAAAAGACAACTATTGTCACTTCATGACCCAAAGAAAAAACTCAACTTTTGAACCAATAAAGGACCATATAAAGTATTCTAATTGCTCATTTTTCCTTCATTGAGAACCTCTCTACCATCGAGCTTCATCCTAGCCACCAGGGCATCGAAATTCCTCCTCACAAAATTTGCTTACCTCCCACGCCGCGCTTTTGCCTCCTACGTTGTGCTTTCAGGTCCTATGGTGCGCTTTTGAATTTGGAGGCCAAGCAAGCATCAAAGGGATTACTTTCATCATTTCATAGGTTCTAGAATCTCCTTGGCAAGTAAGTATACATTTTTCACCTTTCTTATGCATCATTATTCTTAGAAAACTAAGTGCAAATCCCTCTCTCAGGGATTCACTGCATTTTGGTTTCTATGTGTTTTTTCTTCATTATAGTGGTAAAACACCTATATTTTCTTCTCTATCACCCTCACCGACACCTCACATACCTCCCATAAACATTTCCCATACCCATTCCCTTCATATCCCTCATTTTCCCTACAATCCCTAGCCTATGTTGCACTTTTGGAAAATTCCTAGGCTAGGACTATGTTTTGGACCTTTTCACAGCTTTCACTCACTCTTTCCAAGAAATTACATCTCCCTAAAATCTCTAACATCTATACCTAACCCCTCCATTCCCTTCCCTCAATACAACAGTCCCTTTTTCCCCTATTTTCCCAAACATACCCTACCTTCTTTCCTACATAGCTAGGGTTTTATCATAGAGACTAAAACCATGGATAGTGAGAAGAAAACATACAACAAAGGAGGGAAATTTTACATATATATGAGCCAACTCATATCCAAGAAATCATAGCCTCATATTTCATCAAGAAATCATTTGAAGATGTGGGTTGCCTAAGTTTTTGTGAAAGGATTCAAAAGGCGGGTTTCCATGCAAAATTGACAAGCCTCTTTGCCACCAATTTTAGGATGGACAAGGCCAACATAGAAAGGTTTTACTTTACCATCTCAGCAAATTCCATAGCCTCAACCACAAGTATCCCTAAAAATGGAGAAATTTGGTTTAAAGGGATGGATTTGGACATTGAGAATTATAAAGTTTTCCTAAAGCCACACTACAAATATGCTCCTACACACATATTTCCCTTAAAACAATTGCTTGATAGGTATGCTCCTTTTAATGAATATGATCATGAAGTACAAACTTCTAAACCTACCTCACTACTTATACAAAAGCCTTGTAATATGACAGAGAATTTACAAAGCAAAGGGAAATATCACCAAGAAAAAGTATTTCACCATGGCTTGGTCAAAGTCATTATTCTTCATCAACTTTCACAGATCAACCTACCTTGGGTGACATTCACGCAATCAGCTTCTCTTTTGTCTGCTACTAGTCAACCTAATAGTCAAAGTACTCCATTAACACCACCAAAGCCACAAGAGGTTGGCTCTTCAAATAAACCATTAGTTTCACATATACTTAGGGCAACAGAGAAAAAAACCTATAGCATAGGTAAAATACTAGTGTTTTCTCCTGATAGTGTGGAAAGAGTTCAACCTAGTATTGTTAGAAAAGGAACATCAAGACACCAACATGATGCACTCTTGCATGAGGAAGAACATGTACCTTTTGATGTTGTCATGGCTGACCTACCTAAGAATAAGGAAGACAAGTAAGCTGAGCAAATAATCAGAGAGAAAGAGGTATAAATCAGAGAGCTTAAGGATGACTTGGAAAAATAAAACTTCATGATAGCATTTTTACAGCAAGAGAATAGACAAGTTAAAGTAAATTAACTACTATCAATAAAACCTAAGGCATATTTGGTGGTAGATAAGGATAAGGTTAAGGAATTCATATATGTGGATAATCTTGAGTACAAGGATGCTCAAATGAAGGCAAGGAGGCCAAAGACAAAAGGACTAGCAAGACGAAAAGAACAGGGAAGTGAGTCATCTTCTTCCCTAGGTCAACAAGAAATTGATGGCACTATTTCAACATATATTGAATAATAAGGGAGTTTTGGCTTGGTGTAATCAATGAGCACTTGGAGAAGCTCCTAAAGAAGGAAAAAAAAGCTACCAACCTTTAGAGACACATGGCTAGACACTATTACGCCAGGAACTGGATTTTCCAAATTAGCGTTGCGAATACGAAAAAGAAGCTTAACAAAACCATCGTCAAGCTAAAAAAGAGATAAACCCTTGATTTTATTACTTATGCATCATTGATTTTCTAATCCATCACTCAGAAAGAAAAGGAAACAAGTTTGAAGCAAGTCCGAGAAATTTTGGTGAAATTTTGGAATTTTTGGCAAATTGACAATTTCATGATGTACAGAAGCGCAATGAGCTCACGTTGCGCTTCTTCTCAGAGCCTCAAAATGAGAAAAAATTTCATGTATATATAGATGTGAGTTATTACATCTCAGGTATACACTTATTTTTCCATGTCACTTCACAGGTTGCAAGGAAAAGCTCAAAAACTACCTAAAAAGCATGTTTCTACCACCTTTTTGGACCCCTCGCTACGCTTCTAGAGTAGGCTTGGGAAAATTTATTTTTAGGTGCCTTGGAGAACGATTTTTGCAGGTTTGAAGCTTTATAGGGCTAGTAGAAATCCTAAGTTATCTTTATCAGCCTTCAACTCAACAAAAAGATTAAGGAAAACGCCTAAAAAATGCCCTCAAATATCACGTTGCACTTCTCTCTCTCACGCTGCACTTTTAAGAAATTACAATGTGCTTCTGTCAAGAAGTCAAATTTCGAGTTTTATCAGTCAAATTGATTCTCTCATGATGTAATTTGTCTTTTATGAGTTGACATGATTTAATTGAATGTAATTATGCTTGTAAAGGTTAATTTCATGTAAAATTATGGTCATTAATACTTGTAAAAGTTAGTCAAAGGCAAAATAGGGAGTTAGTTCTTAACCTCCCTAGTTTTAGGTTTGGTTAGAGAGATTGGTGTAATCAATTCCTATCATGATGGATTCGACTTGTGAGAGGGGGGAATGCAATTTTTGATCTATATGTAGCTTGTTTGAAGTCAGATTAAAGGTTGGACATTAGTTAGACAAAGGATTGGAGCTAGTGTACATCATATTTTTGCAGGAAACATACAGGCAGTTGTAGTTGTTATCTTGGGATTCTTGTGGTATGCTTTAGTGACAGTATTTTTCATCTGTTTTATCATCATATTGAATATTTGTTTCTCATTATTATCATTAATATGCTTTCATATTGTTATCGCATGAGTTTTTAAACAGACTTCATAGTTTATATGCTCTGTTTTAATGAGATTTTCATGTTTATGTCTCATTTCTTGTGATAAATGAATTCATATTAGTATGCTCATTTTGACCCCTCTCTACTCCAACCCTATACCACAATAACAACTCAAATATTTCACTGATCATATCTACCTTGCCCCATCTTATCTCTGCAACTGATCATTTGAAACCCTGGCCTACTTACCTAGACCTTTCAGCGTGATCCAGAAAAACCCTAAAACTCAAGCCCTAGTGAACTGAATATATAGACTAAGATATATTTTCCTCTCCAGTCACTTCATTGGTTGTTATATTTGAGAGAGCCCTCTCTGATTCGGTACGGCTAGCTACCAAATCCAAGTTGGTTTGAGGTTACCTCCTTCGGTATCCTTTCTCAACCTTAGGACACTGTGGAGGATAACAAGAGGTTGTGAGGAAGGTATATATATATATATATATATATATATATATATATATATATATATATATATTTATATATATATATATATATATATATATATATATATATATATATATATGTTGTACGTGTTTACATTTTTTTAGGGTGTACAACTTTGTATAGGGAAATTTGTAATGACTCATTAGATGAAATGTTGTAGTAAGGTATTACACCAAATAATAATAAAAATAGTAATAGTAATAGCAATAATATATTCAATAGAAAAAGTAATAAAAAATAGAAAGTAATAAAAGTAATAATAAAAATAATAAAGGAATAATAAAAATAATAACTCAATTTGTTATATGGTAATTTTTTTATTAATAAAATTACTAAGTATTTTTTCTGAAAAAAAAAAACGCATAATGTGCATACCACATAAAAAGAAATTTAAAAAATATTAATTAATATACAAAATAGTAATACTTATAATACATTCCTTTCTTTTATATATATATATATATATATATATATATCACATTAAAAAAAAAAAATTAAAAAAATATAAAGCATGTTAAAGAAAAATTCCAAGCACAAACATATGTAGCTATATGTATTAACAAGGTACATTTCAAGTTAATCTATATTCTTGGTATCAATGCTTAGCATGAGAGGTTGTGAGGAAGATGTACTCTATAGAAATAATACACAACATTAGTGAGGAAGATGTACTCTATGGAAAGAGTACACAATAATTGTGATAGTAATACAACCTAGCATTCGTTGATAGAGGAACTATGAATTGTTTAGAATATTGATTATTATTAAAGGGAAACTGCCAACAAGAAAAGATTTTTTTGTAAAATTGAAGGATTTACAAAGGTGAAAAAATATGAGAAGGAATGAAGCATTAGAGCCTACCCCCATAGTTACATATTCCTAACCCATACTGTAGATTGAACCTTGTAAAACTTTTCTTATGTAAGATACATTTTGAAAATGTTATCAACTTAATAATATTTCTGGAAAAATAACATTTTAAGGACACAATCATCAATAATCATCATAAGAGAGTAAATTTGTAGCTTAATATGATTATTGCATTGATATTTAACTAGACCTTTGATGAGCTTGATGGAAATTTGATTGCCATACTAGAGTGTGGTTGCTTGCTACTACTTTATCCAAACTCTAAAAGTATTTGTTGAATCCACAATTCTTATTGAATTGCATTAATCGCTACTTGGTACAATCTGTCTGTTGGAAAAATAGAAATAACCCTTTTTTTTCCTTATAAGCACAAGTGACAGGTATTGAAACAATAATGAAAATGTATCTAGTAGTACAATTTTGATCATCGAGGTTTCCAACCAAATTATAATTAGTGAAACTAACAATGTAGTATCACCCCCCAAACTATAATGTATCCCAAATTGGATTCTACCTTTAATATACTAAAGTATCCCTTTTATTTCTTTCTAATGATGTTCATAGGGAGTTTGCATATATCATGATACAAAACAAATCACAACGTAAAATTCAAGATGGTTATGAGAACAAAATAAAATGCTACCAAATAACTCACTATACAAGGTATCTTCAACTTTGGGTTTAATGCAAGTAACACAGAGTTTGACTACAAACTATAAAGGAGAAGGGTCTATTTTTTAATCATCCATGTGAAAGTGGGGAAGAAATTCATATGCATACTTAGAATAGGAAATATAAATTACTTCCTTGGTTTATAATAATTTTAGGATGAGGAAAAATTGAAAATAGCCTAAGGATATAATTTCAAACTTCTTTGTAAGGATTTATTTCACAAGGGTTAAAATTTTAGGCTCAATACGCGTGATAACATGGCCATCAACATAAATAAAAAGGATTATGAGACTGCTTCCTACTTTCTTGGTGTAGACATTAGGGTCTGAATAACATATAACAAAGTGAGCTTCATGAAAAGAGGTATCTATTTTAGCATACCAAGTTTTAAGAGTGTTCTTAAGACCATAGAAATATTTATCAAGGTAGAAACAAGGTTGGAGTGACTATGAACATAACCAAGATATTTCTATGTGTATTTATTATTGTATACCCACTACAAGAAGGTGTATTTAACATCCATTTGATGGACCTCCCATCAATGCAAGGTAATAAAGGCTAGAACAAGATTAATGGAATTTATTTTGATGACATGGGTAAATGTTTCATTGTATTCAATTCATTCAAATTTAAATAATCTTTTAGTAACTAATCAGGCCTTATGTATTTCAACTCTTCAATTTGATATATAGTTCTATACACCAATTTACATATAACAAGTTTTATTTCTTTTGGAAGATGTACATGATCTCAAATGTATTTTTTTATTACAAAATGATATTCTTCATTCACTGTTGTATCCCAAAATTCATGGCATCAAGCTTCTAAAAATGTTTTTGTATTTTGATTCTATAAAACTTGAGCTAAAATAGATGAGGTTTGTTGGAAATATAAACTAGCAAGAGCACTAGGAAATTCTCGTGTAGAATGGACCCATAAGGGAAATTATGGCACTTAATGAAGTTCATTTGGAATTAATTGATTTGCGTAAATGTGTGTAGGAGGAAGTTGAATTTCATCCTCATTATCATCATATGAAGAAGAAATTAAATAGGACTTGATGATGAACTAAGCACTAAATATCTTTTACACGCTAAAATACACACGCCAAGTTATGATCATAAACCAAGAGAATTTTCATAAAATTTAACATCACTTATAATAATTATTTAATTGGAATGATGTTGAATAATTTTATAATTTTTTAAATCTTTAGGACATCCATTAGAAATACACTTCTCAATTTTAGGTTATAATTTTTTTCTCGTCAAGAATGTGACTGCATGCTACACTATTGATGGCCCTTAGTATTGCAACAACAATGCTTCAACTCACAAGGTCCTCAACTTTAATTATCGACCTAGGGTTTGTACAAAGTTAAGAGGGGTCAACAATGTATTTGAAATAGGCACAATCTTCTTCTCTTATTTAGTTTCATGTAGATGGAAATTATTGAAACTAAGGCTAGATTCACAAAGACCAAGCTAATTAATATATGTTATAGGAAAAATATATTTTCCAAAAAGGAAATGATGCATGCATCAATGATGTTTGAAATGAAAGAAATGAAATTTTTTGAATGACATACATTAATATGTTTTTGCCAATAAATGGATAAGAACACTTGTTGAAATGAAGGACTAGGAATGAAAACCTTAGATAACACCACAACCTTTTGGTACACTACCATTCAAACTATAAAGTTGGAAACAATTATGCATGTTACTTTCCTAATGTTTGTACATAAAACCTTTGCATATGTAAAAAACACTGACCACGAACACCATCCTTCATAAAATCATGAGCCTAAGTTATAACTCCTCTGTTAAATTTACTAATGTGTTGAACACAAAATACATTCTTCACCTCCTGTGCATGTGTGCAACATTCGACCAAATAACAGTCTTTTTTCATGTTCACAAAATATAAAAAATGCCCCAACCAAATAATGGTCCATCCTAGTTATACCACCCTATTTGATACTACCATGTAGGTCCCAATATCACAAAACCATTACAAATAAAATACAGTAAGTAAGTAACCAAGAGAAACATATTTAGGAGGCAAGGAATGACATGGGAATACTGATTTCCCCTGAATCTTGGAAAATGTCATTGCAGTAAGCTCATTTGACATAATTCGGCTTACAATTCCTCTCATCCTCTATGTTCCCTACCTTTAAAAAAATTGTTTGATTAGGTTCAAACCACCAAGTGTAGGCACAGACAAAAACGGGATGTAGGGGAACTATAACAAACATTAAAACCAATAATTGATTCATTTTAATTATTGGTGTATTTTCTCAAGTACAAAAGTGAATTATTTGCAACCTTCAATACATTTAAGGCTCTCGATGAGACACAATCTTCATGCTCCCATAAAAATTTACACACAAATAATGGGGGGGAATATGTAAGCAAATAATTTCAATTTTTTTGTAGAGAACATGCAATTCTTCACTAGCATTGTGTTCAATATACCCCTCTACAAAATTGTGTAGCAAAAAGGAAGAACATGACACTTAAGGAGATGGCCAATTTCATGACTCAATCCAAGAAAATGGCACCTACATTCTAGGTTGAAGCAGCCAATTATGCTAATTACATCCAGAATAAGATGCCTCATAAGGAAGTTTAAAATATGACTCTAATGGATGTTTGGAAACATGAGAATTCTGATGTATTTTCTTTCATGGTATTCGATAGTATTTCTTGGGAATTAATTCCATATGAAAAAAAAAATTTCCATGGAAAAGAAAAGTCAACGATTGATATTTGCTGGTTACTATGAGGACATGAAATCTTATAGAATATTTTATACTACCTTAAGGAAGTTTTTTTTTGAACAGATATTCAATTTGATGAAAAGAGGAATCAAGGATCATCGTATTCCCCTTCTACCTCATCTTCAAATATTTTCTATGATTCTAATCACTATGATTCTTTTGTAGATCTGGAAGAAAAATAAATTTCTACTAAATTTCCTTAGCTAGAAGAAAATATACCATCAACAATAGAAAAATATGTACAAGAGCAGCTCGTTCCAGATAACTCCTTGGGGGGAGCCTTCACAAGATAAATCATCTTGAAATATCTAGCTATGACATGACAAATTTCATTTATCTAGCCTCAAATCAACAATAATGTGGAGGTATATATCTTTTGAGTAATTCCCTTTTAGAATATCTACAACAATTTTGAGAGTTGTTGGAAAACCTTAGTGGGAATTTTCCATGATAGAAGAGTATTTTGATTTGATTTAGAATCATACTTGGGATCTTTTTTTTCTTCCAAAGGGAGGTAATTTTTTCTATTTTAAGTTGGTCTATAGAACCAAATATGAAATAAGTGGATATTTAGACATGCATACAACATGTCTTGTGGATAAGGTATTTTCATAGGTTGGATGAATTGACTATTCTTAGACTTTATCCCCTGTCTCAAAGATGGATTCTATTTGTCTTCACCTTTCTCTCGTAGCCTCTCAAGGTTGGTCAGTATACTAGATGGATGTAAAGAGTTCCTTTCTACATGGTGATCTACATGAGGAGATTTACATGGAAAAACCCATTGGGTTTGTGCAATATCCTTCACTTGTCTGCACGATTATAAAATCATTGTATGGTCTCAAAAAGGGTCCTAGAGCTTGGCATGAGAAGACAGATAATTGTTTTCCATCTTCATGATTTAATTGTTTTCACTTTTATCTGACAGTGTAGATTAAGAGAGAAGGCTCTGATTTATTGATTCTAGTTTCGTATGTGGATGATCTAATCCTCATAGCCATTTATTCATCTATGATTCAAAATTTTAAGGAAGCATTGATTGGACAATTTTCTATGAAGGATATTAGTTTTCTACATTACTTTCTTGGCTTGCATGTTTACAAATATTCAAAAGGAATCACTTTCTTCCAACAAAAATATACTCTTGATTTACTTTAGTGTTTTGGCATGAAAAGTTGTAATCCTGCACCTACTCCTTTTCATTATATTATTCCTCCTACTACCATTTGCAACACTCCCTGGTTGGATCCTACATCGTGTCACGAACTCATTGGTATTCTACTTTTTGATATACACTTGACCAAATATTTCCTATACAGGTGGGATGGTTTCTAGATTTTCTTAGGATCCTCATCAGAGTCACTAGAAAGTAGTGAAACATATTGTAATATATATTCAAGGAAATTTCAATTTTGAAATTCATTACATTGTTGGTCCTCCAAATATTGTAGGGTTCACCAATTCTTACTAGGTTGGACCAATGGATGATCATAAATCCACCCATGGATTTGTTTCTATCATAGATCTCCTCCTATTGCTTGTAATTATAAGAGACAATCAACCATTTCATTATCTATGAAAGAAGCTAAGTATCAAGATGAATTTCTCGCAATTCAAGAAGTTATTTGTCTAGGACAGTTATTGCTTGAGTTTGGAATTTAGTGAGATCAACCGACTCTTTTATGGTGTGATAATGATAGTGCAATAAAAATTCCTATAAATTTCATCGAGCATAAATGTACTAAACACATTGACATCCATATGAACTTTTCCAACTGATTCAAAGTGGCTTTTTGAGCCTAGAATATACCTATTGAAGAAAAAATAGCAGATATTTTTAGAAACTCCTTGGCATCACGAAGGTTTCCTCAGTTACGAAATATGCTTGGAGTGAAGAAAGTTATCCTTGGGGGGTCATCATGAGTCCTCCTTCCTTCATATCTTCATCATTCTATTTTCTTTTATTTTCTTTCTTTTTTCTCTCTTATGAATAGTTGTAGATGGTTATCTAAAAAGGCCTAGTTGTTGGGACCCACTCTTTGTGTTATTTTTCCTTTATTTTCCTCCCCACATTTCTCTTTTGGGGGGTTTTATAGTTCCAATAAAAGAGTCTTGAAACTCATAAGCTTACGTAGTGATATTATCAGCTGCATTATCAATATTATCCTTATTTGCTGAGTCATTAGTATTATCTTATAGCCATCACTAGAGACCTCTATTTTTCCTATGAATTAAGTTCATGTACAACACATTTTCCCAAGTAATGATGTCTGATTTCTCTTCATTATTCATATTGAAATCTCTTGGTATAAGGTTTTTTTTGTTTTGTAGTATGATCCTTGGGTATTTTACTAATATTTCAGAATAATGTTGAGAGTGAGAGTGATGTTTATCATTGAAACTTTAATTGAGTGATGTTGTATTAAAATATCTACCAAGTGTGAAGTTTCAAATCTCTTTTCACTCCAAAAAAGTTTTTCATCTCAAGAGATTTGATCCCTTTGGGTGTTTGGTAGATTTGGAGTTAAGATGGATATAGGATGGTTAAATTTCCCCATTTATATAGGCTATATTCCACATGAATACCATGGGTTGATAGCATAGGTTCATATAAACTAGACGCTCAAAAATCAGTGGTAATCATTTATAAAAATTAATAATTGTAGTAATTGTATTTTTTTTCTAATGAGTTAAAATGTCACACATTGCATTATATTACAACATCTCAACTAATTACAACTTTGTAATACAATTGTTCTCATAGATTGTTTTTATTTTATTCATATCTTCAATATTTATATATTTTTCAATGGGTGTCATATTGATATTATCCATTTAAAAATATGTAACATACTTCGACAACCCCACATTGAAATGCAAGGAGTTAGAAAATTTTATACAAATTACCCACAGGTAACTATCCAAATCGCTATTCAAGCTTCCTCATTAATCATTGCATAAAATTTTCATCAGTTCATAAAGTAAATTTAGTAGAGGAAAAGTAAGTTGCATAACCATTAACAACCATTGTTGTAGTATATTAACATAAAGTGTATAAGGCAATCTTGCATTCATTTCATGATTCCTTTCTAAGGCAAACTAATTAATCACATACTTGCCATTATAAACATCACATTATGCAAGGAATATACATTATCGAATTGACACAATAAGAATTCACATCATTGAACATTGATATACCCTAAAAATCCTGTAGGGTGAAAACCAGCAAACATCTAATTTTATTATTAAATGTTTGTGAGGGTGTTCACCCCTCACTCAATGTATTATAAGGGAATCCATCCCTTAACCATTGTCATAAAATCTTACAATGAAATTTCATCTAAAAAAAAGTATGTAGCTTAAAGCTATTACAAGTATCATGATATCATTTAACAAAAAATATTCATTCTTTATATCTTTGTGGCCTGGTCATTCCTTCAATGGACCATCTTGCAGCTCGAAGTCATCTGCATGTACCATTAATTCTTTACCTGCTACCATGTTAATTATAGTCAATAATTTTCACAAGTAACCACACTTTCTTGTCATTTTGTTGTGAACTATTTTTGATATCATGATTAGATAAACCATTAATCAACAAATAATCAATGTCTAAAAATGATCCTTTAATATATATTTATATGCATATGTGAGATGTAAACAAAATATCACAACACTTCTTCTAACATCACTACTCATGCATTAAGTGTAAGCAAGTAATTAACAAGCATCTCCAAATAAACACAACATTATTATGACCATTCTCATAGGCACATATTCGTACAAGTCAAATCACTAAAACTGTCCAGAAATCCCTTTAAAGGAAACTAACTCATTGTGCATTCGTATTACTCAAAATTACTATTACTTTTGGTGCATCCAAATAAGAAAATGAATTTAACAAAATGAATTTTATTCATATGCAAGCAAAGACATGTACTTTCAAAAAGGACCTTTTCTAATGTAGGCTTAACACAACATGTTGTTTCTCCCTGCATTCAAATGTATATTATTTCCAATCGAACGTTAAGGTGAATATTGCACCCATATATTTCATATTCCAAAGAAACTAAGATAATATATGTGATAGCTTAAAAGTATTCACATATAATCTTTCATAAGGAAATCTAACTCAACGTCCATCCATGCAAAGGATATATCTTTATAACACCATTGATATTCTTTATGCATATAAGAGGTTATCATAATAGCCTTCTTAGTGAGCTCAACCTATATTCCTTTCTCTATATTTTACGTAAAAATTTCTCATGCATTTTGTTTTCAAGAAAGTATTATAATCAACCATTGTTTTGCGCATAGGAACTAGGAAAGATTTTTTAAAATTAATAAATAGTTACCATGTAATGCATTAAACCATGCAATTAAATGAAACTATCCAATATATAACAAAAAATGTTTTATATTTTTACCGACCAAAACATGTAGCTTTTTAAAAGGAATTAACACAATTGTCTTATCTTTCACCCACAAGGAAAACATATTTTTTTCCAAAGAAGATTCCTATGACTTATATTACCTATGTGCATTTAATCTATGCATAGTTTGTTATATTTTATTCATGGCTAAGTATTATATTTTTTTTCAAAATAAATCACCTTATTCATGTCTAAGTATTCTTTTTTTTTTTTCAAAAGAAATCACCATAACTCTCTTACATGAGAATCCATGGGAATATTTTCCATGGATTTATTAAATAATGAATCTTTACCAATACCATAGAAATATTTTACCATTACTAAGCATAAAACCATTGTGTTATTTTCAAGAAAATTAGCGAGATCATAATTATCTTTATGCCTAAACCACTGTTCTTTTTTTCCAAAAAGAACTAATACCATAATTATTATTATGGTCCATATAAAGAACTTATTTCCTCAATAAATATATTGCATAGTAGCTATTTTTATACATGGAGACACATATTTCTTTTCCTACAAGAAAGCTAGCCCTCTGATTATTACTTATACATGCATATGCATTATTATTATTTTGTCTCAGGAAAATCCAACATGGAAAATCCAAAATACAATTTAGGCTTTGAACAAACTAATATTTGAGCCAACATGAAATTCAAGAAATGTTTTGAGACAGTTAAACTAGATGTTTAAGACAAAATTCAAGAAGGGATTTGCGCACTTGAATTGCTTGAATCTTAAGTAGTAGAGACATTATTTCCTCGATGATCTTTAGGAACTCCTTCTCATTATGAAGGATAGACTCCACGACTTGACGATCAACTAGATGTCGTGGAATAACTTCAGCCTCTACCTTGGCATCATGTATGACCCTTAGATTGTTCAGCGGCAAACCCTTTCGGGTATAAAACGGTCGGAAAGTCGACTGCATTTTGGTAGCCACGGAATTCTTGTACATTCTAAGAGCATCCATCTTCTTTGTCACGGAGTATGATTTGGGAGCCTCTGAATTGATTTGTATCGAGAAGAAGTTCTTGTGATCACGCTTCAAAGGACTGTTGCCATTCGTAATCGAACTTGAACTTGGTGAGGAATTAATAGGAGGACCATGGACTCGAACTGTGAACGTCTTGGGCTTAATATTGGATGTGCCCCAACAATCACACTCTGGTTTTGTCGGGGTCACAAGTAGCTGCAGCGTGGGGGTGAGAACCATAGGGACCATAATGCGACCTCTACGGGAATGAATCCCACAACTTACCAAAGAAATGGTCTTCCATAGTTTCAAGCGATTAAACGATTCAGAAGGAAAAAAAATCTTAACTATACACTACAAAAACTTAAAATTGTTGTTATGCGTCATAGACATCTCTACAAAATGTATTTTTAAAGAGGATGATACATATTAATGGAATTAATTCTCGAACTTAAGGTAAGCTTGAACGACTCTAAAATACTCTTGAACATCCATCATAAGATTTTTTCGAGCCAACTCCCCCATCATGAACCCTTTCACGAATATTAAAATTAGTTATAGGAACTAATTCTTGAGCACCAATAACTATCCTTTCATTTAACTCGTATCTAGGAATCATCTTTCGATAAATCCAAATGGAATGAATATCGCCTTCCGAAGACATAATTTAGTTATTAGTTGCAATTTCTTGGTTTGAAACTATAATCCACAACGGTTTCTTGGTTATAATTGTTTTGCTTAAATATTAAACATGGTAATTAAATAAAAATATTTTCGTAAAAATTTTAAATGCCAACGGCTTATAGGGATATTACATACTCCCCCTCTTAAAGATAACACTGTCCTAAGTGTTCATCATTATTTCTTTACTCATGCCAGGCATCTCGAAACAATGAAAAATGGGCTCTTTCCCTTCAAAATGAGGAATTTTATTTCTATGGAAATACTCATTAGCAAAAACATAAATGTTTTATAAATAGCCATAAGCATGTACAACTACAAAATATGAAAATTTTACTTTCCTTCACTGAGCCATTATTCAAATTTTTAAAAACAAAACAAAATCTCTATATCAACTTACCATTACGTACCAATTACAAACACTTTAACAATGGTTCAACAACCCATTAAAATTACATGGCAAGTACCCTGTAAGGTATGAATAAAAAATTTAATCAAATTAGTCACATCATTTTCAATCAAATGAATTAATTTTAACTATCAATCATTCATGCAATGTTAAGAGATATTTTAATCACAGTACCTCCACAAGTACTCAAAGAACACCAACCCTCTAATCATCCAAATGATAAATCACTCCACCACGTGCACATTGTATTAGCTCCTACTAAATACATTTAACAAATTAGTAATACAATAAAGGAACTACAATGCCAATAATTCCTTATCGAGCACTACGCTCATTTCCTGTGAAGATGTACATAGAATTCTTTGCACAAACATAAAAAAATCATTTTCAAGAAAATACATAATTAATTAGTTAATTCATTCTACTATGAGAACCACAATAAGCTAAATAGATCTCCTCCCAACTAATGGGAATTGGTTTCCATAACCAGATCGTGTCATTTTCACATCTAGATAGTTCTTTGACATATACCATACCTAGTCTAGTCTGGAATTCCACTGGCCAACCAACTAAAGAATTCTAATGACCACATAGGATGCAATACGATATTCCCCTTGACAACGTCCTGCCTATTCCTTTAACAACATCATGTCTATGAGGAATTTTGGGCCTCCTCCAATAGGCTCCGAAATCAATAGTCCTTTAACAACATCTTGTCTATGAGGAATTTTGGGCATCCTCCAACACACTCCAAAATCAACAGAGATTCCTCAGGATTTTTCCCTCTTCACCCTCTTGGCTAAATCTTTTCCCTTATTGATAACATCTATCTCTAGGGAGAATAAATCAGGGCAGACAACCTCTATCAACCCAAGGCCTTATGGTCTTTCAAAACTATCTAAAACTTTATGGCATGTTAAAGTTCTCTTTTAGCACTCTTTCCCACAATATTTTACATAATGAACCATACTCACAGTATTCATCAAGCAAATTAAACTTGTATGTATATCATACATAATACTTGGCCCTCAACATAATTCCACAATATCTATATTTGTAAGAAACATAACTGACATACAGGTTGTATACATTATGTTTTTCCAAATAACACAATCACGATTTTCCAAATAACAAATCATGCACATAATAACATTATAATTTATGATTTACAGTTGCAATTCGCATTGCAATATTTTACTTTCACAGGTTTTATTGTTTCCATTAAGCTACCCATGCTTAATCTCATCAACCACACTAGTCATAAATATGCATTGTTTAAACAGGTATTGTCTTCTGCAATAATTTTAGTTTCATGCATAAAATGATGTCATGCATAAAAGTATGTACAAATATTCATTAATGTCTATATGTTAATAATGGTTAGGGAAATAGTCCAAAAATTTCCAATTCCCACAATGTACTGTAACCAATAGACTGACACATGAAGTAACTATCATAATCAGTTGTTGATAACTTGCAATAAGCTTTAATCAAAACCAATTCATTCATATAAGTTTTATTAGTTAGTCATGTAACACTAACTAATCAATGCTATTAATCATCTTAATGTAACAGTGACATGAATCATTCAGTAACTAGCCATTATAGTCAAGTCTCGCTACTTGACTCATTGTGTATTTTTAACATCTAAAAGGGTTCATTCAGTTTCATTTTAAAGCACTCTATCGTCCTCTTCAAGGACTTTTGTGATATTTTGCACTCTTGAATTAGTTTCACACACCATCACTATACACATTCAAAAAATTTAAGTAGTGCATGGTAACTTTAGTTATCTTCATTAAGTGTATCAATAATTTGTCATATATGCAAATGTTGATAGTCAACTCTCACTTTCACTAGTGAGCACGTTTTCCATAAGGGCACAAATTTTTTTTTTTTTTTTTAACTATCCCTCATGCTCATCAAGATTCAAGTGTCATGAACATAGTTTTACAAAAAACTTTATTACTTACTACTTTCAATGTTGTTATAAATATGAATCACACGTGTCATGTCAAAAGTAGTTTGGTGCATATATCAATATGTAGATTTTTAGACTCATATCTTAGATGATGTCCACTAGTATCATACCTCGATTTCTTTTCGCTCAACAATTCTCAAAGGTGCTAGTGTTGCAACCTTCGGCTCTGATACCACTCATAACATACCCTAATAACCTATCATGGAAATGCAGAGAGTTAGAAATTTTTTATACAAATTACCCACGGTAACTATTCAAATCACTATTCAAGATTCCTCACTAATCATTAGATAAAACTTTCATTAGTTCATAGAGTAAATTTAGTACAAAAAAAGTTACATAACCATTAACAATCACTATTGTAGTATATTAACATAAACTATATGAAGTAACCTTGCATTCATTTCATGATTAATTTAGCCAGAATAATTAATCACATACTTGAAATTATCAACATGACATCATGCAAGTAATATACATCATCAATTGACACAATAAGCAATCACATCATTGAACACTCATATACCCAAGTAACCCTGTAGGGTGAAAATCAGCAAACATCATTTAATCTTATTATTAAATGCTCGTGAGGGTGTTCACCCCTCACTTAATGGGGTATAAGGGAGTCCATCCCTAAACCATTGTCATAAAAATGTCATATAAACAAAAAGTATCTAGCCTAAAGCTATAACAATTATCATGATATCATTTAACCACAAATATTCAATAATTATATCTTGGGGGCCTGGTCGTTTCTTCAGTGGACCATCTTGCAGCTCGCACTCATCTGCATGGACCACTAATTCTTTACATGCCGGTATGTTAATAATAATCAATCATTTGCACAAGCCACCATCATTTCATGTCAGTGTTGTTGCCAATGAACTTTGATATCATGATTAGTTAAAGAATTATGATCCTTTAACTTCTATTTATATCCATATATGAGATGTAAACATAATATCACAACATGCTTCTTCTAACATCACTAGTCATGCATTAAGTGTAAGCAATTAATTAACAAGCATGTCAAAATAAACACCACATTACTATGCTCTTCTCACAGGCACATATTTGTACAAGTCAAATCACTACAACTATCTGGAAATCCCATTAAAGGAAATAACTCATCCCGCATTCGTATTACTAAAACTTACCAAAATAAATAACCCTTCAACTATTACTTTTGGTGCATCCAAATCAGAAAAGGAACTTAACATAATGAATGTTATTTCTATCCAAGAAAATGTATATACTTTCAAAACGAATCTTTTCTAATGTAAGCTTAACACAACATGTTGTTTCTCCCTACATTCAAATATATATTATTTCCAATCGAACACTAACATAAATATTGCATGCATATATATCATATTCCAAATAAACTAAGATAATAGATATGATAGCTTAAAAGTATTCACATGCAATCATATTCCAAAGAAACTAAGATAATAGATATGATATCTTAAAAGTATTCACATATAATCTTTCTTAAGGAAATATAAATCAACTTCAAATAATATATCTTTATAACACCATGGATATTCCTTGTGCATATAAGAGCATATCATAATAGTCCTTCTTAGTGCATTCAACCTATATTCCAATTATGTACAAAGTTCTCATGCATTTTGTTTTCAAGAAAGTATTATAATCAACCCTTACTTTTGTGCATAAAAACTAGGAAATATTTTTTTTAATTAGTAAAAAAAGCACCGTGTTATACATTAAACCATGCAATTAAATTAAACTATCAAATATATAACAAAAAAATGATAATCTTTTGTAAGATTCCAAACAATGAAAATTTCGATAGATCTAGAACATATTGGCATTTTAATTTAAAAATACTTTTCATAAAAAAAAAAGAACACAAACATATCTAGAAATGAAGCCCTTTTATTTATATTATTAATTGAAAACAAAGATACATGCTTTGCAGTGGTGGGCTCAGCTGCTCATTAAAACATAAAACCAATACTAAAGAAGAATCGTGGAACCTGGATGGATCCACCAGATAAATTCACCACGGGGTTTTCATCCCGGGATCAATGTTAGAACTGGCAAGGCCAAGTTCTCAACCCAAAACAATAAGATAGATAAAACTAGAATGATCCTAAATGTGTAGCTTCTATACCTTTTAATAGGCTTGATGAACCTTATTTTATTTTTTTTCCTCGAAAACTAACAACAAATAACATGGGCCGATACAATGGGAAAATACCACAGTAATACCATGGACTGATTCCGTCCACTTTGACAGGATCAAGAAAAGGAATATTACAAATCCTCCCACCCAAAGATTGCTTGTCCTCAAGCGATCCACTTCTATCCATAACAGAAGCATTTGTACATTGATACCAAGATCCCAAACAATCTGATGTACCCTCCATGTTGAATGGTCCTGAGTGGATCCTTTGATACTTGGATCCCAAACAATCATCTAACCAATCCTTTCCTCAATGGATTCTCCTGGATCCCAATACCACCTAAATCTTGGGACCTGTAGGTTATGGTACCATTTCAACTCTCCATCGCTGCCCGTACCAAGTGGTCCAAGTTGTAATTTTCCCTTTGCTATGGGTATCCTATAAATAATAAACCCATCAATAGAATACCAACTCATAATCTCTCGCCAATCCATACTTGGGAAAGAATGAATATCTGCAAATCTACTATGTCGATGTTGTTCGATGCTCGATTCATGCTGCTCTACTTGGTTATCCAACATCATGTATTTGGAGAACTCTGACCTGCTCTTCTCAATGTATAAAGGTGGGTTGTTGGTGTTGCAAGCCTTATCTATGTATTCCTGTAGAGTGCTACTATGGAACTCCCAATTGTACTCCTCATGCAGCCTTGTGAGGGACTTGAACTGTTCCTCAATACTAGACAGCTTGGTTGATCATTTGGCACATTTCCATAACAGTTCCTCAATTTTTTTGTTCTCTTGTAAGACAGTGTCTCGGGTTGTCCAGATTCTTTGCTTCAACAACATGAGATCTGTCTTGAAATGCGTGATCCTCTCCCAAAATTCTTTCACTGGAAATTCTAGTGCACTGCGGAATGTCTCTATTTTTTACTACACTGGATGCCCCACGACCACTACTTCAACTTCAACCTTTGATTGGCCCTTTAGAAATGTCTCATCCTGCATACTATATTTTTCATGATGTCATGCATGATCATGCTCATCATATCGATTTATTATGGCTGGCTCCTCATTTGATTCTCCTTGAGTGTATTCTTTTTGGACCTCTTTACATGTGAGGATAAGTTGTCCATTCTCTTTGGTTGTCCAACATGGATGTACTGGTGGACTGTTGTTTATACCTGATTGCCCATACTTTTTATGGATATCCTCCTCTGTATTTATAGATTCAACTACCACATCATTAGGAGGAATTGCAACCTTTATTTCGTCATGTACTTTGTCAAGCTGACCAATCAACTTGTCCTGCAAGTGTCTCTTAAGAGCATGGTGTTGTTGCTCACCATTTGTACTTGAATTCTCAGATCCTTCATAGGTCTTCTCCTGAAAACCAAAAAACCCATCTATGGATGAATCCCCATGATCTCAAGAATTCTCTAATTTTTATATCCTTGTCACCTCCTTATCATCTGGACATGAATGGTCAAGTGCCCAAAGTCCCTTGCATACAAAGCATAAGCCTTTCCTCCTTAATTCATTCTTTATGTCTCCGCAATTCTTTGTTAGTTCCTCCTTAGTTCATTCTTTATGTCTCCGCAATTCTTTGTTAGTTCCTCCTTCGTTAAATTCTTTCTAAGTCGTTTGATTCTCTGTTTGATCAACCCCTTAGCTAGTTCATAAACAACAGGTGATACAATTAGCTCCTTCCTCCAAAGGGCCAACAATTTGGATCTCAATTGTTCATAGATGGCCCTATCTTCTCCTAAGATCGGAGACATGATATTTTTCATGTCTGTTTTGATGAATTTTGCATGAGACGTTGTGATTCCAGTGCAGAAGTATTGGAGCATGTGAAGGATTAAGTCATCACAATCTAGATCCAACATAAGTATACCAAATCTGAATTTTTCCATACGTCCAAAATTGTGCGCTTCTAAAAAAAAATTAAGAAGGATGGTGTTGTCCAACCCTTGGAGTGCTTCTACCATTACCCAAAAATTCCTCCTCATGATGTCATCATTGTAGGGCAGTAGCGATGTTGTTAAGGCTATGATTTTACTGAGACAAGAGGCGACTATGAGTCTTACCTTTTCACAAGAATGCTCCAAGAACCTAGGTTGTATCAAAGCAGGCATGGATGGCTTCAAGGCCCAACTTGAACCTTCCCATTTTTATTTCTCTATCAAGCTCAAAGCCATATTTAATGTGTCTATCTATAGGAGGACATCTTCTAACTTTTTACCCTGCAATTTGGATCCAACTTCAAAGAGACACTTTCTTTTTACATCTTCCTTCTGGATATCTTTTGACTATTGAAGGATAACATGGACCTTTCGAGAGAAAGGCCTCGTTTGTTGCTCTAGGTTTTGAGTTGTATATTGTTGCCATATGTGATCCACAGAAGAATTGTAGCCCATAGAATCGAGTGATGTATCATTATGATGATTCTTGTGGCGTTTCCAAAAGTAAAATGATGACATTGTGGTTTGGCATCAATGGATCTCAATACTTTTTCCTCTCTCCTTGGCTTTCTTCAACAGAACTAATTTAAATCATTTTGATAATTTTACTTGAATCTTCTGCCTTCATAAGGAAATCAATCACCTGCAAATAATAATAGTAGTGAAAATAATCCAATGTAACAATCAAGAAGTCAAACCCTCAAAATATATATAACCCTTGTGCCTTGTGTGATATTTACGGCCATCTTGCTCTCAGCTCTACCTCTATTGAATAGGGATCATCTGTTGCTTTCACTCCTCAGTAAACTGCCCAGGTTCTTGTGGTTCTTGAAATGAAATAATAGGCTCTGGAACCTTTACCTTTGCTACTGAAGCCTCTGCTGATGGGTCTAATGATAGTGCTACTCCATTTTTTTTATTTTTTTTTAAGAGCGATCTTTATTTAAGAATAAATAACAAATAGCAATGGAAAAATTTGGAATGACTGATCTGTAACTGATTTGAGACCAAAATAGCTGCTAAAGGTATAGCTATAAAGAGTACACCATATCCATCATCTTCTCCGGTTCCAGAACTACTTGTCCTTCATAACCTTAAAAGACGTAAAAATTAGGAAATCAACTAGGGTGATATCAAATACCATCAAAGCTGGAAGATGTAGGCTTAGGGTGAGAAGAAATCCCACTGAAGATCCCTACATAAAACCCTCAGGCTGGTAAGATGCACAGCTCTGATACCACTGTAAGATTCCAAATGGTGAAAATTTCGATAAATCTAGAATCTGTTAGCGTTCTGATTTAAAAATACTTTTCATCAAAAACAAGAACACAAACATATCTAGAAATGCAACCCTTTTATTTATATTATTAACTGAAAACAAAGATACATGCTTTGCAGTGGCGTTCTCGGCTGCTCATTAAAACAGAAAAGCAATACTGAAGCACAATCATGAACCCTGGATGGATCCACGAGATAAATTCACGACGGGGTTTTCCTCCTAAGATCAATGTTAGAACTCGCGAGGCCATGTTCTCAACCCAAACACAATAAAACAAATAAAACCAAAATGATCCTAAATGCGTAGCTTCTACCTCTTTTTATAGGCTTGATGGACCTTATTTTATTATTTTTCTCGAAAACCAACAACAAATAAACAAATACCATGAGTCGATACCATGGGAAAATATCACAGTAATACCATGGACCTCCACTTTGACCGGATCAAGAAAAATAAAATTACATCTTTTTGCCCACCAAAACATATAGCTTTTGCAAAAGAATTCACACAATTATCTTACTTTTCACCCACAGGCAAAACCTTTTTTTTCTCCCAAAAAAAAAACCAACCGAACCAAACCTATGTAACTTATATTAACCATGTGCGTTTGATCTATACATAGTTTGTTATATTCCTTCTCGATAGAAAACCCTCGGAAAGCCGACTGCATTTTTTTAGCCGTATAAGTCTAGTCCCTTCGAGGAGTGTCCATATGATGGGTATCTAGATGATCAAAGTGTTGTTCCCATTGGTCACAGAACTCGAATTTGGCAAGGTATTAATGGGAGGACCGTGGACTGCTACTGTGAACGTCTTGGGCTTAATATTGGGTGTGCTCGAATAATCAGTCTGGTTTTGTCATGGTCACAGTTGCTACAGCGTGGGGGAAAGAACAATAGCTACCATAATGCGACCTTTGCAAGATTTGATCCCACAACCTTCCAAAGAAAGGGTCTTCCATAGTTTTCAAATGATTGGACGATTTGAAAGACAAAATTTCTTAACTCGACACTATGAAAACTTGAATTTTTTTTTATGCATCGTAGACTTCTCCGTATAATGGAATATTATAGAGGATGATACAGATGAATGGACTGCATTCTCGAACTTAAGTACAGCTCTAGAATAGTCTTGAACATCCATTATAAGCTTTTTTTTCAATCCAACCCTCCAATAATTGCACGAATATTAAAATTAGTTATAGTAATTAATTCTTGAGAATCAATAACTATCATTTCATCCAACACGTATCTAAGAATCATCCTTGGATAAATCCAAATGGAACGAATACCAACAGATATTTTGATGCCGAGGACATTGCACTGATTGACAAATGCATCACCCGGAAGGAGGTTCTTGGGGTCCTCAAATCTTTTCCTCATGATAAGTGCCCAAGGCCAGATGGGTGGCCTGCAGAATTTTTTATTCACTTTTTTGATCTTCTAGGAGGGGAGCTTACTGATTTAATGGAGGTATTTCGTAATGAGGGACATATTCCTGCAAATCTGAACTCGACTTTCATTGCCCTTATCCCAAAAATTCTGGATCCCCATTCTTTCTCAGACTTCAGGCCGATATCTCTTTGTAATCTTATCTATAAGGTTATCTCCAAGATCATAGAAAATCGTATTAAAGGTTGTTTGTCTCAACATATTTCACAGGAACAATATGGTTTTATAGAAGGTTGTTCAATACATGATGTTATTGCCATAGCACAGGAGGTGCTTCATTCAATGCACTCGGATAAAAAGGAGGCCTTGATGATGAAAGTGGATCTTCATAAGGCATATGATTCTGTGGATTGGTCCTTCATTAGAATTACTCTGCTCAAAATTAGCCTTCCAATCCGGATTATTCGCTGGATTATGTCTTGTATTTCTTCTGTTCGATATGCGGTTATGGTGAATGGTATTCCAACAAATTTTTTCGAAGCAGGTCGTGGTTTACGTCAAGGATGTGCTCTATCTCTGCTAATCTTCATCCTCATAATGGACGGATTTAGCAAGATCATGCACAATGCTGAACAAAGGGGTTACTTAAAGGGTTTTGCTTTCTCACAATCTATATCCTCGACTCATTCTCTATTTGTCGATGATCCATTAATCTTTGGTTATCTCATTAGAAACTCTTGGTTCTATATACATATAATATTGTTGCATTTTGAATCTGCTACAGGCTTGAGTATTAACGGGAGCAAATCATTTCTACATTATGAATTTGGGGACATATAGGAGATAAGGTTCATTACAGATTTTTTGGGTGTGGAACACAGATTGGCTACACTTGGTCTCAAATACTTGGGATATATAATCAAACCATGCGGTTACAGGAATCGAGACTGGCTTTGGATGGTAGATAAATTCAAGACCCGCATTGGCAGGTGGACTCATCGCTGGCTTTCCATGGGGCGATGAATTATAATGATACAAGCTATATTGTCTCAGATGATAGTTTTATGGGGTCATCTTTTTTATATTCCTGATGGTATCATTAAGAAGTTAAATTATATTATCACCAAATTCCTCTGGGGTGGTGCTAATATGGATACAAAATATCATCTTTGTAGATTTGAATTATTATGTCGGCCTAAGGATATGGATGGTTGGGGCATTCTGAATGCCCGTGTATTCAATTGTGCCCTTCTGATGAAATATTTTTGGCGGGCCATCACCGGTACGAGCATATGGAACGCCATTATCCGATCCAAATATATTGATGGGGATATTTTATTTCGACTCAACTGTCATGATATTTCTTTTCCTTATAAAATATCTTCCATTTGGGGCAGTTTCAAGAAAATTCTGAGATATATTGATCTTCGTCTATGCTGGCAATTTCGAGATGGAGGTCGCATTCCAATTGGATTCCAGCGCATTCTCTATCTGAATAATTATACTGGACCTTCCCAACAACTGGTTCATTCTCTGGCACACAGAGGTATACATTTTCTTTCCCAAACTATTCGTGAATGGTCTTTTGCTGCACCTATTTTCAAGAAAGCGAATCAATTGGGATTGATTGGGGAGGTGGCTGACGAATGGGATCTGCTTCGTAATGAATTGCGGGGAGCCGGTTTTTGTTACGCTCCTGGAGGTGATCAGATTAATTGGAATGGCCCTCTTATGGATAAAATGATCATTGTTCAAGATATCTATCGTGGCATCATTTCCAATTCTCAAATGGTAGTGACCAAGGATTTCTTTCCTTTTTGGAGTAGGAAAATCCCTACGAAAATAACTATTTTCAGGTGGTTGGTTTGGCGTGGGAAAATTCTTACATGGGAGAACCTCAAGAAGAGGGGTCAACAGGGCCCAAGTCGATGTGAAATTTGTTGTAGGGAGGATGAAACTATCTCACATCTATTTTTTTCATGTCATATCATTCGTCGATTGTGGAGATTATTCAGTTCCTTTTTAATGAATCCTTTATGGTGTCCTGTCGATTTCCTATCTTCGGCTGTTGAATGAGACAAATTGAAGTCAAATTATAATTCGCTCCCATTCTTCCTTATATGGGAGGTCTGGCTAGCCAGAAACCAGCTAATTTTCGAAAACAAACCCTTTCAGCTGAACAGAGTATATGAGGCCATTAACAGATGGATGATTGACCGACCACAATATGTAGTGTCGGTGGTAGACTACTCACATCGCATTAGACCACATGAGATTGACATTCCCGCAATCTTTTTTGATGGGGCTTATGTGGACGGTTATGCTAGATGTGGAGTATGGATAAAACTTTCAATCCGAGATTGAATTCATATCTACTGGAACGGTGGCCCCGGGTCTAATAATAAGGCCGAGATCATGGCTCTTTGGGGAGGACTTTGGGCGGCATCAGAACTTCTTCTTCAGGATGTCAATATTTATGGGGACTCTAATCTGGTCATTGGATGGATCACCAATAGATTTCGTTTGTTATCACCGAACCTCCAAGGTTGGTTCGATAGAACATAGAGACTTTGGAGAAGGATGAATTGCCCGCCTATCAATCATATTTTTAGAGAAAATAATACTCGGGCAGATGGGTTATCAAAAAAGGGTATTTTGCTTGAATTTTGGGTGATGAGGATCACACACTATAGAGATGGCAATTCGACTCGGGAATCCTCTATTCCTATTCCATGATCATGTTGCATGGCTAATATACATAACTGATTTTTGTTTTTTTGTCTTTCTACTGTGGTTCAGTCCTCTCAGACTTTTTGGCTTCGGATCACACATAAAGCAAGCATGAATATATTCATTATGAATGATAGGTACACCTGGGTCAATCCTTCTTTACAAGTGAGCCGGAACATATTACATCAAGCGAGCCTGGAAATCTAAGACAAGCGAGCCTGTTTTCGCCTGTACAATCCTTTTTTCAATCGGCAATCTTTCGATCAGGCTTCACAGACGTTGTGGCTTCGGATTACATTACAAGCTAGCAGGGTTATATTAAACTGTGACAAGCGAGCCGGAACATAATAAATTCTAGACAAGCGAGCCTGTTACACTTTACAAGCGAGGTTGTTGTCAGGACATTCGTTTATCATATCCGTCGGGTAGAATTTTGGTCAATCTGTTGCTTCCCTGCCTTTGTGTCATCGTTTATCCTTGTTTTCATTTTCGGTTCTATTAATTTTTCTATGCATATTAAGAACATAATCATATGTTGTCTATACCTGGTATCATATATATGTTTTTACAGGAATGTACAACGGTTTGTGGTAGGGGTTGATTAATTTCCCCCTTATAATGATTGCCAATCATCTTTCTAAATTGCTTATTCATCCCTTTGAATCTGCATTTTACAATTTGACTATGCAATGTTGTTTTTCTCGTTGAATTTTATTCAGCTGAGAATGTAATTTGACAATATACTGATATATATAATATATGCATCGTTTTTTTTCCTCTGAAAAAAAGTTGCAATTTTTTTATTTCAAACTCATCCACAACTTGGTTACAACTATTTTTGTTAAATATTAAACGTGGCAATTAAATAATAAATAACAATATTTCCTTCTAAATTGTAAATGCCAACGCTTACACATTCTGGAAATGAGATATTAGTGCATTTGGAATCAAAGTCCGCGCATTTGAAATTGAAATTAATAGGTTTTTTCATTTCAAAATTCACAGTTTTGGAATTAAATATTGTAATTTAGGAATAAAAGACAATACTTTTTGGCTTTGAAATTATTCAAAATTCATAATTTTGAATAATTGAAATTCGCACTTTGAAAATCAATGTTTTACTTTTGAAAGACTAAGACTAATATTTAAATTTAATATTAATCAGTTTTTAATCTAAATTAGTTCCTATAGTTTTATATTTAATTAAATAAAATTAACATATAAAATTATCATATATAATTTTGAAAAATTATGACATATATCTCTATTTAGTTTTTATAATATTTTATCAATATGAAAGTATATAGATCAAATGAGAAAATATTTTCTCATGTGATAATGACCTAAAGATTTCTAAAAAAAAATATAGATCACATAACCCAAAATTCTAGTTCACATAAACCAAAAATTCTAATTCAAATATATATTTTATAATTTAAATATATGTAAAAGTAGAAAAAACAATTTTGATTTTTTATAAAATTATCATAAATAATATTATTACTTTTAAAGTTATTCTAATTTTTTATTTTTTTTTATTATAAAATATTTAAGTCAAAACAACTCCCCCAAATGTCATGGTGTAACTGTCTCTACCATCAAATCAAGTGTTAGAAGATTGACATGTTTTAGGCTATTTATCGACTATCTCTTTCATTTAAGCTAACTATTTAAATAACTCTCTAACATCTATAAATCTTTCTTTGCCTAAATATCATATACAACCTCTAATACCGTAATAGCAATAAAAAGCCATAAATTCATCCATTAAATTATTGAAGATCTCTATTGCGATCTTGGAACTATAGTAAAGAGGGAATCCATTGAACATAATGCGTAGTCATTAATGAGCAGGTAGTTGAAAATAGGTTGGCACAGCATGAGAAGGACGTTCGATCAGATATTTTCGTACTTTCATGTAAAGGCTGTAGATTAAAGGCTATTCGTCCAAATAATACAAGCTAAATACTTATAAGAACACAGAGAGTATAAGGGATAACCTGAAATTTATGGCCTAGGGAAGTCTTTTAATGGCGGGCCATACTTGACGAATGAAATGAAGACCTTCACTGACTGTATAAAATATGCCTATCACAAACTAAAGTAATTGCCTATAGCATTCAATCAGTGGGCTAAATTCAAGTAATGGTGGAACATTTCTATGGAGTTATGTTTTCTCTTTATTCTATATAGTTACCCAAATCACATGTATTTATTCCTTTAAAACTAATGCGGCTTACTTCTGTTTGATCTACGAAATATTCCTTGGATTCGAGAGCTTTGCAATTAGGATGGCCCAGGCTGGAGAACTGTTGGGTGTTGTTTTTTGCTATGTCATGGGTTAAGTGACGAAGTTGTCTACTCAGTATATGGAATAGTCAGGACAGTAGTATTTTGTTGAAATGTAGTTGAAGTGTTTGAATTGCATTTTTGATAATGAAAATGAATTCAGCACTATTAACAACTTTTAAAATATCCAAAATAGTAAAGTTTAACAACTTAAACAAAATTCTGATAAATCTTTAAGGATTTTTTGAAAATCTTTCTCAAATTTTAAGCTATTCTGTTGCTTATTTAAAATACGACTTAACTGACCACCACAACTGTACGAATGTTGCAGTGCCTGCCTATCTGGAAACATAAATTAAAATGATTGAATCCGTAAGATAAGTGACAGTTTCAAGAAACACTTGGTACGGAAATTTGCTCTTGGATTATGTGAAAGATTAATTCCACTCATTTCCGTAAGCTCTTTTTCTTGGCTGGCATCCTATATAAAATATTAAATCAGTTTATTATCAGCTATGTTTAGTACTTTCTTGGTGGGAATTCAGTAATGAGTTTTTATTTTCTTGGTGGGAATTCGGTAATGATTTTTTCACCGTTTCAAATGTGTTGTAACTGGTTTACCAGCAGCTCAAGAGGGTCCAATAGTAAGCTACAGTGAAACATAGCCTGAAAGCAAAAAGCTCAGTCTAACCATTACTTTCAACTTCTTATTTTTCTATATGGTGGTAATGAAAATTAATGCATTTTTAAAGTTAAAATTGGATATGGAAATTCTCTCAATATCTTGAATTTTATTTCACCATTAAGTTTTCAAATAACATCTGTCGAAAAAATTCAATTATAGAAAATATGGAATTTAAAATTCAAATTCCAATAAAAACATGTAACTCGTTTTAAACAAAATCAATCTCCAAAGAAAACATTGATAAATAAACTATCTTCTGCAACCCTGCATGAAATTCGAACATAAATATTATGATGAAAACCAGAAGCTCGACGGTGAGTGTGGGTAAGTAGATTTAATTTTTTTTTTAATACAACAGAGTAAACTGTAAAATTTAAAACAATATGATAGACTATTTAAATGACAATATTGACCATGCAATTAACTATTTTTATCATGTAAACTCTTTTCTAAATCTATAAAATAATATAATTTAAATTTAAATTAATTAATATAATATCTTTTATGTAAATTTCAGCTTTATTAATGAAGCATAAATATGAGCCTTCCAAATCATTTCTACATAATCATCTATTAAAACAATATGATGGACTATTTAGCTTAAAATATTAACAATACAGTTAACTATTTTTAGCATATAAAATCTTTTCTAAATCTATATAAAAAAGGTAGATTTCAGCTTTATTAATTAACCATAAATATGAATCTTCCGAATCATTTCCAGATAAAATATTATACATCGTTTATTGGATTCATCTATTATACTTCGTTTATTGGGTTCATATTTAATATATTTAATTCCTTTGAATACAAAAGAGTAAACGGTAAAAAAAGGGTAGATTTCAGCTTTATTAATTAACCATAAATATGAATCTTCCAAAACATTTCCAGATAAAATATTATACATCGTTTACTGGATTCGTCTATTATACTTCGTTTATTGGGTTCATATGTAGTATTTTTAATTCCTTTGAATACAAAAGAGTAAACTGTAAAATTTAAAACAAAATGATATTAGGTGACAATATTGACAATGTAATTAATTATTTTTTATTATGCAAACTATTTCTAAATCTATAAAAGAATATAATTTAATTTTAATATGTAATGAACAATGGTATGATATCCAATATTGGTAATTATATGACTTAATATAAATAGTATAGGTGATTATAAAACTACTCTATTGATTATAAAGTTATTAATATTTCATAGATTATTAATATTTAATAGATGATTCAGCATGTTTCTCATGTGGGATTTCATGTGTTGACCATCTCTATGTCTAAAATACTATTGTGTTGGTTAGAAATTCAATTTTTCATTATTTATCCTATATTATTTTAAATATAAAAGGAAAATTACCATAAACAAAAGTTCTCAATTTGTTATAAAATTTCATTTTTTGTGAAAAAATAGTTTAGTAATTACGTTGTAAGACTTTCCTCTTTGAAACAACTCTTCCACTTTTCTTTTTGAAAAAACTCTTCTACTGTGTATTTTTATGTTATGTTATTTTAAATATAAAAAGTAAATTATCAAAAAAAAATGTTCTCAATTTGTTACAAAATTTCAAATTTTGTGAACAAAAATAGTTTAGTAATTACGCTGTAAGATGTTCCTCTTTGAAAAAAACTTCCCCTGGAGCAACTTCCCCATGGTGTACCTCTCTACGCCATCATATCAAATGTTAGATGATTGAAATATTTTAGGCCATTCATCCACCTCCTTCATTTAAGCTAACTACCTAACTAATTGTCAAGTCAACTACCTAATTAACTCTTAGGTCAAATGTTAGACGATTGAAATATTTTAGGCCATTCATCCACCGCCTCCTTCATTTATTGTAACTACCTAACTAACTCTCTAACATCTACGAATCTCTCTTCCCCTTGGATATGATCTACAAACTCTGATACCAAAATAGCAATACAACCTCTAATACCAAAATAGAAATAGAAATCCTTGGTGGCATCCCTTGAGTTGTTGTCTATCTCTATTGTAATCCTCAGACTAAGACTAAGCCTGAGCCAAAATTTGTGTGATCCTCCTTGCGAGCCCAGTCATTTTCACCAAAGATTCCTTGGATTTGAGCTCTACAACTAGGATGGCATGGGTGGGTTTCAGGTTGTGTTGGTAGTAGCAACGACTTCTCAAGTGAGACTAATTCTGAGCCCACTTCCAATCAATGACAATGCATAAATTGATTTAAGGTGTTTATTTGTTCAAGGTAATCTTATACATTAGAGAAAATTTTAGCCTAAAATTTCCCATGAAATTTTCATGTAATTTCCATGTCATAATATGTAAACCAATCAAAATCCTTTAAATTTAAAAAGAGTTACATGTAAATATATTGGAGGGAAAAGAAGAAAAACTATTTTTTTTACTTGTATTTTTAACTTATCTCCTTGTATATTTATGCAAATTTCAGGTATAGGCACTCATTGGATGCAAAATTAAATTTTGCATCCAATGGGTACCCATTATGCATACTTTTTAAAATACCCACATTGATAATAATTCAAGATACATTAAAAAAACATATTGAACACGTTTTTTTAATGTATCTTCATTTTTTATCAATGTGGGTCTTCTCAAAAGTATGCATAATGGGTGCACGTTGGATGTGAAATTTAATTTTTCATCCAATGAGTGTCTACACTTAAAATTTTGGTAAATCGATAAGGAGATAAGAAAAAAATACAAGTAAAAAAAGTAGTTTTGTTATTTTCCTTCCAAAATTCATCACTTTTATTTTATTATTTTAACTATTATTTTATTATTTTTCCTTAGGGGGCTTCTTTTAGGTTGATATTTCCTCTCTCATAACATAATTCACACTGGTTATTGTAAATTAGTCTCATTTTCCTCTCGGAAGAATCTGGTTACTGTAACTTACTCTCATTTTCCTCTTGGCAAAATCTGGTGTAGTTGCTAGGGTTTTTTTTTAACACTACACATTGAAATTGGGATGTATATACCCTCTTTCCACTGATAATAAACCCAGTTATGTGAATTGTTACTCTAGTAAATTCCTTTTTAACATTGTTGTTATTTTTCATGTAATTTGTTGATTGTCATTCATGAATTCATACCACTTACATTAATTTATATTTTCCTCACTATAATTTAATTTAGAGCTTTTGATAAACATGTTGCAATCAATGTTTAGTCTTAGTTATTGATGCAAATTCATAAAATATATTGTGCAACAAAACAATGGTGGTCTTGGAGGCTGTGAAAAACCATATATGTCAGACCTATGCTTGTTGTTCAGGCGCTTGAATACTCGAATAGTTACTCAACCTAATCTCATTCTACTGGGCTTTCTTATCACTTCAGCCAGTTGAGAAAGAGTGGAAAAGTCATCCCAGACCCGAGAGTATAAGAATGGGGCACCGAAAGTTGTGGCTAAGCCAAGTTCTCGAGCTGGTTGGATTCTATAAGAAAGAGAATGAGAAAGTACAGATATAGTTGAAGCAAAGTTGATTCATAATTTGATTTCATCCCCTCATAACCATTCGCTTTGTATTGGCTCATGCATAATGAAGGTAGCATGTAGGTGAGTTAAACAAAAGTGTGCTTCTCAGGGTCTTAGGTCTGAGTCGTGTGCTACCTGAGCTGAGTGTTCCTTTCTAGAGTGTCATTTTCAAAGTCGTTGCCACAGAAATTTGAATTATATATAAAGCTTGTAGATGTCATGAGATACGCTCCTTTGCTATAAATAACTCACTCTCACTACGCTCCTTCGCTATAAATAACTCACTCTCACTGTAGATGTTAATTAAATTATTCAAGTCTTTCCTTACAATAAATAGCACATATCAATATTTTCAAGAGATTTTATTTCTATGTGAATCTAAAATATAGATCGAAACATTTTGTGTTAACAATTAGATGCATTAATTTAGTAACTCAACATTAAATATAACACTAAAAATTGGCGCAAAGATAAGTTAATAATAAATGAGTGGCATATTGTAGAGGAGAACATTGAGGCTAATATAGCACATGGTTGGGCTCGGTGGAATTAAAATATATGGAGTGGAGTGCAAAGGTGAAATGAATAGTGAAAATGACAATGGTGGAATGGTTAGATAATAACTATGATGTTTGATGTAAATTCCAAATCTCACTTTTCTTGTACTCTGTGGCGTGTAGCGTAAGGATGAGAAATATTAGACTAAGTGAGTGACCATGTGGAACTATGGAGAGTAATTGAATTTATATATGAGGTTGTGTGAAACTAAAAATGGCTTGCGAGTGTTGTTTGTGAAAAATAAATGTGAGATTGTTTCCTTTTCACTTAGAGCACTAATGTAGGTAGTTTCCATAATATTCCATTCTTGCAAGATGGTGGATGTCTTAAGTCATTTCCATCCTTACAAGATGGTGGATATCTTTAGTCGTATTATTTCTTAGGCTCGGCTTATTTCTCACGCTCATTGTTACATGTAATGTAATTTTGTATCAGTGATAAGTCACATATAATGTGTTCTCCAGTTTGTCCAGAGTTGGAATATTCGAGTTGTCTTGCCAAATAATTATACACTTCTAGATTTTTTTTAGCATATGTTGCTCCAGTCAATGAAACATATTAAGATGGAAATAATGCTCTGCATTGGGCTTTGAAATAGGACCCTCTCAATGGATGCAGTGTAAATTGTTAAGTTGTGGAAAAGCTTTGTAACATATGGAAACAATACAAAAACAACTCTTTTTCACACATATGCAGGTCATATCCACCTTGAGGCACTCCTATTAATAATAAAGAAGCATGGGGAAGTATAAACATACTCACAGGAACAAGGGAGACCCCTCTACATTATGGTGTGAAGAATAACCATCTTGCATGTGTTGTTCTCATGCTCAGGCATGGAGCCAATAGAGATGTAAAATGTGTGAGAATCAAAATCTTATTCAGCGTGCACATTCATATGAGATGAGTGATTTGTTGAGTCTATATGATAAATAATTCCTTGAAGAATCACGTGATAATATTATAACTTCTCAAAGTTTCATTTTGTCTTCCATTAAGGAATATTTAACAACATTCAAGTATTCGCATTACTATAAATCATGTGGAACTGATTCAATGCTTCCAGAAATTTTCTCTACTTCCAAACAGGTATCTTCTTTGCAACATGTTTCTCATTCTAGAAATCCTCCAATGGGTAAATCTTTCTCACAAATTGTTGTAGATGATCCACAGAAGTCCAAGTAGAGTCTTCCTCAAAATTCCCTTCTTCTAGTGGACAATAATTTGAGAAAGACACAAATTGGACTTGGGAAATGGTCTAGAAAATGTCCCACAAGCATATAAATAGTTTAAATTCACCTTCGAATGTGAAGGAGACACTTGTTACTAAGGTAGTTACACAGCCTCCATACAAATATGTTCTTTTTCCGTTTTTATGGGACTAACAAGAAGTGTGAGTGGGGTACTGGTTTTCACTTTTCTCACTCAAAAGAAGAACTTAAGAAAGGTCAGCAAGTATTGGCTCTTTTTGTGAGAAAGTAGGAACAATTAATGGCAGTGAAATAAGTTCCAACATTTCTGATGGCATAAATAATTATAAAATAAAGTTATGCATGCATTATGAGAAAAATAGAACCTACGCAAATGGGTTGAAGTGAAAATTTTCCCACGGACATAATGAGCTTAGGCCTTTATCAGTTTCATCAAGTCTTCTATCAGGTGCAAGAGTTAGAACTCGGTCCTTAACTACAACTTCTCTAGAATCTTATTCCAGTGAGGAATTTGATGATGTGAATTATCTAAGGGTATTTGTTAAAATTTTTCCACCTTATGTCAATGGTAGGGAGATTCAAGAGTTCATCAAAGGAGAATTTGGGAAATTTATTGATTCTACTATGATTTTTGGGAATGATGAAGATGAGGGGTTTTAGTTTTGTTGTATTTGAAAAGCATAAAGATACAAATGAAGCCATGAGGAGGCACTACATTCCATTCAAGGGAAAAAGAGTGTAACTTAAGAAGGTAATGAATCATATTGCATTGGCTATGGAAGATGAGGTGGGAACGCGTAATTATTTGTCTTTGGGGTTATCATCACTAGCTACTACTAAGCCTTGTCGGCCTTCTCCATTTTCTAGTTTTCATATGCCTAATGGTGAATTACATTTACCAGGTTCATATGCAGTAGGTTACCATTAGCATTTGACATATCCATATTCATCTATTGAGCTCCGCTGGTCATTGGTTAGGGATGGTATATAATCCCTGCAATCCTTTTCCTGCCAACTAATTAGGTTATCTGTTGGAGAAAAACAAGTTGACTCCAAAAAATGAACAAATAAAATATTTCCAAAATAATTCAAACATTTTTCCTTCCATTCACGAAAACTGTATTTTGGAAAAAAATTGAGCTCTATTAAGCTGGTTCCCCAAAGGGGGCAAGAGCTTAGAATATCTCTGGAGGAGTCTAGCAGCTTCTAAGTGACTCATGAGGTGACATAGATCTGTTAGGATAGAAGTTGGGCCAGAGAAATCATCAACATCATAAATTTCAGATTCGAGCTCATAATTAGAAATCATAAATTTCATTGTCATTTGAATGAGAAAATTCATCATTTGTCAGAATAAAAAAAAAAATATTCTTATCGTCCAACTCTAAAATCCTAAATTAAATCATTTTCCAAAAATTTCAAAATCTTAGGAATCAACAGGCCTTCAAACTGAAGAATCTGATCCATGAGAAGTGGGTGCCTGAAGTAGAAGAAGCAAAGGGAACCCTAGAATCCGACGAAATAAAAAACTATTGTAGAAGCTTGAGTTTAAGCCCTCATTTTCCTAGAAAATAGAACACTCATTAAAGGTATATGATGCCCTTTATAGTTATTCACTTCATTCTTTTGATCTGTCCTCTTCACCAACTTGCGGTACTATGCCTTCAACATTGTTTACACCCTTTTCAAATGGTAATAAATGCACAAGTCTCTCAAGAAGTCAACCATTTACTTACTTTAGTAGTGGTGCATCTAATGGATTTTTCAACATTATGTGTGAAAATAGTGGTTCAAGTCAAATTAATGGTGCTAATCATGATAAGGATCTCTCACATATGCTTGAATTGTTAGGGGTGAGCCCTGTGTGGGAGCCAACAGAGCCAAAATATTTTTTAGGTAAAACAATGGTTTCTAAGTTCTAACTGTGGTGGTAGTCTAGCTATACCCGAAATTTCTTTTCACAAATTTTGGGAAGGAGATACCTTAGTTGGTCACAAAAATCGGGATTCTTAGTTTTGGTATGGTGAAAATTGGTATGGTAATGCTCCACAAAAAAAATGAATCTCAAAATGATCATTATCTCTCACATATGCTTGAATTGCTAGGGGCAAGCCTTGTTTCGGAGGCAACACAACCAAAATATTTTGCATGTAAAACAATGGTTTCTAAGTTCTAATTGTGGTGTTTATTTAGTTATACATATAATTTCTTTTCACAAATTATAGGAAGGATATACCTTAGCTGGTTGTGGAAATTAGGATTCTTAATTTTGGTATGGTGAAAATTGGTATGGTTATGCTTCAAAAAAAGAGAATATGAACCTAAAATTTCAGGTGGTTTAATATGCTCACATGAAATTGATGCTTATAATTGAAGACAACTGAAAATGTTTAGGATGTTGAATTGAGGGTTTTGGGTTATATAAGCCTACTCCATGATTCATTATTAAGGTATATTTTCTTCTTCTAAATGTTTTCTAGAAGATCATGCTGGATTATTCATAATAAATCTTGACATGCTTCTTGGAAATGGGTTTGAGATTATTGCACATGCGGTTTCTTTTGCATCTAAATTTTTTGTACTTGTGAGTGCGTTTAAGCACCAATGTGTTATGATAATGCTACACGTATTTCTACCACATGCTATAAGCAATTTTTTATTCACAAGGGATGCTTTATAATCAATAGCAGATTATTTTTCCAAAGGTTCTTTGATGATGCACGATATTGGTTGTACACTTATTCTTAAGTTCCCTTTTTCAATGACATGCACTAAATTTTTGTTTACTCACTCAATGAAATTTCCATCAAGGAGCGGGTAAAGTATCCAATCAGAACTTTTGTTTACTCTCTCCATAAAATTGCAATCAAGGACCGGGTAAAGTATCCAATCAAGTTTTTTTAAAAATCAGGTTAATAGACAACAATCCATGGCAAAGGCACATTCAAATTCTATCTTCAAAGCCAACATGCTATATAGTTTATGAGTTCAAATTCCATAGGATAATTGTTGATGCGCTTAAAGCAAGGACAAATTTCTAGGGTTAATTTTTAGTTCAATTGGGTTATGTGTTTGAAAGATGAAATTTGTGGCTTCAACAAAGAAGTGAGTTGGTCACCTGGATTATGGATGAATTTTGTGGCTACAGAAAAGAACACAAGTGAAATATTATTATTTGATTTGTAAATTAGTGTCCCCTTTATAATTTTTTAATAACATTTGTATGCTCTTCCTTAGAAAAATTGGTTCAATCAAGTTTTGTGTGCCAATATGATCAATGACATATCTTTTTGTCAGTGGTATATGAGTTTTGAAATTTTTTTTAATTTTGTTGATGAGTGCATTTAGATGTAGAAACCAAGAAACCATATACAAATAGGAATGTATGCGTCGTACAAAGACTTATATCGTCAATTATCTTCCTTCTATCCTAGGATCCAATGAATATCTTCCACCATTGTGTGCCATCAAATTTATTACAATGTGTCACATATTTCTCATGATAAAGTTTGGCTTGCTTTCTGTTCACTTGAATTACATAGTTTGGTTTGCTTTCTGTTCACTTAAAGAACATGTTTAGTTTAGTTCATTCATTTAAATGTTTCAATTGGCTCAACAAATATGATCTCAACCATCATAAATTTTATTGAGGATTTACCCTCATTCTTTAGTGCATACAAGCACATTAAGGGAAACTTTATACACAAATTTATCTATTATACATTAACATAGTTTAGGAACACCCAGGAGACTATAAAAGCGTCAATCCAAAGGAAGAAACTCTTAAAAGGTTGTAAGAAAAGAGTTTTACCAGCCATGGATAGTTATACACTTCATAATTTGTACCCCATGTTCAAAACAGTTCAAAAGTACTTTGCATATTTAATAAGTGTGTATGCCTTTTTGTCCCTAATACCATTCTCCCTTCTCGAAGAACCCTCCGATTTAACTTTCTACGTGTTCTCTATTTTTTTGGGAATTTCCAAGTGATGGTGTAGTTGTTAGGACAAGGTTATGAGATAAGAAGCATTTTTATAAGACTAGAATGATTCACTTGCTATGTACTCTGAAATTAGCAAGGAATGACAAATGGAAAATGATGAGTATATGTTATTATATGAAAAATTTTGTTGGCACCTTCATTTGTTGCATGGTGGCCTTCTAATTAGTGTTTTGTAAATCTGTCCAAAAGAACATAGATATTCATAATTAAATGAAGAAAAATAAGCAATATGAACTCTCATCTAGACCATCAAAACAAGGCATATTGCACTCTTCTTAGATTTGGAAAGATAGCCATCATATTGTTCATGAATTAATATTGTTTTATTTAGCTTGTCTGATGACATCTACTACTTGTATTTTTTCAAAATCTATCAAATATTTGCTATTGGAACTTGAAAAACCGTCTTTGAATATTAATAGGCAATCTCTATTGGAAAGGTTATAGAAGATATCAATTTGGCATAATTTAAGTGATTTATTTACCACGATGGAATTTTTTATACTAATTATTATCTTCAATATTTGTTATATGTCACAATGCTTCTTGAATTTATGCCTGATGACGTTTCCTTGGTAACATCTTGTGCAATTTCTAGTTAAAATCATTTTATAACTACCCCAAATGATCATCAATCCAAATATTTATGCTTTTCATCATATGATTGACATCATTTACTTATAATCCAATTAGGTCTTTCCTTCATTGTATTTTGAATCATTTTCAATCTACATATTTATGTTTTTCATCTTATAATTAATATCATGTATTGATAGTCTATTGTTAAGATTTATGAAATTTTGAAAATGAAATTTAAATGTTAAATATTAAATTTTATTAAAGATAATTAAAAATTGATTGTTGATTGGAGTTGTTTTTGCATGTTAGGTAAATTGGTTGTTATTTTATCTATTCAAATTTAATTTACTACCAATAACAAATGATGATAAAAAATATTTTTGTAATAATATGTACCTATACATATTGTTATATTATTGTATTTACCGCCCTTTAAAATGAAAACAAAAATTATTTAAAAGAAAAAAATAATAATTATAAAAATGTAAATTAAGAATTAATTTAACCACATCATTACTACATAAATTTATCTTTATAATCTATAAATTTATCGAAATAAAAATTATGTGAATCACATCATTAATACATAAACTTATCTTTATAAGCTACATAGTTCATGAAATTTATTGAAATAAAATTTATATGATTGAATTTTTTTTGTTAATTTAATTTGGCTTATGTGACTACCCATAATATATTTATCTTTTATATTTAAATTTAAATTTTTTAAACTAACATATTAAATTTTTAAAAAGATAATTTATATAATTCTCTTAAATTAATATTAAAATGATAAAGTATATAATTATGTTAAACGAATATAAAACAACATTGTATGTGATATTATTAAATGAATATATAATATATCATAATCTCACTTTTATGAAATTTATTGAAATGCAGTTTATATGATTGAAATTTTTTCTAGTTAATTGAATTTTACTTGAGTGATTATCCATAATATAATTATCTTTTATATTTAAATTTAAATTTTTTAAATTCACATGTTAAATTAAAAAAAAAAAATTATATAATTCTCTTAAATTAATATTAAAATGATAAATTATATAATTATGTTAAATGAATATAAAAAAACATTGTATGTAATACTATTAAATGAATATATTATATCATAATCTCACTTTTATGAAAATGATTAAAAATATCTATAAAAATAAATATAATCATAATTATATTTAAAAGAAAATTCAAAAATAGTTGAGAACAACCTCATCCAACACTTGTTATTACACAATATATTAAAAGAATATATAATCTCATAATCTCACTTTTATGAAAATGATTAAAAATATCTATAAAAATAAATATAATAACAATTATATTCAAAGGAAAATTAAAAAATTGTTGAGAACACCATCATCCAACCTGTGTTATTACACAATTATTTTGTTTAGAATGAAAATGATTAAAAATATCTATAAAAATAAATATAATAACCATTATATTTTTATAATAACAATTATGTTGAAAGGAAAATTCAAAAATAGTAAACAACATCAACCAACATTTCTTAGTACACAATTATTTTGTTTAGAATGCAAGTATTCTTACGTTACGTGGAAAGACATAATAAACATGTGTTATTACACCATTATTTGGTTTAGAATGCAAGTATTCTTACGTTACGTGTAAATACATAACAAACATTTGTTATTACACAATTATTTTGTTTAGAATGCAAGTATTCTTACGTTACGTGGAAAGACATAATAATTAAAAATTTGTAGAGATATACATGTATCAAGGAGATATGATAGAATAGAATGAAAAGGTTTAAAGTCAAGATGATGTCTTCCGAATAATGTAGACTTGTCTACAACGAAATCCTAAAATAATAGGAGCCCAACATGTATGCTTCAAAGCTAATAATGGTATTCTTTGAGTGAATACTTTGTTATGGATGCAAGTATACCCGCCATTCACACGTAGTGGGGTGTAACTAGCAGTTCAAATGTAGTAGCATGGTTAAACAAAACATTTCAAATGCCAATACCATAAAATAAATTAGTTTCCCTCTGACTGAGTTATTATTAATATTTCACACAGCTCGAAGGATAACGCTCATGCATATAAAAAACTGTACATTCTACCCGAAACATCAGTAGATGTCTTTATATACAACACGCTTCTGTTAAAATAAAAGCAGAGTGCGAGGCTTCCGATACTTATAGATATCTGAACACGCATAGAACCACCAGTGCACGCAAACTCTTGTACGACGAACAATAAAAATTAGGAGTTGTCTTTAGTGTGATTTTTTAGAGGGTTTTTAGGTGAATTTTTTAGGTCTAATTTCTTTAAAATTTGACAAGAATTTATTGAAAACAGAAATTTGATGGGTAACTTGCATAATCTTGAAGTCTTGGGGTTTTTTTAGGGTGCTGAATCTATATATACAATAAAAAAACTAGTTTAAATAACAGAAATCAACATTTCACCTCAATTTTTTTTTATGGGATTCCAACATCAGAAAACTACTCCATAAAATTAATTAGATTGCGTTTATGACTAGTAACTGAGAAATAGAAGCAATTAGAACAAAGTTTAGACCAGAACCAGGCTGCTGAAGACAGGTTTGATTCTTCGAAATTCCTGCAGGGAGCTTACAAGATGGCCTGAACGCCGAGCCGAGGGTCAACAATGTTACCGCAAGCAGAAGCTGCTGCTACTGTGAGACCGGTGGTGCTCTTCGTTAATAAGATCCTCCACGCACTGGAAATCGGCGACATGACAAGGAATTGTTATGGTGCCCTTCTGCTCAAACCCGTATTCCTCTTCGGCTTCCTTGAGGAGTTTCTGGAACAGAGGATGGTTTACATGAGCTGTCGGTATTACAAATCGCTGCTGTTCTTCCCCTTCACTGCCCACGTACACGGCCACGCAGCCCTTGGGAACTTCCTTGTGAGAAGCGTGCGCCTTTTCCTTTGAGGTGGCATGTCCATCGTGGTGATGACGAGAAGGAAAGTGAAGTGAATGGGGAATTCTCAAAGGAGGCAGATGAATGTCGGGCTTATCGTTGCCTTCATCGGATTGCGGCATGCTGTCTCCCATGTGCACTGCACCGGCTCGATGGCTTGTAATGCTCAGCTTTTATAAATTAAATAAATTTCAGACAGTTAGCTATGCGCAGAGATCGAGGACGTTTGACATATTCGACATTAAAACCAACCCAATACGAGTTTCAATGGCACAAAGAAGCCGAGGGCAAAGCTGGGACGAAGGCGGAGAAAGAATGGCTTACCGATGCAATTTATAGTCTCGAGGAGGAAAATAAATTTTTTAATTGCATTGCGGTTATGGTATTAAACAATAAACTGGCCGGCCAAATTTAGTAGCCGAAGAAAGGCGAATAACAAAGACAAAGAATGGTAGATAGGTGACGACCCCACTGCGGTTTACTTAAACTTGGGAAACCCCACATACTTCTCTCGTGCACCCAAAAAAGCATTCAATAATACACTTATCTACTCTTTCCAGTGGATGATAATATTCCCCGATCGGGGTGGTGCTAAGTGTGCAGAGGGAGGTACCAGGTGGCACGGAGTCATTCGGGCCACGTATCATTGTAATGGAGTTGACACTGCTTAGTAGTAGTGGCGGCTCGACCCACCCTAAATAAAGCTGGCATTTAATGTGGGCAGAAGACAGTAAGGAACGTTAGGAAGTTTTTGGGAAATACGTCAGAGTTGAAGGGAGAAAAGGCCGGGTAGAAGGCTGGTTTCAGTCAGTGTGCTTACGACTCTCGAGCAGTGAGCTATCACAGTTGGACAGAAGTGGGCGTTTGCAGCCATTGCACATCGGTTCCTCGCGTTCTTTTAACATTTGTCACTCTCAAGTCTTTGCACGTCAGGGGATAACCCCGCTGTGAATTCCGGTGAACTTACAGTAGTAGCTGGGAGACTGGCAACTAACAAAAATGGTGAAAGCTCAGGAAGGAAAACTTACGGCTGGAAAAAATGAAGCTGAGACTAAGGAAAGGGAAAAGTGGGACCTAAAGAAAATTTGAAAAAGAAATTATACGGAACTTATTTCATGCCTATGTAGTGGGGATACCTGGACAAGTAAAATCTTTGATTTATGGATGGGAGTATGATCTTAAAACTAAAGTGAAAGAAGATATCAGTAATGAAGAAATAGACCCTATGTTGACTGATCCTAGTACTAGAGGAACATTGTCTTTGTTTAAGCAATCTACATCATTATTGGACGATGAAGTGTTTATTGACAAAAAGCCATTGTAATTGTTCAAGAGATAAGAAGAGACAAAAAAAACCTTATTGGTAAAAATGCACATAAATATTCAAGAAATTTATATGTAGTATCGTTAGATGATTCATTTGGGAGATTCACTGTTTTTTTGTTTACTATGCTAATCTTTATTTATATGTCAATGGATAAGTAATAGACTTAATAAAGTATCTAGAGATAAATTGAAAGTGTTCTAATTTTTGTTGACTTATAATTTTTTGAGGATTGAAGTTACCAAATAATCTCTTAATATAATTCGCTATTTTGATTAAATAAATAAATAAATAACTACTCCCAAAATTTTAAAAATAATAATAAAAAATAAAAAATTGACAATATTAATTTTATATACTAATATTCGCGAATCGCGAGTGCCACATTTTCAACATTTCCTTCCTACACTTGTGGCCAAATAAAAACCACACACGGAAGTTGTGGCCACATAAAAACCACACACGGAAGCGGTGAGCGGTTGACTTTACGGGGCATCACCGACTAGTGGTGTAGGAAAAGTGATACATTGATTTCTCGAGCGGTATCACCAAATATTATAAAATCGATATGCCCCTACTTTGTCTCTTTCATATTCAAATTCATTGTAATCTCAATCTTACCCACATAATAGCAAATCGAAAGAAAGTCACGACTAAGTTATATGATAGCCATTGGAAAGTGGCGAGCAGATATATTTGATAGGTACGAGAATTATGAAGTTTAATACTGAATATATAAAAGATTTAAATGTTTAATTTAGAAGTTGTTTCATTTATTTGATATGCATTTAGGATAAAACATTTTGCGTTGCTTCATGCCAAGTAATTTAGATGAGATGGATTCTTGAAGATAGGGTATTTATAATAACTAAATTTATCGTAAATAAATTTATTATGGAATTCAATATCATTTTGTAAGAAAATGTATTTAATTGAAAGAAATTATTTTAGGGTATTTATAATAATTAATTTTTTAATGAAATTGTCTCATAACTAAGTTTATCGTAAATAAATTTATTATGGAATTCAATATCATTTTGTAAGAAAATGTATTTAATTGAAAGAAAAATTGAAAGAAATTATTTTGATATATTATAGCATAAATGATAATGTTATTAATATATATTATTAATATTTTGAGAAAGACAAAAGATATGTCACATATCGTATACAATTCATTTATTAGACATAGATAATTAAATGTAATTATTAGTAAGTTGTTTATAAAGTTATTAATAGACTCTAAGCTAGATAGATAATTTATAAACTTTATTAGATAGTTATAGCTTTGTTTAATTAGTGCTAGTAATAATGATCATTTGAAGATTAAATAATGCAAGCTAGCATTCTTACTAGCACTTATCAAACATATCTATTTAATAGTCTATAAATTATCTACCTACATTATAACAACCTTTGACTTTTAATTATTTTTGCCATATACATATATAGTTTTTCAATATACGAAATAGCTCTTTCTTTGTAACATGCCTCATTACAAAATCACTAAACATTAGAGGAAAAAGGAATTTTTTTTTCTATGTAGCTACTTCAATGTCACCAAACTAACACCTTTTAAACTTGCTGCTAGCACTACTACAAGAAGGGCTGAAGACAAAATAAATATTTTGTCTTAAAAATTCATTTTTTATTTTAGTTATTTTACATTAAAATTTAATATCAATTTAATTGTCTTAAATATAAGAGTTAAGACAAAAATAGTTTGAGACTAAAATATTTTAAGATGAAACTTTATATTTAAGACAAAAACTACTTTGAAAAAAAACAATTATTTTCAAGACAAAAATATTTTAAAACAAACATTTATATTTAATACAAAAACATATTTTACCACAAAACTTTATATTTAAGACAATGACCACTTAAAACAATGACAATTTAGATGAAACTCATTTAAGACAATTAACAATTAAAACAAAACCATATCAATTTAAAACAATATTATCTAATTCAGGTTATCTTATATAAAGAAGATGATTTCTAGGAAATTATTTCCTCTATTTAAGGAAATCAATTCCTCTTTTGTCTCTTAGATCTTTGTTGATAAGATTAGAGACAACTTGTTTATCATTGCATTCGACACTACTACACACGAAAGGCTCTTTTAAAACTATTTTTTAAGATAAAGGAAATATTTTCTTCTAGATTTTTAAATACTAAACGCTAGTAAAAAAAATGTAAAGATAAAAAATTAGAGATCCATATTTTTAAAAGATAATTTTATAATTATTTTAAATAAATATAAAATAACATTATATGTAATGTTATTAAATGAATATACCAGTCTAGATCCATCTTAACTCGAGATATATCAAGCGCCGAAAGGGATCAAATCTCTCGAGGTGAAAACCTATTTTTTGAGTGAAAAACTTGAGGAAGGTTTGCACCTCGAGAAATTTGATCCTTGTCGGCGCTTCATAGATCCGGAGTTAAGATGGATCTAGGCTGGTTTTAGTCGTGTGTGGCAAAGGAAAATTTGTCGATAATACGAGCAACATATGATTAATTTGATCAACAATATGTAAATACATCTAATATTAATATAACCATTTTGAATATGCTAAACATGTATGATATTTATCGAGTCATTTTAATTTTAAATTTTCTTAGTTACCTCAGTTTGTTGACATGATCAATATTGTAAAATAACTTTAATGATGAAAAATGGTGAAATACTTTTTTTTAATGCAAAGTGGCACTCTAGTAATATTGAATGATAAAAAATATGAACAATAGGAATGTAGTAAATTACAAATAATATTTATTGTGATCAATCTCAAACTATTTTCTTCTACTTTTCTTATTCTTGCCCTTGTTAGTTTTGTTATATTTTCATATCCTTTATATGAAAAGGATAGTTGAACCATTTAAATATTTAGCTCGAGTTGTTGTAGTAAAATTCATACCTTGTGCCTCTTGGTCTCCACTATTAATAGGTTTACTTACTATAACAAAAAAATCAATGTACATTGTCAATAACTTTTTGTGCTTACACTAAAATCAATGCACACTATTAATCCAATGACTTCAAAATTAATGTACTATCATACATCTAATTACATCAAATCATAAATCCACATATACACGAAAATCGATACATCGAAAGCAAGAAATAAAATAAGATTAGAAAACAACATCTACACTAAAATCAATGCATCTAATGCAAGTAATCAAATAGGATTAGAAATCAACATCTACAATCAAATCAATGCATCAAGTGAAAGTAAGAAAATAGTATTAGAAACAAACATCTACATTGAAATCAATGCGTCTAGTGCAAGTAAGAAAATAGGATTAGAAAACCAACATCTACATTGAAATCAATGCATCTAGTGCGAGCAATCAAATAGGATTATAAATCACCATCTATATTGAAACCAATGCATTTAGTGCAAGCAATAAAATAGGATTAGAAATCATCTATTTTGAAATCAATGCATATAGTGTAAGAAATCAAATAGAATTAGAAATCAACATCTACACTGAAATTAATGCATCTAGTGCAAGCAATCAAATAGGATTAAAAATCACCATCTACAATGAAATCAGTACATTTAGTGCAATCAAATAGGATTATAAATAATCTACATTTAAATCAATGCATCTAGTGCAAGTAATCAAATATCATCAGAAATAAACATCTACACTAAAATCAATGCATCAAGTGCAAGCAATCAAATAGGATTAGAAATCACCATCTACTTTGAAATCAATTCATCTAGTGGAAGAAATCGTCTTCACTCTCCCCCTCTCCATATATATATGATTGTGTGTGTGTGTGTGTGTCCCTCCATCTCTCCTTCTTTATCTCTTTATCTCGCCTCCCAAAACACACATGCTCTCTCTCTCTCTCTCTCTCTCTCTCTCTCTCTCTCTCTCTCTCTCTCCCCCATTTATATCTCTCTTCCCTCCTGCTATCCTCTCTCTCAATCTTAGTTATCACTCCCTACCTTTCACTCTCTATGTATTTCTTCTTACCTCCCTCTCTCTCCCTTCGATCTGCATGTCTCTTTCCCTAGCTCTCTCCACTCTCTCTCTTCCTTTCTCTCTCTCTCCAACTTCCAATTTTTTTACTATATGCCTCTCTATCTCCTTCTCTCCCCCCTTCTCTCCATATCTCCTTATTCGTCTCTTTATCTCACTCCCAAACATACACACTCTCTCTCAATATCCCTCTCTCTCTCTGCACTTCTCACTCTCTATACCTTTATTGTTCCCTCCCTCTTTCCCCGTTTAGTTCCATCTCTCTATCTCTCCCTCTCTCCTCAAACTCCATGTCTCTATCCCTCCTTCTCTCCTCCTATCTCTCAAGTCCCCTCTCTTTTCGTTCCTCTCTCCCCCTTTCTCCTTTACCTCCATCTCCCTTCCCCCGTCTCTCTCTCTCTCTCTCTCTCTCTCTCTCCCCCCCCTCTACAATCCTATCTATTCCCCCATCACTCACTTCCTCTCTCTCAAGTCCTCTCTCTCGCCTTTCCTCTATCTCCCTTTCTCTCCTACCTCCCTCTATCTCCCCCTTCACCCTGCTCTCTCTCTCTCTCTCTTTTCCAGTCAATGCTCTCTCTCTCTCTCTCTCTCTCTTCCCTCAAATCCTCTCTCTTCCCCCATCACTCTATCTCTCTCTCCAACTCTGTTACTATATTCCTCCATTTCTTATTCTCTCCTTCTCTCCCCCATTGTCTCCATCACTCCTTCTATGTCTCTTGATCTCACCCCTAAACATAGGCACTCTCTCTCCATCTCTCCCTTGTCACTCTCTCTCTCTCTCTCCACTTCTCACTCTGTATGTATTTCTTCTTCGCTCCATCTCTTTATCCCTCCCTCTCTCCTCCTCCTCTCATCCCTCCTCTCTCCCCCTTTATCTCCTACATCCCTCTCTCTTCCCCCTTCTTTGTATCTCTCTCTCTCTCTCTCTACCCTCCAATCCTCCTCTTTCTCCCTCCCTCTCTCCTTCTTTCTCTCCCACCTTCATTTTTGTGTATATCTCTCCCTCTCTTACCCTTCTCTATCTATATCACTCCTCTCGCTCTCTCTCTCTCTCTCTTCATTCCTCCTCTCCCCTCTCCTTCAGTTTATATCCATCTCTCCCTTGTCCTGTATCATATGTCTTTGTTCTTCCCTCCCATATATATATATATATATATATATTATGGTATGAAAAATTTAATATTGTATTAATGTAAAGTTATTAAATTTAATAATATTAATATTATAATATATTAATATGAGTATTTATTTAATAATAATAATAATATTATTATTAATTTTTTATATTAATGTTAGGGTTAATAATGTTTTTTTTCAATGTATTAATAATAATTTGGTCGATGGTATTTGGCCTATAGACTTCATAATGAGATGTTTATTTTTAATTCTATTTGATAAATTTTTATTTATTTATCTTACCTATTTATACCCCTTTTATATTAATTTATTTATTGTACACCACTTTTATAAATATGGTATTTATCCCATTTTATTAATAATAAGTTTTCCCCATGGTATTTTCCCATAGGCTTCACCTAATAAAAACCTCTTTTTTGAGTTCTTGTAAATACAATTGTGGAGTAAATATTTATTTATTTTCCATACCTCTAGAGTAAGTATAAAAATAGGTTGTGTTTATTTACCATACCTCTTGTTTATTTATATTTTTATTTATTTACCATATACCTTTTTGAGTAAGTATAAAAAGAGGTTTTATCTATTCACCATACCTATGGTCTATTTATATTTGTATTTATTTACAATATCTCTTTTTTGAGTGTTTTTAAAACTCTTCATGTTTTAAATTTATATTGTTTAAATTTATTTTTAATTGTTTATTTATATGGTTATGTAACTTATTGTTTAAGCCGACATTAGTTAGATTTTATTTTTTAAATTTTCCTTAGTTTTTATTTTGACACATACTAACACATCGAATTCATACTCAACTGTAGAATAGGCCTCTCTGCACAATAATATAACATCATAATTTCAGTTTCATCAAAATGATTAAAAACATCTATAAAAATAAATATAATTGTATATTTAAAGGAAAAAAAAATCACAACAATATCATCCAACATGTGTTAAACTGATACCATGGATTTTTATGTTACACAATTATTTCGTTTAGAACGTAAATATTCTGACATAATGATGGAAGCCATAAAAATTAGATGATTATGGCAACAAGTCCAAAGGAAAAGAAAATTCATTGATGATTATGCCTTATATAGTCCCACATCCACACCTCTCACTTTGACATCTGATCTTTTATGTGAAAGAACTCTTAAATGTAAAAGAGAGATTGGAAGTAGTAGAAGCTAAAGAGCTGGAAAGAATTGTCTCAATGTTTAAATGAATTCCCTTGGGTTCACCAATTCCTTTGGTTTATAATTTGTTGGGTAATGGTTTTCCCTTGGGTTCACCAATTCCTTTGGTTTATAATATTAAACCATTTGGTTTATTAGTTCTTTTGGTTTATAATATAAATAATCGATCAATGTCATCCATGATGAAATGTCGCATCGTAAGAACAATTGTCTCAATGTTTAAATCAATCCCCTTGGGTTCACCAATTCCTTTGGTTTATAATATTAAACCCTTGGGTTTATTAGTTCTTTTGGTTTATAATATGAATAATCGATCAATGTCCTCCATCATCAAATTGTCTAAATATGAAATCAGCCATGGCCAACCATGGTCATACTTGGTCCAACGTCGCATTCTGACAACAATTGTCTCAATGTTTAAATGAATTCCCTTGGGTTCACCAATTCCTTTGGTTTATAATTTGTTGGGTAATGGTTTTCCCTTGGGTTCACCAATTCCTTTGGTTTATAATATTAAACCCTTGGGTTTATCAGTTCTTTTGGTTTATAATATGAATACTCGATCAATGTCATCCACGATCAAATGTCACATTCTGACAAACATTGTCTCAATATGAATATCACCCATGGCCAACCATGGTCATAGTTGGTCGAACGTCGCATTGTGACAACAATTGTCTGAATATTTAAATCAATTCTCTTGGGTTCACCAATTCCTTTGGTTTATAATATTAAACTCTTGGAGTTATTAGTTCTTTTGGTTTATAATATGAATAATCGATCAATGTCATCCATGATCAAATGTCGCATTGTGAGAACAATTTTCTCAATGTTTAAATCAATCCCCTTGGGTTCACCAATTCCTTTGGTTTATAATATTAAACCCTTGGGTTTATTAGTTCTTTTGGTTTATAATATGAATAATCGATCAATGTCATCCATGATCAAATGTCACATTCTGACAAATATTGTCTCAATATGAAAATCACTCATGGCCAACCATGGTCATAATTGGTCGAACGTCGCATTTTGACAACAATTGTCTCAATGTTTAAATCAATTCCCCTAGGTTCACCAATTCCTTTGGTTTATAATATTAAACCCTTGGGTTTATTAGTTCTTTTGGTTTATAATATGAATAATCGATCAATGTCATCCATCATCAAATTGTCTGATTATGAAATCAGCCATGGCCAACCATGGTCATACTTGGTCCAACGTCGCATTGTGACAACAATTGTCTCAATGTTTAAATGAATTCCCTTGGGTTTACCAATTCCTTTGGTTTATAATTTGTTGGGTAATGGTTTTCCCTTGGGTTCACCAATTCCTTTGGTTTATAATATTAAACCCTTGGGTTTATTAGTTTTTTTGGTTTATAATATGAATAATTGATCAATGTCATCCATGATCAAATGTCACATTCTGACAAACATTGTATCAATATGAAAATCACCCATGGCCAACCATGGTCTCACCAATTCCTTTTGGTTTATAATTTGTTGGGTAATGGTTGTCCCTTGGGTTCACCAATTCCTTTGGTTTATAATATTAAACCCTTGGGTTTATTAGTTTTTTTGGTTTATAATATGAATAATCGATCAATGTCATCCATGATCAAATGACACATTATGAGAAACATTGTCTCAATATGAAAATCACCCATGGTCAACCATGGTCATAGTTGGTCCAACGTCGCATTGTGACAACAATTGTCTCAATGTTTAAATCAATTCCCTTGGGTTCACTAATTCCTTTTGGTTTATAATTTGTTGGGTAATGGTTGTCCCTTGGGTTCACCAATTCCTTTGGTTTATAATATTAAACCCTTGGGTTTATTAGTTCTTTTGGTTTATAATATGAATAATTGATCAATGTCATCCATGATCAAATGTGACATTCTGAAAAATATTGTCCCAATATGAAAATCTCCCATGTCCAACCCTGCTCATAGTTGGTCCAACGTCGCATTGTGACAACAATTCTCTCAATGTTTAAATCAATTCCCTTGGGTTCACCGATTTCTTTTGGTTTATAATTTTTTATCACGAAATAATTCATCTTAGGATATCAGATTTGCGTGTGGGTGAGTTTACTTCTTCTCCAGTGAATTTAATATATATATATATATATATATATATATATATATATATATATATATATATATATATATATATATATATATATATATATATATATACATATACACATATATATATATATATATATATATATACATATATACATATATATATATATATATATATATATATATATATATATATATATATATATATATATATATATTCTTATATATTTATGATATATATTAAGATTTGTTAGGATTATTCTTACTTAGTTTGGTTTGGGTTTGTTGAGGAAGTTGAGAGATTATCTCAACTTCTCTCTCTAAAATTGGAATTAGTTGAATCTGAGTCCAACTATATATACATATGTAATAAATATATATTTTAGTGCAGTAACACAATTATTGTTTTGTGTGTTTCCTATGCATCTATGCTCTTCCAATTTCCCATATGGTATCAGAGGCTAGTTGGGCTTAATCCCTCACGGAAGTGCCTAGGAAGATGAAATAGTTTGGGAGAGGTTCTCTGTACATATGTAGATTATGAGTGTTGAATTCTTTTGTTTATGTATATTATTGTCTGAATTTATGTGTGTACGTTTGAGTGTTAATTACATTGTGTATCAAAGAGAACTGCTGCTAGAATATTTGAAGTTGTGCAAACCGTTGTGGGTGCCTTAAACTACTCACAGCCCATCTTAACGACTTGGATCCCTTTCTTGTGGATTGAGCAGAAGTCGTAGCGCCGCCGATGGTATTGAGGGCACCCAGGTAATCGCTGCTGTGTTGATTGTCATTTGAAAATCATTGATTAGCCATTGATTTGTGCCACTCATAGGAGTCCGCGGATAATTCTAAGGAGAATGCATAAGTTTATACGAGCCTGCAGGCTCCCACAAGATCTGTCAAAAGGCGTAACCGTTGAAGCAAAAATCTGCCGTTCTTGGGGTTCTAATTCTGACCAGTACAAGATTGAAATTGCTCTGGATGTTTCACTCTCATTAGTGTAATCCGTTGATGGAAGTTTAGTTCATAACATGAATCACAGTGGACAGGAGTATGGCTCGGATCTGTCATACGAGAGTCTCACACAGATGGAAAATGTAATGTGCGTTGTTCCAGCAGCTGTTGTACACTCGTTATCGATAAATGAATTTGTGAGAATCGGTTGAACCAGCCAAAGTATGCTCCATATGCCAATGTGAATATGAAAGCGGGGATGATAACAAGGACTCTTGCCTTGACAAATTTTGGGATGTGAAGGGTGGGACGGTTAAGGCCATCATTACAATTCATGTGCAGGTTGTGTCTAAATTGATTAGTATTGCCCTTGCTCTCGTCAATGCACTCGCGGCCACCGGTGGAGGAAATGATATCCCTGTGTGAACGCAAAAAAGGCTATTAAAGAGAGTTATTAACGTGGTCAACGTTTAATATTTGTGCTATTACAGGGTTTATTGTGTGGAGTTCACATGTTGTATATATTTTTATATTGTTTAAGTTGTAAAGAAGAACCAAATTTTGAACATAGTGATGTAGTTCAAGCTTGTAGTTCTTGCGTGTTCTTTGGTGCCACAAGAGCATGTTACTAGTTTGAGTATGTCCAGTAAGTTATAAGTTGTAGACTCTTGTTGTACTTCGGTGCTCTAGATCGACAATTACAAGTTACCTTTACCTTGTAAGTTTATATTTGCGTAAAGGTCACTTTGTAGGATTGATCGCTGATCATATTCTGTACCAAGAATATTTTCCTATACGACTGTTGAAATTTATTCTTCGGGGTTATTTCACAGATGGAAATATTTCAATAGGGTAGTTCAGTGTCGAGACTCTTCTTCGGTGGTATCAAGAATTTTTAATCTTACAAATTCAACATTGCTGATCAGAAGCAGGTGTACTTTAAATGAGTTGGAAGGTAGGCTCAAAGATGTGGAGAAAGAAAGAGAAGAGTCCAGAAGACTGCAGAGTGGGTAGAGTTGCTAATGAAGACCAGATCAGACAAAGAGACAAAATTTCAAAGTGTTGTAATTCTTTTGTAATTGTGATTAAGTATTATATGTTTTGTGTAGTAAGAATTAAGGGAGGGTATTAGGATTTGTTAGGATTATGCTTACTTAGTTTGGTTTGGGTTTGTTGAGGAAGTTGAGAGATTCTCTCAACTTCTCTCTCTAAGGTTGAAATTAGTTGGATCTGAGTCCAACTATATGTACGTACGTAATCTTTATTTATTTTAGTGTAGTAATACAATTATTGTTTTGTGTGTTATTCCTGTGCATCTCTTCTCTTCCAATTTATCATAAAAATGTGTTGAAATTGCAAAGTATACAGGATTTATGATATATAAAATGTGTTGAAATTGCAAAGTTTATGGTCTATTTGAGATTTAAAATCTGTTAAAATGGTAAAGTTATTAATATATTTATATTTGTGTTGTAAGTGTTTTTATTGTTTTATTATTTCAGATACTATTTATTTAATGTAAATCTATTTGGTGTGTTTTTAACCATTCTATTCAAAAGTATGCTTTTCAATTTATTGACATTTCTGACTCTGTCGTAAAGTGATTTTATTAAATTTATTTTGAGAGTGGTTTTGATGTCATTTCGTTTGTTGTGATTTTAATTGGGATGTATTTTTATTTTAACTATTTAATTCAAAATAGTATTGTAATTATAAATGGAATAAAATAAATTAATAATGTAAATCTATTTATTGTGTTTTCAACCATTCCATTTAAAATTATGATTTTTAATTTACTAAGATTTGTGACTACATTGTAAAGTGCTTTCATTAAATTGATTTTGAGAGTGGTTTGGATGTAATTTCAGTGTGATTTTAAGTGATATGTATTTTTATTTTAACTATTTAATTCAAAATTGCATTGTAATTATAAATGAAATAAAATTAATCAAAATTGAGTTATTGATATTTTATTTTTACTTTAATTGTTTTATTATTTTGTTTAGCTAAATTGTTTTTAATAACCTCTTGTTTTTATTGTGAACTAAAAAATAGTTTCATTAACTATAAAAATAGAATTAATTTTAAAACTGATTAAGCAATTAATTTTGCAAAAAAAAATAAACAACCTCAAAAAAAAGTTTTTTTTTAAACTTTGTTTCTACAATCCCCTACTCCTATCAGCATTATCCCATTCCTTTGCACCTCTTAGTGCAATTTCTAATTATATATATCCAAACATGCATCTAAGCACTTTTGCACGCAAACTCTTTTATGACCAGCAATTAAATTAACTAGGTTGCGTTTATGAGAAGTAACTTAGAAATACAAGCGATTAGAACAAAGTTTAGACCAGAAGCGGGCTCCTAAAGACGGGCTTGATTCTTGGAAATTCCTGTAGCACACTTACAAGACTGGTCTGAACGTTGAGCCGAATGTCACCACTTTTACTGTAAGCAAAATTTGCTGCTACTGTGACACTAGTTGTGCTCTTTGTTAATAACATCCCCCATGCACTGGAAATAGGAGACATGGCAAGGAATTGTTATGGTGCCCTTTTGTTCAGACCCATATTCCTCTTCGGATTCCTTAAGTAGTTTCTGGAAGAGAGGATGGTTGATATGCAATGTTGTTGTTCTCCTTCACTGCCCACGTACACGGTGACGCAACTCTTAGGAACATCCTTGTGATAATCGTGTGCCTTCTCCATCGTGGTGATGATGAGGCAGGGAAATCGTGTGCCTTCTCCTTCTCCTTCTCCTTCTCAAAAGTGAAATGAATGGGGAATTCTCAAGTGGGGTAGATGAATATGGGGGCTTATCGTTGCGTTGATCAAACTGCCACATGCTATATCCCATGCGCACTGCACCTCCTCAATGGCTTGAGCCTTGTAATGCTCAAATTTTAGAAATTAAATTTCAGACAGTTAGATATGCACAGAGATCAAGGACGTTTGACCTATTTGACATTAATTGCACACAATATCATAAAATTTTAGTGGATAATTTAGATTCTGCAATTAACGACAATCACAAAGTTTGAGAACCATAACTATTGGACATTATGACCAGCAATTAAATTAACTAGGTTGCGTTTATGACAAGTAACTCAGACATACATATTCAAAATTAAAAGTAACCCAATACGATCTTCAATGACACGTAGACGCTGAGGGAAAAGGTCGGATGAAGGTGGAGAAGAATGCCTTACTAATGCACTTTATAGTGTGGATGAGGAAAATAAAATTTTTTAATTACATTGCAGTGGTGGTCTCGAAAAATAAAGTGGCCAGCTAAATTCAGTTAAAGAGGAAAGGCACATAACAAACACAAAGACAAAGAATGGTAGATGGGTGAGAACCCGACGTCAGTCTGTTTACACTTGCAGATGACAAAAAAAAACAGAAATAAGAAAGAATGAATTACTGGAGAGCTCACGTTGTGAATTATTTTATTATGAGAAATCTATATATACAGGCATATACGTAGTTACATAGAAATTGTTTGAACCAACGAAAACTAATTTCTAAAACTGATTTCTAAACTAACAGTTAACGGAAAGATTAAATATTTTAACACTCCCTCTTAATCTTGAGGGTTACATTGTTTTATGCCTAAATTTTGACATTGAAATTCAAAATTAACTTTTCATAGTGGTTTGGTAAAGACATCCGCTAACTATTCCTTGGATTCACAAAATTTGAGAACAATATCACCATTTTTGACGAGTTCACGAATGAGGTGAAAACGAGTGTCAATATGTTTGCTCTTTTGATGAAAGACATTCTTCTTCAACAAGGAAATAGTGGAAGTTTTGTCACAAAGGATTGAAATAGGTTCATTTTCTGTACATCCAAAGTCAGAGAGAAGTCTCTTTAGCCACACTGCTTGACATGATGTTGAATTTGCTGCAATGTACTCGACTTCTGTTGAAGATAGCACAACTATGGGTTGCTTTTTGGATGACCACGAGATCAAATTTCTACCAAATAGAAAAGCATAGCCAGAAGTGCTTTTCCGATCATCGATACATCCTGCATAATCACTATCTGTATAACCAACAAGCTTACTCCATGTAGAGGCTACATACGATAAACCATAAGTAGATGTACCTGCAATGTACCTAACACCATTTTTCCAACCTTCCAATGATAGTATTTAGGAGATTCCATAAACCTGGAAATATAACTAGCTGCAAATGCTATATCAAGTCTAGTAGCCATAATATACATAATACTACCAGTAAGTTGCTTCTACAAATTCGCATTAACAATAGTAACCACATCATATTTACTCAACTTTGTACCAGCTTCAATAGGAGTATCCACCGGTTTACACTTGTCCATCTTAAACTTTTTCAAAATGTTAGTAGCATACTTCTGTTGATTCATAAACATACCATCGTGTGTTCATTTCACTTCGATAGCTATGAAGTATCTCATTAATCCAAGGTCTGCCATTTCAAATTCATTTTCCATTGCAGCTTTAAATTCATCTAACTACATGTTACCTGTATAAATTATGTCATCAACATAAAGACATAGTATCAAAATATTACCTTGATGATCATTCTTGATATACAAAGTGGGCTCATGGTTGTTCCTTCTTAAACCATTATTCAACAAGTAATGCTCTATTCGGCTGTACCAAGCTCTTGGAGCTTGCTTCAATCCATACAATGCTTTCTTCAACCCGTACACCTTATGGTTTTGATTCTTGATTTCAAAACCAGGTGGCTGGTCAACATACAGTTCTTGATTCAAAACACCATTCAAAAAAGCATACTTTACATCCATTTGGTAAATCAACAACTTTTTTTGTTCTGCAATAGCTAATACAAATCGAACAATATCAATTCTTACTACAGGTACAAATGTTTCACCATAATCTGTGCCAGGATGCTGTGAAAAACCTTTGGCAACTAATCTTTCTTTGTGCTTATCAACTTCACCTCTCTCATTTAAATTTGTTTTAAAAACCCATTTGACACCTATATAATTTTTATTATCAGGTAGATCAACCAAATCCCAAGTTTGATTTCTTTCAATAGTGCATCTACCCATTCTTTTTATTTTATAACCTCTTCAAAACAAGTAGGTTGAAATGAAATAAATGCAAAATTTACAATATCATCAACACATATTGTGCATAAATATCACTTAAGTTTCTCATTTTAGGATTATCAGAATCAGACTCAAAAGATGATGAACTGCTACTGCTTGATGAACTACTGTTGGTTTTGTTTTGAACCTGTAATCTTGGAGTGCTTGTTGTAGGTGCTTGATGTTTGTCTAATAGAATAAAAGGATTAGGACAAGTATTGTTCTCCATTTCATTCCAAGACTAGTCTTCCAGAAATTTCACATCTCGAATTACGACAAACTTCTTAGTTATATGATTAAAAAATCTGTATGCCTTAGATTGATCACTATATCCTATAAAAGTATATTTTTCACTCCTATCATCAAGCTTCTTTCTTAATTTTTCTAGAACATGAGCGAACACAATACAACCAAATACTTGAAAGTGTGAAACAATTATCTTTTTTCCACTCCATGCTTATTCAAGTACAAAACTTTGAACACTGGAAGTTGACGATCTATTCAAAATATATATCGAACATGCAATTGCTTCAGCCCATAAATCTTTAGACAAATTTAATGTTTTAAGCAAACTTCGAACCACATTCATAATTGTCTAGTTCTTTCTTTCTACGACTCCATTCTGCTGTAGAGTATAACTAGTCATCTTTTGGTTTTTAATACCATGTTGTTTGCAAAAATCAATGAATTCGTTAGATTCATACTCACCTCCTTTATTAGACCTTACAACTTTAATAAAAATGCCACTCTGTTTTTCAGCCTCGGCTTTGAACTCCTTAAACTTGGAAAATGTTTCTGATTTGTATTTGATGAAATACACCCAAATTTTCCTGCTAAAATCATCAATGAAAGTAAGAAAATAGAGCTGCCAACAACTGATTTTTCTTGCATTAGACCACACAAATATGTATCCACTAACTCTAGTTGTTCTTTGGCTCTATTAGAGGTTGAAGCAAAACTATCTCGTTTATGTTTACCCATTATAAAACTTGAACATGAAGAGATATGATCAGACAAAGCAGGAAAACCTTTCACCATAGACTGTCTTTGCAACAAACTCATAATTTTTATAGGTAAATGACCATATCGGAAATGCCATAGATCATAGTCAGTTGGTGTTGAAACTTTATGTGCATATAACTTCTCACTGTTCAACTATAATTGATACAACCTGTTCTTTGTCATATGGATCTTTTCAACAAGAGACTTATGTTTATCAACAATCGTGCAAGTAGTGTTGTGAAAGCTCACATCATAACCATGTGCATCTAACTGACCAACACTCAACAAATTATTCTTGAAATTGGGTACATAATAAACATCATAGATATTATTCAAAACATTTTGTTTGGTTAAGACATGTACAACACCCTTTCCTGAAGCTTTAACCTGATGATCATCACCCAAACCAGTAGAGGAACTAAAATATGTATCAAGATGTGAAAACAAATCACTATGATCAGTCATATGATTACTACATCCGCTATCTACCAACCAAACATCTTTATTAGGTACTTGCACAGTCACTTGGCATTCCAAAAATAAAGCATCTGATGTTTCACATTCAGTGTTTGTGACATTGGCTTTGCCTTTACTTAAAACATACTATAATTTTCGACATTCAGACTTATAATGGGCATATTGTTTGCAACAGTGGCATTGAATTTTTTATTTGTCTATCCACCTACGACCATGATCATTTTGAGACTGCTCTAAATGTGTTTGAGTTACCTGTGATCTATCATTAGATTTAGATTGTCCTCTACCTTTTCCTCTTCTGCCATGAAAACCTCTACCTCTACCTCTATCCACAGAAGCTTTAGATTTGAAAGCATGCTCTAAATTACTGACATCTAAATTAATTATTGCTTCATGAGCCAAAAAAGAACCAGTTAATTCTTCCACAGATAATTTTGTTAATCCTCTCAATTCAAAAAAAATAACAATCATGTCAAATTTTTTAAGCAAACATCTAAGAACATTTTCAACAATTCTTTGGTCTTCTATTTCTTCACCATTTATCCGAAGTTGATTAACAACACCCATAACTTTAGTCATAAACTGATCAACGGTTTATGATTCAATCACTTTAAGTGTTTCAAATTGTGTTCTGAGAGTCTGTAATCTTACCATTTTTACTTTATCATTTCCTTGATAAGCAACCTTAAGTATATCCCATATTGATTTAGCATTCTTAGCAGCAGTGATTTTAGGAAAAATAGAGTCATCTAAGGAACTTAAAATGCATGACTTTGCTCTACCTTCTTTCTATTCAATTTCATCAAATTGTTTTCTTTGAGCAGCACTCATTCCAACAATTGTATTTGTGTCAGGTTATGTGAACCCCAATTCTATTGATTCCCAACAAGCTAAACCTTGTAAGCATGCTTGCATTTTAAGACTTCAAAAATCGTAATTTTTCCCACTAAATAATGGCATAGGGATTGCAAACTGTCTTGTCGAAGCCATGTTTAAAAACAATAAGAAATATGACACCTTTTTACAAGAGAACTTGTATTGTCTTTAGCAAAAACCAAGAACCTCTGAACTGCAAATTTTACATCTTAACTTGACATCTTTCTCACTTAATTATTACGAAGAAAGCTTCTTTGAAGAAAGCAGAAAACCAAACACCTTAACCAGAGAAATTTGAATCTTTTTTTTGCAATTCAAAGGTCGAGGATGATATATATATACTTCCAAATCTGCACATGCCAAATCTCAGAAATAAATATGCACATACCAAATCTCAGAAATCGTGAGGCAAGACTCATTTTCTCGAACGCAGCAACAACAGATGTTTTTGACGACCCTTTCACTCCAACAGTGGAACATATAATATTCTCTTCACACAAGTAGAGAGGAACGACTTCACTCTAGCCGCTCTAGACATTTTGCTGCGGAATGGCAAGTTCTTCAGAAAATAACAGACGAAACTGCTTCACTCCTTGGCAGCGTTCTTCAAATAAATGACAACTCTCAAAGTCCTCAGACTCATTGGCTACATGATGAAACTTGTAGACAACTTCAAACATTAATCAACTCTCAGGTAATGAAGCAAGTAGCTTCAAACAAAAAGGATGGAGCAAACAACTTTAAACAAGGATGACTCCGATATCATGACAAAAAAAAGCAACAGTAAGAAAGAATAAATTATTATAGAACTCATGCTGTGAATTATTTTATTATGAGAAATCTATATATAAGCATATAAGCAATTACATAGAAACTATTTGAACCAACTAAAACAAACTAATTTCTAAACTAACAGTTAACAAAAAGATTAAATATTTTAACAGCAGAACCCCACATACTTTCCTCGTGCACACATATTAAAGTATTCAATAATACACACAACAACTTTTAACAGCAAAACCCCATATACTTTCCTCGTGCACCCATATTAAAGTATTCAATAATACACTCAACAACTTTTAAGTAGGTGCCAATATTCATTTTATATAGTAATATTGGCCACATCTACATTTCCTAACTTTATGGTCACATAAATACCACACATGGAAGCGTTTGACTTTAGGCGTATCGCCGCCTATATGTATAGGAGAAGTGATACTTTGATTTTTTGGGCGGTTTCAGCAAATATTGTAAAGCCGATATACTTAAGCATAACACTCCTACTTTATCTCTTTCATATTCAAATTCACTGTAATGTCAACCTTCGACCACATAATACGAAAATAGAAAATGGAAAGAAAGTCGTGACTAAGTTACATGATGGGTATTTGATATCTAAAAGACTTGTGATTTTACTACTGAATATATAAAATAGTATTTGATATCTAAAAGACTTGTGATTTTACTACTGAATATATACAATATTTAAATGTTAAATTAAGGAGTTATTGGATTTATTAGATATGCATTTTTGTTTGTAAGATTTAATTAAGTATTGATGTTGATTATAAAACATTTTACATTGCTTCATGCCAAGTAATTTAGATAAAATGGATTGTTCAAGATATGGGTGACACAGAAGAGGTACTTATAATAATTAAAGTTCAATGAAATTGTCAAATAGTTAAATTTATTATGAAACTCAATGTTATTTTATAATAATAATTAAAGTTTAATGAAGTTGTCATATAATTTAATTTTATCATGTAATTTAATATCATTTGGTAAGAGAAAGTATTTAATTGAAAGAAATTACTTTGATGTATTATAACATAAATGAGAATGCTAAATATATATTATTAATATTCAGGTAAACATAAAAAAATATGCTATATATCATATATAATTTAATTTTCTTATTATATATAAAAAATTAAATGTAATTATTAGCAAGTTGTTTACAATGTTATTAACATTAGCTCAGGTTGTTAAAATTTGGTAGATAATTTACAAACTTTATTAGATATATTTGTTTGATAAAACTATCGAATAAATTAATAAATTATCTACCTACTTTATAATAACAACTCATTTTATTTTGTAATATATATAGTTGTTTAATATATGAAATAGCTCTTTCTTTGTAATATACTTCATTACAAAATCTCTAAACATTAGAGGAAATTTTTTTCTTTTTTTTCTTTTATGTCATTAAATTTAATGTCACCAAACTAGCACCTTTCACACTTTTTGCTAGGCTATCTGGTTCTCCAAACTATACAATGAGAACTTAAAGTGTCTTAATTAAAATTTATGATAAAGACACGCTAAATTTAGCATAACAATGAAACTTATATTAAATTATGAATATTAATTATGATTGTTTGAGTTTCAATACAGGGATGAGCATTGTGACTTCATTTATTTCTTTTATGGGTATCAACTAAACTATCCTTGCGGCTTAGTCATTCTCTCCTTGTGACTCAATGTAGCTAATTCGAAACTTCGAGAGTTATACAATTATCGTCCATTCACCAAGGTACTCTCAAGGGTTTTTCGATCTACAACTCAGATGGATTAGGGTTAGATTGACAACTTCAAGTGACTAAGGGAAGTTAGAGTGAAAATTCCCCCCACCCGTGCGTCCTATGAGAGTCATTTGTTCCATTCATTTCTAGGGAAGAGCCTTGCAACCTCTCCGACAAACCCCTTACCCTACAACTCAGATCCTATAGTTTCATGCCTCTCGTCTTCGCTCATAATAGGTAACCTCTAGACTGAGTCTAATGATGAATTATTATTATTATTATTATTTTACTCTATCTGCTATCTCGTTAACATTTTTTATGTCAAATAAAATTTTTGTATATACTCTATAACAGTTGGGGGAAATGACATGGCAAGGTTCAATCCACACATAACTAGGTCTTTTTCTCTGAATCATGTCCACCATGTTATTGTTTTTCTGCAGGTAAGCTTGCAATTAATTCTTATTGACTATTTTCTAAGGTGTACTAGATTATTTCTACAAATCCACACCCTTATTTTGTTGATGGTTATTGTTTTCAAGTGGTGTATTCCTCAGCAAGAAATTAGGGACTTTTCTACAGGTAAATCAATTTATGTTACTTCAAAAGGAATTCTTACAGTCTTCGGTTGAGTCACAACAAAGCACAACTTTCACTCTAAATATCGAGTTAAAGTCTCCTTTTTGGTTCCTGTTGTTGCAAGTATTTCCAAATTGGAATCTAGTGTCTCCTATCCCATCAAGGCTACAAACTCTTATCATTCAATACTTGATATTCCAAGTGCAATGATTTAACCTCACTAAAATTAGGGTCTCTCTCATGGAAAACTTTGTTATTATTTTGAGTCTTGACTATAGGGTTTAATATCGAGGGTTTTATGTATTTTCATTAAAGATAAATGTTATATGACTTTTGACATTTGGGTTGTTTTTTTTGAAAAAAATCGTATTCAGGGGCAATGATACCCTAATTGTTTTTATATAGGAGTACCATTTTATAAACGTGTAACTATTGAAGTTCCTCATAATTCTCTAATTGGTTCATGGGAAAATTTGAGAATCTTAGGATGTTGACAATGATGTGCCCTGTTACTGCTATTAGGAGGTGACTTGTAGAATAGTCTTGAAATTCTGGCATTGAATCTACGACAACATGCACAAAACAATAAGACTTTGGTTGTGGCAACATGTAGGAAAAATTTTGTGTGCGGTTGAAGGCCTCTATACACAATACTACATGCCCACAACTCGATTGTAAAGTAAGGTAAAAAAACTATTCCAGCTCAGAGGAAAGGTCACTAGTGGAAAGTGTATGACTTCTAGGTGATCTAGAGTGTGTGGGTGTTGCAGTAGGCTTGGTACAAGTTCCTAAGTTAGTTATTTATTATTATGGTTGTGATAACAACGTATGAGTTAATATGCTTATGATGGTGTATCGTGATAATATGGATTTATCTGTGTAGATGAAACAACCACACCAACAATAAGTTGAGGTAGTGTTTTTTATTATTCCTTTTATTGTATCTAATAGTTATATGTTGGAGCAAATATAAGGGAAATAGATGAAGAGCTGAATAGTGTATTACAATTAATATGAATCCTCATACAGGCCAGAAGATACATTAGTGGGGTGGGAGAAGTCATTTGAGCAACAAGGAGAGGGAGTCTCTCCTGATCTAGCATATACATTAGGAATTTTGAAGTGAGACATCATAAGTTGAAAGGAATATCATGAGAGGTTGATTGAAGCACAAGAAAGGCTTCTAGAAGCTAAAGAAAAAAATAGGTTAATGCATTAATCCTCCAAAACCTTTCATACTTATATAAGTAGGGAAAGTTGAGGATTAGTGATGGGGATAGACAAGAAGAAAGGACCAATGGTGCAGATGGAAGCATGTCTCAAAAAAGGTACAAGATGGATAAGGGTGATACAATAAAGAGTGGAAAAAACGTGGATACACCTAAGAGGAGGGCTAGTACTCATGGGTTTTATTTTATCGTTTCTTCTGGGAGAGATTCACTTTCACTGCCAACATCATTATAAAAGGAGTGAGAAAGGGTACTTTCTAGGAGAACTCAAGAAAGTTAAGCCTCCTACCTTTTATGGACAGATGAATAAAACATAATATGCAGAAGCATGGTTTCCTAGAATGACGAAATTATTTGTACTTCATAGCTACTTTGAGAATATGAAAGCCAATATAGATACCTTCAGTCTCAAAGGAAATGTAGACATATCATGGGGAGATGTCAAGCATGTCATAGGTATCAAGGAAGAGGAGTTGAATTTGGAAGAATATGAAAGAATCTTTAGGAAGAAATACATGTCTAAGAGGTATTATGATGGAAAGGGAAAGGAATTATATGAGCTCAGGATGGGTTCCATGGCAGATGAAGAGTATACAAAAATATTTCTGGAACTGTTGAGATATGTTCCATATATCAAGAATGAGAAAAAAATTATCGAAAGGTTGTCCAGTGGATTTCCATTATCATTCAAAGACTGGATCAAGTTTGATGAGCCTCGGTCATTGGAGGAAGCCATTAGGAATTTAAAGAATTGTTATGAGAAGTCAAATTCCAAGCTTTACTTCAAGCATGACTGTAAGGGTAATGAAAATGCTAAAGGAAAATGTACTAAGAAGAGAGTAATATCTGAGGATGAAAGTGACAAGGAAAATGTCGCACCTCATAAGAAGTTCAATGCATCTAAGAAAGGACATGGATCTTAGCTTGTGGAGCAACGAAATAAAGGCAGTGGTTGAGAACCCTTCAAGAGTTGGATTTTTGGTAGATATCATTGCAAGAAGTAATTTCCATTATATTAGGATGGAAAGCCTCAAATCTACGATGCTCAAGAAACACAAATAATTGGAGGTGTAGGTCAGATAATTCCTTAGATCTATGAATTATTTGTTAAAAGGTAGGTAGGCCACCAGGGATCCATTATCGAGGTGGAAGTCCATGTAGAATCTTGGTTGGCATAATTGGCTACAGGGACCAAGTGAATAGTTCATCAATGGGTGAAGTATTTTGCATTTGAGCTTAATGACATGCCTATAATAGAAAATATGAATTTTCTTCCTTTGGGTTCATATAACACGCTTTTGGGTATGGATTAGCTATTTATTCACAAGACCAAGGCAGATTGCTATGATAAGGACATTGTGTGTCTCGGTGAGGATGGATAAGAGAGATAATTTTAGGGAAAGAAGAGGCCTACATTAGTGAGGATCGTTATAGCCATGCAGGCTAAATCTAGTCACAATAAAGGATGTTTATTATTTGCAGTACATGTTTTCAGTGATAAAGGAAAGGAGGATGAGGATGTTGAAGTCATAAGGAGGTACCTTGTCTTATAGAAGTTTCAGGATGTGTTTCCCACAAAGATTCCAGAGCTGCCTCCTCATACAGAGGTTGATTTATTTATTTAAATAATGTGAAGAGAAGCACCCACATATAAAGACTGTTACAAGATAAGCGCACTTGATTTGGTGGAACTAAAGTTGCAGCTTAAATATATGCTTGATAAGGGATACATAAGGCCAAATGTATCTTCCTGGGGTGAACTAGTGTTATCTGTAAAGAATAAAGATGGTATTATTAGATGGTGAATTTATTAAAGAAAGTTGAATAAGGTAACTATCAAGAATAGGTATCCATCTCCTCAAATTGATGACTTTTTTGTTAAGCTGAAGGGAGCTTCAGTATTTTCAAAGATTGATTTGAGATTGGGATATCATTAGGTGTGTATCAAAGAAGAATACATATACAATACTAAATTGAGTACAAGGTATAGGAACTATGATTTTTTGGTTGTCCCTTTTGTTCTTACCAATTCTCTAGTCACCTTCATGCATTTGATTATCAATTTGTTGAGCCCTTGTCTGGATAAGTTTGTGATATTTTTTGTTGATGATATATTGGTATATTAAAAGAATGAGGACGAGCATGTAGAGCACCTAGTAGCGGCATTGATATTGTTGAGAGAGCATAAGTTGTATGCCAAGCTCAACAAAGTGTAGTTTTTTTCAGTCTTGGATTCATTACTTGGGACATGTTGCTTCCAAGGAGGTGATAGAAGTGGATCCAGAAAATATTAAGATTGACATGGAGTGGCCAAATCCAAAGAATGTGGATGAGGTCAGATCATTCATGGGACTAACAAGTTATTAAATTAGGTTCATGAGGAACAGCCTACAAGATTGGCTATCCTATCACATCTTTATAAAGGAAAATAAATAATTTTGAATGAACTATTTAGTGTGAACCTATTTTTAATCAATTGAAGTAGTTTATTACCAATGCTCTGGTTTTCAGGATTGTAGACCCTAATAAAGACTTTGTGGTTTGTCATTAGAGAAATTTTGAGGTCTAAAATAGGTCTCAAAATTAAAATTTGCATCCAAAATCAAATTTATGAGAACCAATTGTTGGGTATGTGTTATATTCATTCCACAACTTGTCACGTTCGGGGGAGTCACAGGGGGGTGGCAGCCCCCACTGTTCGGGGTGTGGGGTAGCACACCGGGGAAAAAAATTTGGACCTTATTTTTTAGTGGGCGAACCTACCCATGGTTTTGTGCACTAGTTTGGTTTTGGGGCATGATGGTTTTTGACCCCTGGTATTTTGTAGATCCAGTCAAGGGAACTATGGTTTTGCTCTAATCTAGGGTTATTGGATTGGGGTTTATGTATGCTTCGACATGTACATATATGTGTTCTAACACTAAAAGGAATATAATGAAAAATCAAGCTAGTCATCCCAATTTGGGATCCAGGGGAAAATCTTTGTGTATATATGTTTTATGTTTTATGCTGTCGCTATTGTTTATTTTTTGTTTTTAATATTTGTTTGCAGATAATTTCTGTACAAGGTTAAAACCTACATTTGGTATCAGAGTTGTTTTGGCTTCAAGGGGATGCCTTTGTTGCTGAGGGGTTTATTCTTGGGCCTGTGGTAGAACCTGTTCAGTGGGAGATCTACAAAATCGATTCTTGAGGTGAAAGAAGATGGTGAGCAGTGGAAAGATAGAGATTGAGAAATTTAATGGCCATAGTTTTGAGTTTTGGAAGCTCAAGATGGAGGATCTGCTGGTGGATAAAGACGAGTGGATCGCGATATATCCAGGTACTAAACCAACGACAATGTCAGATGAAGACTAGAAAAATTTGGATCGGAAGGCGAATAGCACAATATGGTTGTGTGTCTCAGATTCGGTATTGTTGAATGTATTTGGGGAAGCTACGACGAAGAATTTGTGGGACAAAATTAGGAATTTATACCAATCTAAGTCTTTGGTGAATAAATTGTTCATGCAGAAAAAGATGTATAACCTAAGGATGAAAGATGGAGACTCGATGATAAAGCATCTAAATGCCTTCAATACTGTGGTAAGTCAGTTGTCATCTGTTGATATTAAAATCTCAGATGAAGATAAGTGCATAAGTTTGTTGTGTTCTCTACCAGACTCGTGGGATAGTTTGGTTATTGCAATAGGTAGCAATACAACTACCATGAATTTTGATGACATTATCTCAGCCTTGCTGTCGGAGGAAATGAGACGGAGAAATATGGAGGGTCAGAATGGAGATACCTTATCTATACAAGGAAAGTCCCAGAACAGAAACAAGAATAAGGTTTCGAGTGGCAGATCTAAATCTAGAGGGAGACCTAAATATCCTGGAAAGTTTGTAAAGGTGTGCTGGAAATGCGGAAAGGAAGGACACTACAAAAAGGACTGCAAATGTAAAGCTCCTGAAAAAGGAAAAGGATATGACGATTCTCCTTCTGCAGAGGAAAAAACCATCTCGGATGAAGGTGGGGATGTGTATTTGGCTTCCTCTTCAAATACACTTGTAGATCATGAGTCATGGTTGATTGAATTGGGTGCATCCTTTCACTTCACTCCCCACAGGGAGTGGTTCTGCGAGTACGAAAAATATGATGACGGTGATGTATTCTTAGGTGATGATAGGAATCTAGAATCATCGGATGTGGAAAAGTCAAGTTGAAGCTACAAGGTGGAGGGATTAGAACACTTACTGGTGTTTTGCACATTCCTGCATTGGCCAAAAATCTAATTTTTGTAAGCAATATGGATGATGCATGTGTAAAAACAGTGTTCGAGAAAGGTAAATGTAAGATGGTTCGGGGAGCACTGGTATTAATGTGAGGAGTTCGGATTGGAACTCTGTACAAGCTTCATGGAAACATTGTTATTGATGGGTGCAATAGTTCTGTGGTTCCCGAAAGTGGAGCAGAGAGCCTAGCAGTCTCTGGAGAAAAGACCATGCTATGGCATCAAAGGCTTGGACATATTGGAGAGAAGGGCCTTTGGATACTTCATGGAAATGGTATGGTAGAAGGTATGTCTAATATCTCTCTGGATTTTGATTTCTGTGAACATTGTGTATATGGGAAGAAAAATTGGGTGAGTTTTCCTTCTGGTGCAAAGAGGGCAAACAATATATTAGAGTTTGTTTACAGTGATGTGTTTGGACCTGTGTCAGTTCCATCACTTGGTAATTCTATGTACTATGTTTCATTCATATATGACTTCTCAAGGAATACATGGATATATTTCTTGAGGAAGATATCTGAAGTCTTTGAAAGATTTAAATAATTTAAGGCTCTGGTGGAAAAACAGACAGAGAAGAAGATAAAGGTGCTGAGGACAGATAATGGTGGGGAGTTCTGCAAGAAGGAATTGGAAGAGATCTGTAAGAAGTGTGGTATAGCACGACAAAAGACTACTACATACACACCTCAGAAAAATAGATTTGTATAAAGAATGAACATAATGCTGATGGAAAAGGCAAGAACGGTGCTCAGTGGTACCGGGTTAGGACACGGATTATGGGTAGAGGCAGTGGAGACTTCATGTTAGTTGGTAACATATCACCTTCATCAGTGTTGGAGGATAAGACTCCACATGAGGTATGGATTAGTAAGAAACCCTCTCTTTCACATCTGAGGGTATTTGGATGTGATGCATATGTACATGTTCCAAAGGAGAAAAGGAGAAAGCTGGATAATAAATCTGAAAGGTGCATCTTTATTGGGTATAAGGATGGTTTAAAGGGTTACAAGGTTTGGAACCTGGAAACAAGGAAGGTTGTGTACAGCCATGATGTGGTGTTTATACAGGTGAAAGACGTTGTTAAACATGAATTTCTACCAAAGGAACCTGAGAAGATAGAGTTTGAGCTAAAGGAGGATGAATCAGAATCTACAACAGAAGAAGACTCAGAAGAGGAAGAGCCACAATCTCCAGCTGTGAGAAGATCAGCTCGGGAAAGAAGAAAACCAGAAAGGTATAGTCCATCTGCTTTTTGTTCAAATTTTTCTTCAACTATAACTGATGACGATCCCAGAACCATTAGGGAGGAAGTAGATTCAGAGGATGGAAAACTCTAGAAGGAGGCCATGGTTGATGAAATGGCATCCTTGCATAAAAATGAGGCATGGGATCTGGTGGAGTTTTCGGCTGGAAGGAAGCCTGTCGGGAGAAAATAGGTGTTTAAGAAGAACATGAATGTAGAAGGAAATGTGGAGAAATACAGATCTCGGTTGGTAGCAAAAGGTTATTCCTAGGTATCGGGAATTGATTTTTGTGATATTTTTTCTCTTGTTGCCAAAGTTACTTCTATTAGATTAGTTTTATTTGTTGCTGTTGCATTTGATTTTGAGGTAGAACAGATGGATATGAAGACAACATTTCTTCATGGGGATCTGGAAGAGGAGATCTACATGAAACAAACTGAAGGCTTTATGGTGAAGGGGAAGAAAGAAATGGTATGCAGGTTAAATAAGTCTCTGTATGGGGTAAAACAATCAGCAAAGATGAGGTACCAGAAATTTGATACCTATATACGAGGACTTGGCTTCACCAAAATTAAGGAGGATCACTATGTTTATTTTAAAATAATTGGTAACCGTGTTATTTATTTGGTATTGTATATGGATGATATGTTGTTGATTGGAAATGACAAAGAAATTATCCAAGATTTGGAGACCCAACTGTTCTCCAAATTCGACATGAAGTATATTGGTGCCACAAACTATATTTTGGGCATGGAAATTAAGAGAGATCAGGCAGAGAGGAAGCTTTGGTTAAACCAGAGGAAGTATGTCGAGACTATATTGCAAAGGTTCAATATGCAGGATAATAAACTGGTGAATGTTCCAATTCCTGTACGTGTAAAGCTGTCTGTTGAACAGTGTCCCAAGATACAAGAAGAAGAGGAGGATATGTCTCGTGTTCCATATGCAGGTGCAGTGGGTAGCCTAATGTATGCAATGGTCTGTACTAGACTAGACATTGCACATGCAGTGGGAGTATTGAGCAGGTTTATGTCAAACCCAGGGAAGGAGCATTAGACAGTAGTGAAGCGGGTTTTTTCATATATTTGCGTGGCACTAGTGATTATGTCTTGTGCTACAAGGGAAGACTAGGATTGGAAAGAGTGTTGAACATTCATGGTTTTGTTGATGCAGACTGGGTTGGAGATCCGGACCAAAGAATATCTACAAGTGGGTATGTGTTTAGCCTATTTGGAGGTGAAGTCATTTGGGTGAGTAAAAGACAATATGTAGTGGCCCTTTCAACTACAGAGGTAGAATACATGGCATCCGCTCATGCAAGAAAGGAAGAAGTTTGGTTGTAGAGATCATGTTTATGTATGGGGTTGGTGCAGCAAGCTATAAGGATAGACTGTGATAGCCAAAGTGCAATTTTCTTGGCTAAGAACCCTGCTTATCATTCAAATACAAAGAACATTGATGTTCAATATCACTTTGTGAGAGATATGGTTGAGGCTAAAAGGGTGTTGCTGGTAAAGGTGGACACTTTGAACAATGTTGCAGATGCATTGACGAAGTCTGTGAGCACTCAGAATTTCTCTTGGTGTAGAGAAACAATGGGTGTTGTAGAGCTGGGCTAATGACTAAGATCTCCTATGGCCCCCTGCGGAAAGAAAACAATGAGTGGGAAAATTTTGAGTATGTGTTATATTCTTTCTTGGACCAGTCACGCGTGGGGGGGTCATAAGGGGGCGACAACCCCCCCTGTTTGGAATTTTTTTGGACCCTATTTTTCGGTGGGCAGACCCGCCCATGGTTTTGTGCATGGGTTTGCACATGGTTTTGGGGCATGATGGTTTTTGGCCCCTAGTATTTTGTAGATCCAGTCAAGGGAACTACGGTTATGTTCTAATCCAGGGTTAATGGATTGGGGTTTATGTATGCCTCGGCACGTATATATATGTGTTGTAACACTAAAAGGAATATAGTGAAAAATCAAGCTGGTCGTCCCGATTTGAGATCCAGGGGAAAATCTCTGTGTATATCTATTTTATTTTTTATGCTCTCGCTATTGTTTATTTTTTGTTTTTAAGATTCGTTTGCAGATAATTTCTGTACAGGGTTAAAACCTACACCAATATGACTCAAAATTATTATTTCAACCAAGGGGGATGATTCACCATTTTTGGAGTAAAAATGTATAAATGTTTAAAAATATAAAAATTACATTTTAAACTCATATTTTCAACTTAACTCCCTATGGTTTTACTCAAATTTCGATAGGGAGCACTCATTGGATGCATAATTTAATTCCTCATCTAAGGACTACCCATGTTGCATACTTTCGATGGACGTGCTAAACAAAAATATCAGAAATACATGAAAAATGTGATTGCAATCATGTTTTTCATGTATTTCTTATTTTTTGTGTAGCATGGTCCGTCGAAAGTATGCAACATGGATACTCCTTAGATAACGAACTAATTTTTTCATCCAACGAATGCTCCCACTGCAATCATGTTTTTCATGTATTTCTTATTTTTCATGTACCATGGTCCATCGAAAGTATGCAACATGGATACTCCTTGGATAACGAATTAAATGTTTACAACGAATGCCGCCACTTGAAATTTGAGTAAAATCATAAGGAGATAAGTTGAAAATATGAGTTGAAAAAGTAGTTTTTTCTTTTTTCCCTCCAAAATTTGATGATGTAATATAATATTATTTTATTATTTCCACTATTATTTTATAATATTCCTTAGGAGGCCCATTTTAGACCTCAAAATTTTTCTAATGACAGATGTTTGTAAGGAAGGACTTGGTGGAGTCCTGATGCATGTAGGTGCTTTGCTATGAATCACAAAAGATGAATGAGCATGAGAAGAAGGGTCTAGCTCATGCATTGAAGATTTGGAGACATTATCTCCTTTACAAGAGGTGCATTTTGATGAGTGATCATAGAGGGTTGAGGTACTTGTTTGAATAATCTAATTTGAATTCAAGGCGAGCTAGATTGTTGGTTACTCTCAATGAGTTTTATTTTTAGATCAAGTACATCAAAGGAAAAGAGAACAGGGTTATGGATTCTCTGAGTAAGAGAGTGCGGGTAAATCGTATTTCAACTTTGAGCTCTTATGGGACATATTTGTAGGAGAATATCTTACATGTAGGGAAACATGATGAGAGGTACCAACAATTGAGGTAGAGATTGCAGCAACAATGTGAAGTTGATAAGGATGAGGGACATCATTTTAGAGTAGATGGATTGGTTAGATTTAGGAGTAGGATATATGTGCTTAACACTGGTGAATTAGAAAATCTTATTTGAGAGAGTTTCATGTCAAGCCATATTTAGGCCACCCATGATACCATAAGACTTTGAATTCTATCGAGAAGTTCTACTATTGGCCTAATTTGAAGAAGGATGTGGTCACTTTTGTTGCTGAGTGCTTTGATTTTCAACAGGTGAAAGTTGAATGGAAGTACATAGTTGGTTTGGTTGAACCTATTCCAATTTCGAAATTGAAATGGGAGGTCATTTCCATAGATTTCATTACAAGATTACCAAGGACATCAAGGAAGCAAGACTCCATCATGGTTGTGGTTGACATGTTGAGCAAGGTAGCTCACTTGATTGTAGTGAAGTCTACTAATTGAGCTACTAAAGTGGCTCAGGTATTTATTAAGGATAAAATTAGGTTTCATGGCGTTCCCAAGAGGATTATATCATATAGAGATGCCAAATTCACTTCTAGGTTTTGAAGGATTTGTTTGTAGGATTGGGGATAGAGTTAGACTTAAGTAAAAATTATCATCCACAAACATATGTATAGACAAAGAGGGTTCACATGATTCTTGGGGATATGTTAAGGATGTATATCATGCATCAGTTGAGGAAGTGGGAGGAGTATCTTCCATTGGTGGGTTTTGATTATAATAATGGGTGTCAGGAATCATTGAATATGAGTCCCTGTGATGCTCTCTATGGGAGGATTTGCAATACTCCTATCAGCTAGAGTGATCTAGTGAGTATGGTATTGATTGGACTGAATATGTTAAGAGAGATGAAGAAAGATATGTATGTTATTAGAAAGAATTTTAAGGCAACATAGGATAGGCAGAAGAGTTATGCATATCAACATAAGGTATTCAAGGAGTTTTGGGTTGGAGAGAATGTGTACTTTCACATCAAGCCCAAGAAGAGATCCTTGAATATTGGATCATGTGCCAAGTTGGAACCTCGATATTGTGGGCCTTTTGAGATCCTTGAGAGGATTGGACCAATGGCATACAAACTTGCTTTTCTGCCATCAATGAAATTCCATGATGTTTTTCATGTTTTATTTCTTAAAATATATGTAAGGGATGATGATTATGTGATTAATTGGTTCGTATTACAGTTGAACCAAAAGGATATTTCCAACTAGAACCTCAATGCATCCTATAGCAGAAGAAGATCATGTTATGGAACTGAGGCATGTAGCAATTTAAAGTGCAGTGGAAGCACTTTGGGCTCGATGAAGCTACATGGGAGATGGACGATCAAATGCGGGCATTATATCCTTCTTTACTGGCAGGTTGAAGCATTATAGATATTGTATTGAGCTATGTTTATAAATATCAATAAGCAGTATGCTTGTCAGGTTTTATATTTTTGGCTGGTCTTATGTGTGATAGAACACTGAGGGTGATGTTTCCCCAAGGGGGAGGGGTTTGTAACAAACTTGGGTTAAATATTCATGTAAAAAATGTGCATTATAAAAGGAAAAAGTAAAACCAAGTTCATTGGACACGTATTCCCACCTGAATGGAGGGGAAAAAATTACATTGGGCACCAGTTGTGGTTGATTATTGGCTACGGAAATTGGAATTTGAATTGGAAGAGGCAAAGGGAAATAAATTTAAATTAATACAATAAATAAATGAAAATAATATAAAGGAAATATTGAGTGACAATAATATTCTTGCAAGGGAAAATGAAGAAAAAGGAAAGAAAAAAGAAAAGAAAAAAGGAGAGAACATTCATAGACACACTTAGACATTCTAGCATTCACTTAGAGAAGAAGAGAGCAAGAGAGAGAGAGAAAACACTTGGGCACAAGGAAGACACAAGGAAGAAAACAAGGAAGAAGTAGGGGAGCGCAAAAATGAGGTTGGACAACAATAATCAAGGATAAAAATGAAGCAGAGAAAAAGTATCCAACAAGAGGGTTTTGTAGGTAATAGATTGCATGTATGTTTATCTTGTTGGGATGTGAATGCATGGTTTACACATTGGTTTATTTGTCTTTCTTGTTCTCATTGGCATAAGATTTTCCTAGGATGACAGTGGTGTATAACCTTTCCTTTGTTGTTCCCTAAATATCCATAGTATATTTTGTTTTCATTTTGGTTGAGCTTTGTATTGTCGATGGATTAAAATCTATTTGAGGTGGTCTCAGGAAAATCCTAAGCATTGAAATTGGAGATGGTTTTCTCCAGGTAGCTCTTGATAGGTGAGTGGAGATAGGAAGATTCCTTTGGGTATGGTGAAGAAATCATGAGGCATCCAAGCTTGTTTTGGTTTTGGTGATTTTTAGACTATTTTAGGTGAAATCAGTGTGGCTTGAGGGTGGAGGTGGTTTAGCCTTTGGATTCACTGGTTGGTTTTGTTTTGGTTTATCCCATGTGATCCCACAATCATGCTTGGAATATGACATAAGGTTGATTGACTGAAACAAATATTTGGTTCAGCCCAATCTATGGTCAGGTAGTATGTAGAAGTCCCTAACTTGGTTGGCTTTATGCATATTTTATTTCTTATTAAGGTCAATAAGCATAAGTATTGGTTGCTTTATTGATTTTATGACTGTTTTTTCAGGGATTTGTTATGGTTAAATGTCGGTTATAGGCATGGTATATTCTTATTATATGATATGCTATTGTTATAAATTGTGTTCATGGTCTGACAATTTATTAAATAAGTATATGAATGCATAGTCTAACAAGTGTTTGATGTAGCAAACTTGAGAGGTAGAAGGCCTCTTAATAATTCTGTAATGAAACTAATGAACCAGTTAATAGATTTTCATTCATGACATGTAGGTGTTATGTTTACAAAGTGTTTGTACAAATTATTATCACATTTCTTGAAATATTGGGAAAGATATGAGCCTAAGAATAAATTACAGAAACTTTTAATTATCATTGATAGAGTCCTGGAAAGTTTTGGGAAGTTTTGGATAGTGGCCTATAGGTTAGTCCTGAAATTATGACATTGAATCCATGGCGGAAGGCACAAAACTGGAATATCTCAGTTGTAGTTGCATGGAGGATGTCTTGTGTGTGCGGCTGAAGGAATCTAGCCACATTCAAAATAATTCAAGGTAGAAAGTGGTTCCAGCTCAAAGGAAAGGTCATCAGTGGAAATTCTATGACTTCTGGGTGAAATGTTGTCTTTGTGTGTTGCAGTAAGTTTGGTATAAGTTGTTAAGTTAAGCCCCATTTCCACAAGTGAATCTTGGATTTTGAGTCATGCATAGTAACTCTCGACTCATGTTTACCCTGGTGAAATTTTAAAAGTGGGTAAATGTTGGGTAGGGTGTTACACTTGTGGCATGATGTTATATTTTCCAAGTGTCCCCATGACACATTGATCACACCTTTTCAATGTAGTGGTTCATGCAAACATCGATATGTGTGACAAACGAGTGCATTATTCAAATTCTGAGAGTGCTAATTATATATGTTACCCCTCATTGTGTCCATCATATGTGATGGTAATATAAATAGGACATGGAAATATTTAAGGATGGAAATTTATATTAAGGTTTAGCAACCTTGGCGAATCTTACTAGTCCCTAATATCCAAATTTTAAAAAAAATTATGATAATTTTGTAAAAATATTTAGATTTCAAATTATTATATATTAGAACATATATAATATTAGCGATGCTTAAGGTAAAATAAATTTATGCTATAAAATTTGGGCGAATTCATTTTAGAAAAATGGAAATTAGCAAATATTTTTTTTTTTGGAAAAAGCATGTAATATTATGCCACGTGCAAATATTAGCCCCTAAAATTTTCCCTGAAATAATACCTTTGCATTATTTATATTATGTTGACATCGAGATTTGCATGATATAATTCGAGACATTTCTCATCGCTTACCCTATATACACAATAATAAAATATGTTAATAGAGATATGTACTATTAGGTAAGTGAAATAAAGTGTAAAGGTCTTTAAAACAAAATAAAACAGTAAGTGAAAAATTTTGTTGTAACTACAAGACTTTTTTGCACAAAACCCCATATTCATAAAACTTGCTAGTTAAATATTCTAATGGACTCATTGATTGTAGGTGACTGCAACATGCCATGAGATGCCCAACATGATGATGTAATTGCAGTGGAGGTATCCTAAAGTACTTGTGAACATGCATTTGCAGGTTGGGGATTATTTCTAGGCAAGGTTGGATCCTTAGTATTTTAAATCTAGGGTTTCAAATATACCTGGGAAAGATAACATTTTATACCCTAATGCATTTGGGATAAATAAGGACCATGGTAATGTGAAGGTATGGGTAAGAGGTATTCCCCTAAACCCTAATGCATGTGTGATCAAGTTTTGATGTAAGTCAAGAAAAGTAAGGATGACATGCACCATGTAAGTAGGTACACCAATAAGGTTGATAGGAATGAGGTCATGGGGAGATCGATGAATTCAAAACATGACCATAACTTGTGCAACCTTAAGTAAGAAAAATAGGACTCGAAAATTTGGTAATGTCGAAAAAATTTTGGGTGTTTTTGTAGCGGCTACAGAAGAATCAAAAAATGCATTTCAAAATTCATAATTTTTTATCCTAAATTTGATTTCATTAATCAAATTTAATAAATAATATTAATATTTAAAAATATTATCAAAGTTTTAGAAAAATAGTCATGAGTAATATTGCATCTCCATTATATATATATAATTTTTATTTCCACATCAATCATGTACTTCAAATTTCATGCAATAAAATTAATATATAGAAATATTATAGAATTTCTTGGAAAAATATTTTAATAATATTGCATGTCCTCTACATATGTAAGCTTTTATCAACATATTCTACTATTTAGGCTTATAATTGTTTTACTAACAATATGTACATATATATCATGTTTTTACCAAGAAAAAGTTAATTCATTAAAGTTACTAAACTCATTTTTCACATATAAAAAAATTATATACTATGGAAACCAATTTTATATATATATATATATATATATATATATATATATATATATATATATATATATATTCCTTCTAATGAATATAATTGATTTTTTAAAGCTTTGAATTATGGGTTATTGATGTGTTATGAGAGACCATAATTGTCGCATCCATTGACATAAACACAAAAAATTCCATTATAAAAAAAAAATTACTAATCAACCCACTCTTGATATAGCACACATTTTAAATACTAAAGATTTGGAAATTACTATATAATAACAAGATATAAGTTATAAATTCACTTTACATTCTCTGACCCTTCAAGCTATCAAAATTTTAGACTATCTGACTTAGATTTAACTCTGACATATATTATATTTTACCAAATCCCAACGACAATAACATCAACATGCAACTTGGGTACTTGTCATATGGCTTTTATGACTGTTGTTTTTGATTTGTTGATTACTTTAATCATACATATTTGGTTGTACCGTAGTGTCTCCATCGTATCACAATGCCATTGACTGTAACTGAAGGTTCTGACAAATACTTATGATAATGGGCTCTCGTACAATTCAAATTCGATGAGATTTTAAACAAATATATTGTTTTCAACTTTTGGTTTTGTTTCGAGTCTATTAACAAACTTGAGACACTTGGCATATTAATTATCGAGGTGTACAACTGTTTTGGGATGGATGGATTGTGACCGTCGATCACCCCCATTTGGATCTAATGGTGCTATGGCAATCTGGGGTGGTTAGGGTAACCACCCCACCTTTTCTCCACCATTCAACTCATTCTGCAACTGCTCTTTTCTTCTAGTAGCTCTGCAAGTTTCTTGTTTCATTCTATGTATACTTCATGGTTTTTCAAGCTGCCTCTGTTGATGAAGGGTGGCAGAACCCTCCCTAGTCATGCAGCGTTCCTAGTCTCACTGTAAAGGTATTTCTACTTCACTTTCGCTATGGTTTACCTCCAGGTCTATGCTTATCTTGTGGTTTAATGCTTGGCAGAATTATGTGTGTTTTCTCAGTTGGTTTACCTTGTTACAATTTCATAAGGAACCGGGGTTTTCCTGAATACTATTCTTTGTCTTTTAATGTATAAGGGTTCATTCCCTACTGTCGGTATTCTCGGACTCAAACTTGCTGAAGATGCCAAAGCATCGTGAGGTGATGAAAGTGATTCAATTTTTTCTTGCTTCGCAGCATGAAGATAGCACAGAATCCCATCTTACTCATTTTCTAGGCAATCCACTAATTGAGGGTTTTGCTACCATTTATACATTTTCTTTATCTGGTTATAATTCCTCATCATTGCACATTATGTCTTTATGGGTTGAGGCACTGAATTCATTTATCGTTTTCTGTTTACATTACAAGTGTCGGCTACCTTCGAATCAAGGGTTTACTCAGCTTTCCTCCAAGCTTTCTCCGCGAACTACTGGGAAGTTCAAGCCGCCTACTCAGTGATGTTTGTTATTCATAGTTTATACTATCTCAAGTTTGAGGGTGAAACCCCCATATATACAATGACCCTTATGTTTCGGCATAGCCCTCTTGCATGATAAATAGTGGCTCAGGCCCTTCAGCGATATATTTTTCGCACTGTTAAAGTGTTACACCTCTTTCCTCCATGTGAAGGCATAGTTTTATAAATTTATTAGGTTGGAAGGTTTACAAGCATTAAGGCTCACTACCTTCCTGTACCAGATTGCATGTATCGGGAAATGTATTTTATATTTTTATGGAACTGTGTCCTACTGCACCTTTGATATTTCACAGTGTTTATCAGATGAAACCCCTTCATGGGTATTTTTCATATTTACATGAAGAATTTAGCATAATTCGTATTTCTGAGTTTGCATAGTTTTTCTCTAATATATGCATCATTTCTCCAATGGATACTTGATACTTTTATGTATAACTTAGATGAATTTTCTACAAAATGTAATATTTTTCTTTCAATAAGAAGTTTCACAACATCTTATCATTTTAAAATCTTTGCAAATTATAATGAATTCTTTGTTTAAATATTCTGTAAGTAATCTCGAGCACTGTCTATTACTTTTGTAGATTCATTATTGTAAGGTATTATAGGGTTTATACCACCCAATGGACCGTGACCCTTTCCCTGTTCCTTCGGGGCTTAGATCTAAACCCTGGTGTCATTGAATTTACATATACGTACTCACATCTAACTGAGTTCTCTACAAGGATAATTTCTTTGTATTTACATTCTTTCTTTATATAAAAACAACATAGTTTTTCTTTCATGATAAGTTTATTCTACATGACTGATAGAGCACTCTTTATTTTCCATCCCATTAAAAAAAAGGTAACTTCCTAGACAATATCAACAATCATTCAACAGAAAAATATTTTAGTTTCTAGGCATAAATCTTTATCAATCTGCTTGCCCATTAAAACACAACTAGGTGTTCATAATTATTCTTTTCAAACTTACAATTCAATTCTCTAGATTTATATCTTTCTAGTCTATTCTATATAATAAAGCATAATCAAAGATATCCTTATAATTATCTCAAATTTTCTTCTTCTTAATTGATGGTCCACCCAACCGTAAGTGAGGCGATTACATCCTCGACTTCCCCGTGCTCCTCTCGAGATCCTTAAAAAGTAGACATTTTTGTACAGGGAAGATAGGCCTTAGGATTACTTCTTCGGGTTTTAGAGCTCCACTGGTTTCTTACCAGCTCTGGACAAATTTCAATCAGCTTGCAAGTTCTTGCAGTTGTTACACTTCTTTTCCTTCTAAACAAAACCCCTTCCCTTCATCAGGATTTTTCCTTTATTCTTTTCTGGAAGCAACTCTCATAACTGTTTCTATTTACTTTTACTCCGGTATCTTGGACACATTTACCATTTAGTTAATTAATTTTTTTTCACTTAAGATAATTATCCATTAATTATTTTATTCCAATAAATTCATTTTCTACTAACTCATATCACATTCTTTAGTCAATCACATTAAATAAAACATTAATGTATCAAAAAGTTTATTTACCATAGTTTAATCATAAACTGGTGGTTACAATAATCTTTTTACATTTATCTATTTCTTCCTAAACATTTTGAATTAAGACATGAAATTTATCAATTAAAATTTTTAAATAAATAAATAAAAAATTATGAAACCGCTAATGGATAATAAAACTAATTATTTGATGATTATATAAACTCCTATGTGTTATCAAACTAAATCTTACCAATCATTATGGTTTTTTTCTAATAAAAAATAATTATGAAAAAATTAGTTTTTGATGAAATTAAAATTAGAGCTTAATTATTAAATAAAATTATTTACACCATACAAAATTCAGTAAACTGTAATATTACACATGTTGGTTATGACATTATGTACATCAAAGTATTAAAATAAATAATTTATAAACTTTTATGAAATGCCTTTCTAATTAATCAGATCATAACTTTATATTAAAACAAATAATTTATAAACTTTTAAATTTTTAGGAAATGTCTTTCTAATTAATTCAAAAGACATTTTATAGATCGCAAAAATCTACGATCAAAAATTTATAAACTATAGAACTAAATTTATTAAACATAATCAATACTTAATAATAAAAACTAAATATAAAATGAAATTCATTAAACATAATTAATACTTAATAACAATAATTTATTTAAAACAAGTAAAATCTTTAGACTTTCCATGTTACATTTCATTCCCATTGAAACATCGTTTATTATAAAAATTTATTTATTCTTCCACCAAGATCAAATATATAATGATTAAAAAACTCTATCCAGATAAATATATATTTAGTTGACGATTAGGAATGATAAAATCACATCACAAAGGCAATGGTTAGTTTCAAGATGTCGGTATACACGCGTCCAGTAAGTTTTCTTTATAAAAGAGATTTTAAATTAGCAAAATGATTTTAGCATATATGATTAGTCATATATAGATATTTAAATAGGTAAGTAGACTTTTAGAAGTGCTCAACAAATACTAAAAGCAGGTTAAGTATTTAAACATTTATCAATAACTAAATAGCCGTGCTCTAACTTGACTGTTTTCTTTCTTTGAAAATCATAAAAATTTGGTAAGATTTTAAGAAAATTTAGCAATGATTTTTGTAAATTAAAGTTATAGTTATCAAACTTTTATATTTTAAGTGTTTTAGAGATTTTTGATGGTGCTAAATCTATTTAAACATAATTCAAATACTAATAAGTGAAATTTTCTTAAAAAAAATTATCCAAATTCCAACTACTTTTAGCTTTCGGAACAATTCCTCCACTCCTTAGACAACTCCTAACTAAATATACGTCAAAGCACTAGTTACGCGGGTGGCGTTTTCATTGCGGGCTTGGGGTGAGCAAACACTGTTCACCCCAGCCAATGAGAAGGTGTTTTCCTATCGCGCATGGAACCAATTAAAATTGGACACGTGTTTATTTATAATTGATCTAGGTCTTCGCCTCCTTCGTTCATTTGAAACGCGTTGTGTGCTGTGCTGCATCTGCCTCTCCCTCCAACTACGGTTCTTCCCTCCGAGGGCTCATCCACCGTATGAACGAAGAGCGCTCATGCCCTACCAGTGCTGCGCCATTGTCCTCGCTCACACCCTACCAGAGCTCTGCCATTGCCTGCTGAACGGCTACAACATTTCCAAGAACGTTGCAGAGGAAGATGAACTCACGGCTGTGTCGTTTCTGAGAAGTCGAAAATGAGAGTTCAGAATAGGGACAGGGTCAGGCCGATGGACGAGAGCGAGAACACGCAACCAGCGGTTCTGTTCTGGGGAGAGACGGTTGTTGGAAGGGTTCCATAGATTTGCAAGAAAGCACTATAGCGTGGAAATCCTTCCACGGCAAGAGTATATAAACCCACAAACAACAAAATGAGAATGGCGAATAATCAGGGCGACTACGAGAAGGAGGAGGAGAAGAATGCATTGAAAAAGTGTAGGGAGGATAAAAATAGAGGGATATGATAACCGACCAAGCATAGGAGGCATTGTAGAAAATTGTTGTTGTGGTCAGTTATTTGATTCTGGTTGAATTTCGTCAACGGTGAGTGTAACCCCCTTTCCTCTTCCCCTCACTCTTCGCTCCTCTAACAAATCCGCCATCTGCCCCTGATTTTCATTTTCCTTTTCAATCAAACCCCAGCTAATTTCCTCCTCCCCCTAAAGTCTTCCTCCTGGGATTTTACTCAAATGAATTGGAACACATAAATCTCTCCCTGCTCTTTGTGTTTTGATTTCTTTGGGTACTGTCCTGTTTTCTCAGGGAAGCAGCTGTCAGTTGGTACTTGTTCTTTTTCTTAGGTTTTTGTTTTCCTACCTCTCACCTGATAACAATGCACCCACAACACATTTGGGTTTTTACAAGAAATTGAAGTCGTGACCGCTGAGTAGCCGTGTGATTTTACAAAGGCAGAGAGCGTCTGTTTCTGCTGTTAAATATATAATTACTTCCTCATGCAGAATTTAGACGAAGAGTTAAGTGGAGTTAGTTGAGTTGAGTTTCAGTTATACTTGGTGAGCGAGTTAGACAGTTGATTAAGTCCAGTTATGTGTGAGAGTGTTTGCATGTCAATTAGATTAAATACCCTTCACGGGTTCAGTGTTTTCAAGAGAGTAAGAGAGTTTTATGATTCAGAGGTTTATGGTTAATAGAAGAGCAGCAGCTCATTGTTCGTGTGTGAAATATTGGCGTTATTTGTGTGATTGAATCCTCTGTCTCTCCAACAAATTGGTATCGGAGCTGAGGAAGGATCAGAGATCTGTGGGCGAGCAGAACCCGTAAGCAGGCCAAAAGCAAAAGGCCGGAATTTTTTTTTACACAGAAAAATAAAATAAAATAAAATAAAATAAAATAAAAATAAAAATAAAAATTTAAAAATTTTTTACGCGGTCCGCACGTTTTTAGTGCCGGCCCTGCGGAGATCCGCAAGGAAGGACCGCATCCTCTTCCAAAACAAGCTGCGGACATTCAACAAAGTCACAAAATTCTAGAATTTCTGGTTTGAACCGCAACCTTCCCTTCATCGGGGGTGCAGAGCTAGACCGCAGCCTTGCCTTTATCGGGGTGCGGAACCCAGGTTAATAAAAATTCAACGGCCGAAAGCCGTGAACAGCCAGCAAAGTCAAGGTCACGTGCGTCAGATCACAACGCAAACGCAAGAATATCGTGCTCGTGATTTTTTTTGGAAAAGGTACATCGATTAAATCTTTTTGAAAGTCACGTGGGTCTTATCCCAAAAAGAAAAAAAAGGGGTATTTCCATTTTTAACAACAGCACGTGAGTTTTTATTTAAAGGGATTTTTGTTAAAAGTGTTTCAAAAGGAGTTTATTACAAAAGATTTTTTTATGATCTTTTAAGGTTCTTAAAGAGAGGGGTTTTTTTTAAGGAAGATTTTTTATATATAAATTTTTTTTTATATAAAAGATTTATTATAAAAAAAGAGAGAAGGATTTAGTGTTTTATTGAAAGATTTTTTTTTTTTTTTAAAAAGAAGGTTAGCAGAACCTTTACAAAAAAAAAAAAAGAGAGAAATTTAGGGTTTTTTGTCAGAGACAATTTTTTTGAGGCAAGATGGCCACATCAAATTTTCAGCCACAAATTCCATCTTTCAATGGGAAAGACTACGATATATGGGCTATTAAGATGGAGACCATGCTAAAATCGCATGATGTCTGGGATCATGTCAAGTATGGGTTTGCAGAACCTAAAAATGATGCAGAAGAACGAGCCCCCAGTAATGCAGAAAGGGAACAGTGGAAGAAAGATAAGCGGAAGAATGCGCAAGCATTGCTTCTGATCCAGCAGGGAGTAGATCGAGCCGTGTTCCAGAAGATCATGATAACCTCATCAGCAAAGGAGGCATGGGACACCTTGGCGACAAGCTATCAAGGTATGGCTAAAGTTAACATTGTTAAATTGCAGAACACCAGGAGAGACTTTGAAAGTCTGCAGATGAAGGAGACAGAGGACATTGATTCCTTCATGAATAGAGTCATGTGTATCGTCAATTAGTTAAAAATATATGGCGAAGATGTTCAAGATCAAACAGTGATCGAGAAGGTTCTTTGGTCCCTGTCTACCAAATTTGATGTGGTGGTAGCAGCCATAGAAGAAGCAAAGGACTTGGAAAAACTCACAATTGATGAGTTGATGGGATCTCTTCTATCGCATGAAGCAAGGATAGACAGAAATAAGGATTCCACATTGGAAACTTCTTTCCAAAGTCAAGTCTATATTTCAAGAGGTCGAGGAAGAAGTCGATCGAGAGGCAGAGGACGAGGCAACAACTATGGCGGTCACAGAGATGGCCGAGCTGATCATGAGCATCAAAGTGGAAGCAGCAGCAGCAGAAGCTTTCATAACAATCAAAGGTCTGACAAATCTAAGGTAAAGTGCTATTACTGCAATAGATTTGGTCATTATGCTCGTGATTGTAGGAAGAAGATTGCAGATCAAGGCAATCAGAGAGCTAATGTTAGTACAGAAAATACTGACTCTATGTTTCTCGCATGCAACACCATGCATGCACCGTCTGATAAGGTCTGGCTATTAGACAGTGGTTGCAGTAACCACATGACAGGCAACAAGGATTTGGTTGCTAATTTGGATGTCACAGTGCAAACAGAGGTCAAGTTGGGTACTGACAAGACTGTGGCTGTAGATGGCAAAGGAATGGTCAACATTGTGACCAAGCAGGGGGAGCCAAAGACCATATGAGAGATATACTATGTCCCTGGGCTCAAACACAATTTGATTAGTGTTGGCCAACTAATGCAGAAAGGATACAAAGTTATCTTTCAGGGGCAACAATGTGTTATTTACGACAAATCCCCAAGCAAGCAGCTGATTGCAAAGGTGCAGATGACGAGGAACAGACTCTTTCCTCTCATTATGAACTACAATGATCAGGTTAGTTCTTTTACAACTGCATGTTCTGATGCATACTGGTTATGGCACTTTCAGTTTGGACACTTGCATTTTTCCGGTTTAAAATTATTGCAGCAGAAACAGATGGTGAGAGGTCTACCTCCCATCAAAGAGCTTGCTAGCACATGTGAGTGTTGTATCTTAGGCAAGCAACACCGTGAAAGTTTCCCGAAAGGAGTTTCTTACAGAGCAAAGAAACCACTTGAATTGGTGCATACCGACTTGTGTGGACCTATGAGGACACAGTCGATTGGTGGAAGTTGTTACTTCCTCACCTTTATTGATGATTACAGTAGGAAGACTTGGGTTTAATTTTTGAAGCAGAAATCTGAAACTTTTGCGAAATTCAAAGAGTTCAAAGCTTTGGTGGAGAACCAAAGTGATCGACAGATCAAGGTATTGAGATCTGATCGTGGTGGCGAATATGATTCGAAGGCATTCCATGAGTACTGCAAACAACATGGAATCAGAAGACAGTTTACGACCAGATACACACCACAGCAGAATGGTGTAGCAGAGAGGGAGAATCGAACAATCATGAACATGACAAGGAGCATGTTGAAAGCAAGACACTTGTCTAATGAGTATTGGGCAGAAGCAGTTGCATGTGCTGTTTATGTGATAAACAGATCTCCTACAAAGAGCGTGATGAACAGAGTTCCAGAAGCAGCATGGTCAGGTATGTCTTGCAGTGTATCTCATTTCATAGTTTTTGGATGTGTAGCCTATGCACATGTGCCTAAGCAAATAAGAGGCAAATTAGATGATCAAAGTGAAAAATGTATATTTACTGGTTATAGTGAGTAGTCAAAAGCTTACAAATTGTATAACCCTGTCACAAAGAAGACAATCATTAGCAGAGATGTTGTGTTCAAAGAACAAGAGTCATGGAATGGGACTGTAGACACACTAACCGATGCTCAAACACCATTGATGGAGGATGATCTTGTAGAAGAAGAGGAACAACAAGAACCAAAAGAACAGACACCAAACAGAGTCACACCAGCAAGGACTCCCAGATTTTCAGAGCAGCATGGATCTTCAAGCAGATCCACAGATCAGAATTCTCCAAGCAGCGAATCAGGTAAGAAAAAGATGAGAAGTTTTAAGGATATTTATGATGATTTGGATGTTAGTTCCAATTTTGCATTGTTAGCATTCCAACCTTCTTCGTTTGAAGAAGCAATCCGAGATGACAATTGGGTGCAAGCCATGGATGAAGAGATGAATTCCATTGAAAAGAATGACACATGGGATTTGGTTGATTTACCAAAAGATAAAAATCTCATTGGTGTGAAGTGGGTGTATAAGACTAAACTGAATGAGAAAGGTGAGATTGACAGATTTAAAGCAAGACTTGTAGCTAAAGGATTCTCGCAGCAACCGGGAATAGACTTTGGAGAAACTTTTTCTCCGGTAGCCAGATTGGATACTGTAAGAGCAGTTCTAGCGACAGCAGCTCAGAACAAGTGGAAAGTGTATCAGATGGATGTCAAATCAACCTTCTTAAATGGAATTTTAGAAGAAGAAATTTATGTGCAGTAGCCTCCAGGTTATGAAATTGAAGGAAAAGAAGAAAAAGTTTACAGATTGAAGAAAGCGCTCTATGGACTGAAGCAAGCACCTAGAGCATGGTATAGCAGAATCGACAGTTATATGATCAAGAATGGATTTTGCAGAAGCAGCATTGAGCCTACCTTATACACAAAGGTAAGTGAGCATGGACAGATTTTGATAGTTTGCTTATATGTTGATGATATGATTTTTACAGGTGATCTTGAAATAGATGAATTTAAAGCAGCCATGATGAAAGAATTTGAGATGACAGATCTGGGTCTCATGAAATATTTTCTTGGCATTGAAGTTGAGAAATCTGAAAAAGGCATTTTTATTTGTCAAAATAAGTATGCAACAGATTTGCTGAAAAGATTCAGGATGGATAATTCCAAACCTGTACCTACACCAGTTGCAACAGGTACAAAGTTAAGTAAGGATGATGAAGGGGCAGATGTCAATCCAACTCTATTTAAAAGATTGGTTGGCAGCCTCATGTATCTCACAGCTACAAGACCAGATATTATGCAGGGAGTGAGTCTGATTTCCAGATTCATGGAGACTCCAAAAGACACACATTGGAGTGTTGGAAAAAGAATTCTGAGATACATAGCAGGAACCAGAGATTATGGCATAATGTATGCAAGTACAGAAAAGAAAGAATTGATTGGATATACAGATAGTGATTTTGCAGGAAGTTTGGATGATCAGAAGAGCACATCTGGTTATGTGTTCCATCTCGGTTTAGGTGTGATAGCATGGGCATCTAAGAAGCAGCCTATTGTGACATTATCATCAGCAGAAACAGAATATGTAGCAGCGACTTCAGCAGCATGTCAAGCAGTATGGTTAAGAAGAGTATTGGATGGACTCAAGCAGAGACAGCAAGGATCAACAACGATATATTGTGACAACACATCAGCGATTGCACTATCCAAGAATAGTGTGTTTCATCAAAAGAGCAAGCATATTGATATTCGATATCATTTTATTCGAGAATTAGTGGACAATGGAGAAGTTCACTTGAAGCCTTGTAGAACGAGTGATCAAATGGCTGATATATTTGCAAAGCCATTAGCAGTAGATTTGTTTCAGTTTCACAAAAGAAACTTGGGTGTTGTAAGCCTAGCTGAGACATAGACCAGCAGGCATGTTTGAGTTGTCATGAGTTATGTTTTAGTTTAGAGGTCGTAATTAAGGGGGAGTGTTAAAATATATAATTACTTCCTCATGCAGAATTTAGACGAAGAGTTAAGTGGAGTTAGTTGAGTTGAGTTTCAGTTATACTTGGTGAGCGAGTTAGACAGTTGATTAAGTCCAGTTATGTGTGAGAGTGTTTGCATGTCAATTAGATTAAATACCCTTCACGGGTTCAGTGTTTTCAAGAGAGTAAGAGAGTTTTATGATTCAGAGGTTTATGGTTAATAGAAGAGCAGCAGCTCATTGTTTGTGTGTGAAATATTGGCGTTATTTGTGTGATTGAATCCTCTGTCTCTCCAACATCTGTTGCATTTGACCACTTCTTTTTGTTTTGCTTGCAACTTACTGCAGGTCGAGTTCCGGTAAAGAGCTTGTGCAGACAGCTGGAAACTGCAAATCCAGGTTTGTAATTAGAGATTGTGAGTATCTTTGGTTAATTGTTCTGATTCTTAAATTAAATTTGTTAATTGGATGTTTGAGGGAGAGGCCTCTCCATTTTCATTCCGGGCCGCACTGCAGCATTTTAAATGCAGAGGAAAATTTTAAATAATCATGTTTAAATGTTTAATTGTCGTCGCTTTACAGCATTCAATTCAACATGAATGTTTTTACATGCACAATGAGTGATTGATTTTCGTAAATGGGTTAGTCTCTACCAAAAAATATTCAATTCAACACTTCAGTTTTTCCTTTTACTGCAAAAGCAGTTACTTCGAGAAACAGACCCCGATGTCAAGGGCTGCACTATACAACATGAACTTCCTTCAGTTCAGGTGCCAGGTCTGAGGGGTATATATTCTGCCACGTTCGCTCGGGAATGGCATAATAGCCTCATCCATTTTTTACAAGCCATTCTGGTGGACTAGAGTGAGAATGGAACCCTTCTGGAGAGCTAAACAATTCATCGCCCTCATGTCGTGTTCCAACATTTTAGCTTGCACCGATTTTGGCCTAGCCGATGTGTTAACTTATACGGACGATCATCTAGTAGAGGTATATCTGATTATCAGTATAGTTAAATCCAAGCGGTTCGTTTTCGTTTGGGCTGTTCAGTAGTGGATGACACCCTTGTAATTCAATATTGATATTGGCGTATGCTACCTGTGGTCATGTGGGTAGAGCTGAATTACGTTTTTTTGAATTTTCGAAATGCTTCTTCATAATTGAATTTGGGAAAAATTAGGATTCAATATGCCTACAACTGATTATTTAATGTCTACATATATATCTTTCAAATTGGGTTTTGGCTATTTTTTGGTTGATAGCACCGTTTTACTTGGCATCATTTTTGTTGAGCTCCTTTATTTCACGATGCGCATTATCAATAAGTACATACACAGATGACCATAACATATAGATGTTCGCATCCCATGACCTAGGATGGGGCAGATCTTTAATTGATTGCACCAATTTATCTTGTACCAGCTTTTGGGTAGTCACTTTGTTTGTGATCAATGACGGCAATCATCATTTTTTACACAGTGTTTGGATATTTATATCCAAAAAATTGTGTTGGGCTATTTGTTAATCAAGAGCTTTTGGCAATTGGTTGCCATGAAATCGTTCATCATTTACTCTTGGGTTAACATCTGCACTTGTGATATAGACTTTAAGCCAGATTGTAGGCTTTGTACATTTATTGTGATATGAGGGCAGCAACCACTCTGAAAACGGTAACCCTTATTAAAGCCTATCTGATGCATCACTCAAAACCTGTTTAATAATGTTATATTTCCTTGCACTACAAGTATAGTTGAAAAAAGTTCGTTTTCTTTTCAAGAACTTTAAAACTGCACCAATCTTGTTTTGACCCTTTATGTTTTTTTGGCATTTCCATTGTTGGCTTAAATTTCAGTCCCGGTTTTACAAAATATTGTTTTGGATTTTGTAAATATCTTTGTTCAACTTCCTACTGCCACAAAAGTTTTAGTCATGATATTTCTGCAATTATCTTTGTCAACAAGTAGTCTATCCTCTGTGCAAACCATCAATACTTATATATCGACATACTTCCTTCTTGTCAAACGACTTATATCCCGCGACTTTTGATTGGTGGCACTTAACCTCATAAATCAATAAACTGGAACAACTTGTAAGTCTTGTGAAGTCATCTCAACCTAATCTTTGCAGAGTAAATTAAAATACGGCCTTGTTTTCTGAGCACTACACTCTATGTGGCTTTCTAGACCTTGTCACATATTCCATTGAATTCGTAGGGATTCAAGACATATTTTGCAGGAATAACGTTGCGCTCTCTTTAAGGACAATTTTTTTGAATATTTGTGTGGACATATTAGACTCATTCTTGGTCTAAGCTTATGGTTCAGATCCACCTAGAGAACCTACAACATTTGCGGCCTTATTGCACCTAAATGCATCACATATTCCGAAGCAATCATTTGGTTCAACACTTACCTTACTCTGCCCTTCACTACAATGTTCTCACTTCAAAAGTGTGTTGACTTGAGCTGTGAAGACAGTAAGAAATTTATGGACAATTAGGCAAATCTGAAGATCACACCAATGAAAAAGCCTTGCCTGAGATCTCAATGTCATCCTCTCTTCTCTATATGCACATATCTTGGTAAGGTATCGATAACCTTGTGACATATCACCTTCCAAAAGCTGTTGTAGTGGTTGGCTAGCTTAGGAGATCCATGGCACTCTTTCTATTTAATTACTGAATTTCATTGGTTTGTTTTGAAAAAAAAATAAGGCCTGTTGTCACTGTTTTCAAGCATTTGACTGAATTCAGAGCAACAAAGGTAAAGCAGATGGTGAAGTTCAGTATTATTCATAATACCAGCATAGCCATGAACGACACCAACAGAAGCACTGAGTTAATTCATGTGGAAGAAGATCCGAACAAGAGGGTGTTTCGCCCATATGGGACTGCCGCTGCCGCATACTTGTTTATCCAGATGGAGGCATACAGAGGAGGTCCTGCTAAGTTTGCTATAGTTGGACTTGCTTCTCACATGTAGCACATCAAGACACTTCCCTTCCATAGTCGCTCCACCTCCCGGCGTTCCTTTGCGCCTCCCGGTGCAATTGCTAGTAAACTAATCTTGTTTTAGTAGTACGTAAACCAATTATTACCATTTTATGACAGGCAAATAAACTTAATTAGGTTGCGTTGGTAACTGAAAAATAATAACAAGTAGAACAAAGTTTATACCAGAACGAGGATCCTGCAGACAGGCTTGATTCTTGGAAATTCCCGCTGGGCCGCTCGTTACCGCAAACTGAAGCTGCTACTGTGACAGTGCTGGTGTTCTTCGTTAATAATATCCTCCATGCACTGGAAATCAGAAACTTGGCAGGGAATTGTTAGGGCGCCCTTCTGCTCAAATCCATATTCCTCTTCCGCTCCCTTGAGGAGTTTCTGGAAAAGAGGATGGTTTACATGCAGCGCCTTCTCCTTTGAGGTGCCGTGTTTGAGAAGTTCCTCAGAATGGTGCACGTTGTTTCCCATCTGCACTGCACGGCCTCAATGGCTTGTACCTCAAACAACCAGCTATTCCCTTGCAGAAATACCACAGATAATTTACTAATCCCAATGCCAAAAAGATACCGATACAACAATTCAATCGCTGAAGCGACGGAGTAGGAAGCTTAGCCGACTCTGAAAATTATTGCCCATCGGGATGAGACAGATTTTGCACAGAAAAATTCAGACTGAATTTGCACAGAATTTAGGACGTTTCGAAATTAAAATTAGAAGACGGCAAAGCGGGAACGAAGGCGGGGAAGCCTGCGTTCCCGTTGCAATTGATGGGGTGTAGAAGGAAGACAAATGTTTTTTTAGTGCAGTGTGTAAACGCGTATAATAAAGACAAAGGAATCCAGACGATCTTGCGCACTGTTTCCATATTGATGGGAAATATTCATTTTGTACGCTCACATCTTCCACATTCCGTTAACCTTGTGGTCACGTAGAAACCCCGCAGGGAAGCGTTTCACTTCAGTGTCATCACTGGTGATATGTGCGGTGAGACTTTGATTTCTGAATCCTTGGGTGGTGTCACGTGCTATAATAAGTATATCCTGGGGTTTGACTACGGGGCTGCTTGGAATTTAAACCCAACTGCAATCTGAGCCGAAGGACAATAAAGTTCAATTTTGATGTGAGTGTTTGAAGGACAGAAACAACAGTGATTTCTTGTTTGGTTTTGCGTTTAATAATCTTGCAAATCCAATTTTTGACTATAAAAGCCGTAGCCTTTTTCTGTAGTGAAAGTCAAACACCACGCAACCTCGCCATTCATCCTCGCACCTACCCACCATAAAGCTTTTCCACCAATCATAATAAAACCCGTGCATTTGATTTAAATTTGAAAACCCCACATCTGTTCCGTGGAGCCCGCCAGGTCCACGTCGCATTCCCGCAACCAATCAACGCTTATCGCAAAGATTGAAGCTTGCGTCACCACACCTCCAACTCGCGCGATAAACTCTGGACCCCACAGTGCCATGTCACAAGCCGTCAACCAAGCACAATCATATCGCACGATCTCGTGCATACGTCATCGCCACTCCAAAACTGTGCGATAAGGTAGACCCCACCTCCGCCAGCTCATTCGCCTCCAGCGAACGGACCGCGGGTTAATCGATGCAATAACCCCTTACATGGTTTATTAAAATGTTTCGCATTTCTGTTTGAAATCCGCGCGATACAAGTGGTATAAGGTTTTAAACCTTGGTTTAAGGTTTTAAGTTAAATACTTTTATCACATATATATATATATATGTAAACCTGAAGTGTTTACAATATATATATATATATATATGTATAATAGACAACAGTGCAAAATATATATATATATATATATATATATGCCAAGACTGTATTAGATAGAGAGAGTGCAGTGACTTTGTATGCCCAGAGCAGAAAAGCTGTGTGCAGCTGTGTGAGTAGCAGTGTATACAGAGAGCGGAAGTAAGACAGAGTGAAGAGCGCTCGTTGTGTAGTAGTCGGGTGCAGCGTCTTTGTTGTAAATCCAGAACAACAAGTTCTGAAAGAAATATTGTGTAACAATCCAGGTTTTTTTAATGTAATAGTGTGTTTACTCCATCACTGTACATACCGTTTTATTGTTCTCTCTTAATCACTGTGCATACTGTTTTATTATTCTCTCTGTGTCAAAACAGAAAACATTTGTTCTCATTACTTGTTAAGGAATTATTAGAAATTCCAACAGGACTACCGTAATATATTCGAATTCCATGGCAAGGGGTATCACCTGAATGTTCCAATCAAATTTAATGGTTTTTGTTTGGTTTTGCGTTTCATTCCTCGTGGAACTATGAATAGAAAAGTTTAAAGTATAGAGCAAAAACTCCCCAAACTCGATAGTGACCATCTTTAGTATGGAATTTTACAACATTCAAGAAAGGTCGTTCTAATATTCCTTGGGTAGCATGTAGCACGTGGGTCATGAACTAATACCTTTGTCATCTGTAAACCCTTGCAAAGCACTATTTGCATGAGTAATATTAATGCAGCTGTGGAATACTTTGCCCATGGAATTTTATCACAATTCACATCTGTTAAACTAATATCTCTCGAGAATACCCACAATTCTCTCCGGGCAGCGAAATAATCTTTCAAGCACATTCCAGCTACTGATCTCTCTATTATACACATGTTTTCTTCGTAGTTATGGCACTAAGACTTATATTTTATTTTTCTACTTTCCATCCATTTCAATTCATGCCATTCTAATAATCTTTATTACATTTTTACAATAATTTAGCTAAGAGTTCTAGTTTTTTTCTATTGTTATGCTGTTTATTATTCATAGACTTACTTATTTCAACTTTTCATTCGAACTTTTCATTCTTGCCATTCTAATAGTATTTAGTTTGTTATCACATTTTTACAATGGTTTATCTAAGAGTTGTATTTTATTTTATTTTTATGTTATTTATTATTTTTAGACTTACTTAATATACTTTTCATTTTCTTGGGCTATTTTCTTTTCGTTAACTACTCTAATGACTTGATTTTCAAAATGGAGGTATGTTCTCGTATCTCATTCCTCAGATATGCTCTATCCTTATTTTTCCATAGGGCTCCTTCTTATTCATTCACAAAATTATTAGTCAGTCTCTTTTCTTATCTTTCCTTATATATTTCCCTATTGTTTCTACATGTTAGATAACGAAATTATCATCTTTGGATCCTTGACTCTCATCATTCATTAAAATATCATCATGCAATGAACAATTGATCATGCATGCATAATTGATCATGATATCAATCCTCTTCATTCAACAATTTTCAATTCCTATAAGGGTTCAAACCTTGATATATCTTGTGAACATAGGATACATGTTGTGTCATGAGTCTTTGCAATATTGGTTTTTCGATCCAACGTTTCTTAAAATAGTTTCTCATATCCTATGCCACAAAACTCAGTCATCAACCTTCTCTCATCTAATAATATTCAAAATTATAGATGGGAATCTTCGTAGTCTCTTCAAAAACAATTGAATATTTCTTTTGAGTTGTCAATCTAAGACTAATCAAATAGCTCTGGCGATATTGCTTATGATTTTGTTTAACATCACTTTGATGTAGGTAAAAATTTTGGGATGGAATTTTATATTAATGTTTGTTGGAATTTTCAGACTTCCAAAACAATAACACTGTCTTGCTTAAACACAGAGAAAAATTCTAAAATTCACTCACAGACAGAGTTTTCAACTCAGAAAAAAATTTCTATTCATAAAAAAAACTGTTGTTACAATCTGATAACTTTCCACTGCTGGGAGATTACAAAAATATGGAACTGCTTCACACACAGTGTCCAAATCACTCTTCTCTGTCTCACACAGAGAAATATTCTGTTTCTAAAATAAAAACAAACACTGCTGTGTATGCTCTGTAATTTTAAAACACTCTGCTGTTCTGTGTAATTAAAAAATTACAACTCTGTCTCTCTGTTTTTAAATTCGCTGCTGTGTATCAAAAAACATTACATTACAAAAATGACTCTGTTCTATGTATTACAAAACAAATATCTGAGTCATAAATTTACTCAACCACTAAAAATATCACCGCTTGACAATCTTTAATGGGCTCATTACTTCTGTCAGCACCGCTTCATAATATGCATTGATAGCAAATTGACCGGTGGCTCTGTGATATTTTCTCCTTCCCGCACTGCTGTGGTGTGTAATTAAAACATTACATTCTGCTGTCTTTTTTTTTTTATATATACACTACTGTGTAATACAAAAAAATACACTTCACGGCTTTTTAATATATGTGACGTGCATATATTAAAAATAAAACAAATAAAATATTAACAACAACTTATGTTTATTTAAAAAACCAAATGCCGTATTAAAACATTTAACCGGCGATAATCTGTTAACATATACCATGTAACATGTGGGCCGTATTATATGTGGGCCCCCAGCTGTTCCGAGGGGGTAAGAACCTCTGCCCAAATCAATTCATCGACCCCCGCGGACAGTCTTGCCGCCTGCATGGTGTGGGCCCAGCACCGAGGGGGTTCAATACACCGCCGCCCTGTCTTGCCGGACCCCCGCGGACTCAACTCCCACTTCATCTCTGCGCTGCATTCACTGTGCAGTTGGAAATTAATTCCAACACTCCCCCTTAATTTCAACTGCTGGGTTTTCTTGCATACCCAAGCATTTTCTGAAATATTCAAAGCTTTTCTGCTGTAGTGGCTTTGTGAGGATATCTGCAAATTGATCCGCTGTTCTGCAATGCTGCAAAACAATCTCGCCATTGCTAACCAATTCCCGTATGAAATGAAACTTGGTGTCAATGTGCTTTGTCCTTTTATGAAAAACATAATTTTTAGACAATGCAATAGCTGAACTATTGTCACAAAATATCACTGTCCCTTTTATCTGTTCTTGACATAAGCTTCTCAACATTTTTCTCATCCAAACTGCTTGACACACTGCTGCTGTAGCTGCCACATATTCCGCTTCTGCTGTAGATAATGCTACAACAGGCTGTTTCTTAGAAGCCCATGAAATGGCTCCTGAACCCATATGAAAAACATAACCGGAAGTGCTCTTCCGATCATCTACACTTCCAGCCCAATCACTATCAGTGTATCCAACTAAATCCGAACATTCTGAAGTAGTATAAAAAATACCAAACCTTTTAGTACCTTTAACATACCTCAAAATCCTTTTTGCTGCTTGCCAATGTGCATCTTTTGGCTTTTTCATGAATCTGGAAATCAAACTAACATCATGCATTATGTCCGGCCTAGTTGCAGTCAAATACATGAGGCTACCAACTATGCTCTTGTATAAACTAGGATCAAAATCCTTGCTGCTGTCCTCTCTGCTGAGTTTTAATCCCATCACTGTGGGAGTGATCGCTGCTTTGCATTCCTGCATGTTAAATCTTTCAAGCACTTCATTAACATACTTTGCCTGTGAGATAAAAATCCCATTTTTATCTTGCTCTACTTCTATTCCCAAGAAGTATCTTAACAAACCCATATCAGTCATTTCAAATTCTTCCTTCATGACTGTTTTGAAATTTTCTATAAGGCAATCATCATTACCTGTAAAAATAACATCATCAACATACAAGACTACAATCAAAATTTTACCATCTTGTTCTTTGATGTAGAGGGTGGGTTCTCCCTCACACTTTTCAAAACCATTTTCTAGTAGATAGGAATCTATCCTACTGTACCACGCTCTTGGCACTTGCTTCAGCCCATAAAGAGCTTTCTTCAACTTGCACACTTTGTGCTCTTGGCCTTTCTTCTCATAGCCGAGAGGTTGATCAATGTAAACCTCTTCCATTAACACTCCATTCAAGAATGTTGACTTCACGTCCATTTGGTAAACTTTCCATTTGTTTTGTGCTGCTATAGACAACACTGCTCTCACGGTTTCCATTCTGGCAACCGGTGCGAAAGTTTCCTCATAATCTATGCCATGCTTCTGCTTATAGCCTTTGACAACAAGCCTTGCCTTGTGTCTCTCTATCTTGCCTTCAACATTACTCTTGGTCTTGTAGACCCATTTAACACCAATGACATCTTTACCTTTTGGGAGTTCAACCAAATCCCAAGTTTTGTTTCTCTCTATGGCATTTATTTCCTCATCCATAGCTTCTATCCATTTCTCATCCTTGATGGCTTCTTCGAAATGAACAGGATCATCAACATGACAATATAAAGCAAACAAAGAATTGATACCTTCATTAGCTATATCTTGTTCATAAATGTCTTTCAAACTTCTGAATTTCTTACCTCTTTCTGTAGGTGTACAAGTACTTGAAGAAGCACTTGAATTTCCTCCTTGTGGTGTGCTTGGAGAAGCACTTTCATTTCTCCTCAAGGGTGTACTTTGCGGTGTTGGTGCTGCTGTTTGGGGATGTATTTCAGCCACCTCATCATCATTATCATCATGAGATAAACAATGTTTAACATTCACCGTTTTCTCTATGCTTCCATCCCAAGCTTCCTCTTCAATGAACTGAACATCCCTGCTCACAAGAAACTTCTTGCTGGATGGGTTATATAACCTGTATGCCTTGGATTCCTCACTGTATCCAATGAAAATACATTTCTCCCCCTTGCTGTCCAACTTCTTCCTTAGCTGATCCGGAATGTGTGCATAAGCTACGCATCCAAAAACCTTCATATGTGTGACACTTTGCTTTGCGCCACTCCATGCCTCTTCTGGAACTTTGTTCATGACTGCTTTTGTAGGGCACCTGTTCAAAATATACGCTGCACAATGTACAGCTTCAGCCCAATAATCATTAGGCAAATGCTTTGCCTTAAGCATACTCCTCGCCATGTCCATTATGGTTCGGTTTTTCCTTTCGGCCACTCCATTTTGCTGCGGTGTATATCTAGTTGTAAACTGTTTATGAATACCATTTTCTCTACAAAAACGTAGAAAATCTTTAGATATATACTCACCTCCTCTATCAGTCCTTAAGACTTTGATATGCAGCCCACTTTGGTTCTCAACAAGTGCTTTGAAATTGAGGAATTTTTCAAACACTTCACTTTTCTTTTTCAAAAAGTAAACCCAAGTTTTTCTTGTAAAATCATCTATAAATGTTAAGACATAGTGGCTGCTAGCAAGTGATGGAGTTTGCATCGGTCCACATACATCCGAGTGGACAATCTCTAAGGGTGCTTTTGCCCTTATGCTTTTCCCGGAAGGAAAACTTTCTCTGTGTTGTTTCCCAAGAATACAACCTTCACAAAGGCTGTCCCGTTTCTCTATCAATGGTAAACCACTTACCATTCCTTTTCTGTTCAACAAATTAAGACCTCCAAAGTTGAGATGTCCAAATCTCAAGTGCCATAACCAATTGTCATCCTTTGGTTCGCTTTGGAATGTCTCCTGTGCAACTGCTGCTTTCTCTTCACCATTCTTCAAGTCTGCTCTCATTCTGAGAGGGAACATCCTGTTCCTTGTCATCTTCACTTCAGCAATACATGCTTTGTTGGGTGGTTTATCCATGATGGTACAAACATCATTATCAAAGAAAACATTATACCCCTTATGGACAAGCTGTCCAATACTTAAGAGATTACATTTCATTCCTGGAACATAATAAACATCTGCTATGGATTTCTTTGCACCTAATCTTGTTAAAACATTTATATCTCCTTTTCCCATAACAGAAACTTTGCTATCAGTTCCTAGTGTGACTTGTGACTGCACACTCTCATCTAACATAGAAAACATTGCTAAGTTTCCTGTCATATGGTTACTACAACCGGAGTCTAGAAACCATAAGTCTTCACTCTTCTCTTCAGCCATATTACAAGCTAAAAACAAATTACTTTGACTGTTGTTTTCTTTTGTGAAATTTGCACTAGTTTCACTTCTCATATCATGTTTCTTCTTTCTACATTCATTAGCATAATGACCATATTTCTTACAATTATAACATTGGACATTGGAATTATCATACCTTTGTCCTTGATCATTCTGCTGACCGTTCTGCTGGCTGCTGCCTTGGCCTTGATGCTGATTTGGATTGCTGCCCCTTCCTTGAGCATTTGCTGGACTGTTCCTTCCACCTCTGTTTTGGCTTCTGCCTCTTCCTCTCTTGTTTCCTCTGCCTTGCCCTCTTCCTCTTCTGAAAGACATCTGGGTCTTAAAGGCTTGCTCAAGAGATGAGTTTTCACTCCTACCCAGTCTTTGTTCATGGGTCATCAGTGATGCATGTAGTTCATCCACTGAAAACTTTGTGAGATCCCTAGTCTCCTCTATGGTGGTGACAATCACATCGAATCTTGAGGGTAAACTTCTCAAGAGTTTTTCCACAATCCTCTTGTCTTCAAGAGTCTCTCCATGAGATCTAATTTGTGTGACCATTCCAATCACATGAGTGAAGAATGAGTCAATGTTATCTGACTCTTTCATACAGAGAGTCTCAAAATCTCTCGTCAGCAACTGAAGTTTTGCTGTCTTCACTTTCTCCATACCCTGATAAGCTGTCTTGAGAGTTTCCCATGCTTCACTGGATTTCTTAGCTGCTGCTATCCTTGGAAACACACTCTCATGCACTGCTTGATACAAGAAGAAAAGAGCCTTGGCATCTTTCTTCTTATTGTTCTTCAGTGACTCCCTTTCTGCTTGAGTTAAAACAAAAAACTCTGCTTCATTTGCTGGCTCTTCAAAGCCATCCTCAACTAATTCCCATAACTCTTGTGAGGTAAATAAAGCTTTCATAGTTATTGACCAGTAGTCATAATTTTTTCCATTGAATTGTGGGAGATGGATATTTCCCAAACTCATACCTGTGCTGGAGCCAGCCATTCTGCACTTCTAACTATGATAAAAACACTTGACTGTGTGTTTAAAACTAACCAACTGTACTGCAACAGTAACACAAAACTATATAGAGAAATACCTTCGAATTATTCTTGTCTGAACCTTCACACTGCTGGAGAGGCTGCTGCAAATAAAGAACTCCTTCCTTTCAGCTTATTTGACCTTCAAATAGCCTGTATTGGCTCCGATACCATGTTGGAATTTTCAGACTTCCAAAACAATAACACTGTCTTGCTTAAACACAGAGAAAAATTCTAAAATTCACTCACAGACAGAGTTTTCAACTCAGAAAAAAATTTCTATTCATAAAAAAAACTGCTGTTACAATCTGATAACTTTCCACTGTTGGGAGATTACAAAAATATGGAACTGCTTCACACACAGTGTCCAAATCACTCTTCTCTGTCTCACACAGAGAAATATTCTGTTTCTAAAATAAAAACAAACACTGTTGTGTATGCTCTGTAATTTTAAAACACTCTGCTGTTCTGTGTAATTAAGAAATTACAACTCTGTCTCTCTGTTTTTAAATTCGCTGCTGTGTATCAAAAAAATTACATTACAAAAATGACTCTGTTCTATGTATTACAAAACAAATATCTGAGTCATAAATTTACTCAACCACTAAAAATATCACCGCTTGACAATCTTTAATGGGCTCATTACTTCTGTCAGCACCGCTTCATAATATGCATTGATAGCAAATTGATCGGTGGCTCTGTGATATTTTCTCCTTCCCGCACTGCTGTGCTGTGTAATTAAAACATTACATTCTGCTGTCTTTTTTTTTTATATATACACTGTTGTGTAATACAAAAAAATACACTTCATGGCTTTTTAATATATGTGATGTGCATATATTAAAAATAAAACAAATAAAATATTAACAACAACTTATGTTTATTTAAAAAACCAAATGCCGTATTAAAACATTTAATCGGCGATAATCTGTTAACATATACCATGTAACATGTGGGCCGTATTATATGTGGGCCCCCAGATGTTCCGAGGGGGTAAGAACCTCTGCCCAAATCAATTCATCGACCCCCGCGGACAGTCTTGCCGCCTGTATGGTGTGGGCCCAGCACCGAGGGGGTTCAATACACCGCCGCCCTGTCTTGCCGGACCCCCGCGGACTCAACTCCCGCTTCATCTCTGCGCTGCATTCACTGTGCAGTTGGAAATTAATTCCAACAATGTTTAGAAACCTTGGTGAATATTACCAGTCCCCAATATGTATTTCGTACAAAAATTGATGATATTTTGGTAAAATATTTAGCTTTCTAATTATTTTTTATTAGTATATATAAAATTTAGCCAATTTTTAGGGTAAAATAATTTTATACTATAACATTTGGGCGAAACAATTTTTTTTTTAATGGAAATTGGCAACTCTTTTTTTGGAAAAAGAGTGAAAAATTAGCCCACATGCAAATATTAGCCCCTAAAAGTTTATCTGCTTTCATGGCATATTGTCTTCAATATTTTTCCATAATCTTTCCCTATGCCTTATAAACTAACTCAATCTATAAAGCTACTTAAGGTTTTCTTTTGATATATCATGACCTTCAATTTCACATGTACTCTTAGAATCCTTGTCACTTTGTGCCTTCCCTATTCTCCAAGACTTAATAACTTCCCATAATTGGCCTCATGAAACCTTTACAATCTTCATCTCGGGCACACATTACCTCATCCACTAGTTCCTTTTATTGATCACATCTTTTGAATACTTCTTATTTATAGAAGAAAACTCATATATCATTATCCCTTTCATTCCTTATTGCTAATCACATCTTTGGAACATGTATAGGAAATTCATATGTCATTATTGCTTTCTTTGTCCACATGTCCTACATTCATTGTAATGCCCCAAAAATTTTATTTTTAAAAATTTCTTATGAACTATTATTTTAAATTAATGCACCTGAATGGGTGGGAGACATTGTAACAAATATTAGAGACAGTTTTATTTTAGTAATAATAAATAAACAGATATATCATGATGAACATTGTTAATGAGTATGGATTAAAAATTCATATAAGTTATTTTTCTTGACTCGTGACAAGTTGTGAAATACAAATGACAAGTCCAAGAACTTTGATTCCCTAAAAGGAAATTCATATGGGGTACAAACAATATATTTTAACAACCACCTAGGAAAAACGTGATACAATATTATTGTGGAAGAATTCCTAGGTTATAAATAATTATCAGTAGGCATTTTTCATCATGCTACGAACTTTTGAGGGGTCAAGGCTAAGTAAATTATTACTTGAGAAATAAAGGAAAGAGTCTCAAGTTGAAAGAGAATTGTAGATATGCGAGGTTGAGGCTGTATTTGTGAATTCCACCATCAATTATTGAAATTTAAATATGTAGAACTAACAACAAGAAGGATGAGTAAGTCATTTCTATAAAATCTCAACCCAGGCTTGTGCTGTCTCGGTAAAGTGATTTGGCTTATCGGTCCACCATAGACGGGTGGAATGTCCCTCAGCAATATTTGTTGCCCCTCTCGTTGCAATTTCATCTAAACCGTGATGTATGTGTTGCATGTAGTGTTGTTAATTAATACAAATGATTTCCATTTATGTTATTCTACTAAATGTTTTATAATCTACTAAGGATGTTATTATTCCTTCCACAGTCAAATGGAATGTGAATCTCTTAGGCTCATCTTTCTAATGATTTTATTTATGTTGGAACTATCCTTTAATAGCGAAAATAATTCCATTCGTGAATTAGATATCATTCATGAGTGTTATAGGCCATTTTGTGACATATGGTCAATAGGCCTACAAACTGGAGAAATCAACATCCATGAACATGTTTTCATCATCTCTACACAAATTTCTAAGCACGAGCTTTCCAAAAAGTTTGTGTTTCTAGGACTAATTGCTCAAAATCAGTGTTTTAAACCTCAACACACTTTGTCCCTTTAAAAACCCGTGTTCAACATTGGTTGTATCCTTAGACACTGGTCCTTATCAAAGTTTGTTGCTCCATTTTGCAGGTGTTCTGATTCGAGCAATTTGGGAAAATTAAAAAAAAAAATGAAGCTTCCTCTTCCAGAAGCTTCCAGGAGTTGTTTTAAGAATTTACTATATATAGGAGCTTGAATCCTATATGATCCTACCTTGGTAACCTCACCTCTTATATATTTAGCTCATCCTTCCTTAATATGTGGATCTCAAGACCATTATGGTAAATCCTAAACTACTCTACCTCTCTTATAAATCTACTGCCATGCATAACATTAGGGTTGGATTTTGGAGATTTATTATGCCCTTATGTTGTTGCCTTGAATCGGAAGGGAACATCACCTTCATGCATTAGGGTAACATTGAGGTGTGATTTGTGACAAGGAAGGAAAAGTTAACTTGGGGAGATCCATGCAAGATCAACTACTATTCCTGGTTGTCAACTATCTCCTATTTCTATTAATACAAAGAGTATCTTGTTTTTCTATATGTGTTGTATTTTGTTTACTTTCATGTATTTAAATGCCTTTTTGAGTCATTGAATATAGTAATTTAACTATGCTACGTAGATTTTGTAGATCCTTGGCTTGTTTTTCTTGTATCTATAGGTTCTAATTATAGAATCTAGAGCTAAAATTGGAGCTCACAAGAAAGGAGGAAGGAAAATCTTACGATGGATTCCATGTAGGATTCTTTCCCATTCTTCAATTTCTCTAACGAAAAGCTTTATATTATTTGCCTTATGTTGTTCTATAACAATCCACTAGGTCTAGAAAATTTACTTTTTGTCTGCAATTAAAAATTATATAGAAAATTTGCGACTCCACTCGAGAATGATTTCTTACCTTAGTGGTTTCCTTACCCTTAGCACATTTTTAACCTCTATAACCAACCTTTATTTCCTTACTGAGACTTTCATTGGCACTAAGAAAACCCTTCTCTGAACTTGATTTGAATTTTTGTGTCATAATTTGGTTGGATCTACCTCAACGCACCCTTGGTCTAGAGACAAAGTGCCCCATTACACTCTCTCATTCTTTGTACCTGCACTGTAGAGCACTGGTGCCTATTTTTCACCTTTGGCGATCCTTGAGAAATGCAAAAAAAGAAAAAAATCTTCCCTTGCTATATGATTTGCGTTGGTCCAACTTGTTTTCCTTGTGTATTTGAGTTTGTTCCTGTCTCTTTGAGGCCTATCCCATGTGTGAAATTGCATGTTTTTTCTTTCATTTTTTAAAACAAAATTCCCCCTCAATCACTAGAGGGGATAAAATTGTGTATGGGTGTTTATAGCCTTTGAGCGACATCTCTTTTGATATTTGAAATTCTCATCCAAATTTCAGTTTGATTCCTCTATTAATGAAATCTCAGATCACATTTGATTTCACTGGGTTGTATAGTTTTTGTGAAATTCCCTATACTTACAATTGAATGGTTCTTTTATTATATCAGTGAAATAAGGTACTATTATGCATAAGTAGTCTTTTATATTTTTCTTTCGATGATATGGAATTTTTTTGTTTTGTTTTGTTTTGAAGAATTCTCTTGCATAGGTTAAATTTCCCTTGATGGAATTCTCATATTCACGAAAGGAAAGGAAATTTTGCATAGATTTCATTTGCATAGCTTTCATGGGAATTTTGCATGGATTACATAACATGGTTTGACATATTTTGAGGCTTTGAATTGCATTGGATTAGAAAAATTGAGGAGATCAATTGTTGCATCACTTGTTTGTTGCATTGTTGATTGATTTCTTTTTCCCCTACTTAGCTAGGCATTTTATTGTTAAAAGGAACATGAAAAGAGTTATTTTTATCATATTAGTTGCATCTAAGGTGTGTTCAGGTGACATCGATTTTTGAGTATTGATATTGAAACATAATTCAAGATAAAATTTAAAATTTATCGAATCAATCTTAAGGAACATTTGAAACATTAACACGAACTTGTAGATGTCTGGTGAAAGCCTCAAAATTAGTAACTAGGTGGATAAGAAGAAGAAGAAACGAAATATTAAGAAGAAGAAAAATAATCAGGGGGACAACCAGGAAACCATTTCTACCGATGCAACTGATGTTGAGAAACCATCAAAGCCTCATAAAGTGACAGTCCCTTGCATGCTTTGTAAGGGTGACAACCTTCCAATAGTGTATCTTAGTATTCCACAGGTTTTATAAGTGTGATCCAAAGGCTCATATAAACCTTTTTTGCTAGCCTCCGAAGATCCTGTTGGTGATAAAGAATTAACTAGTGATAGTAAGTTCCATGGGAAGAAGAGTACATTAAAATTTGCATGTAGGTTATGTGAATGGAATAATCATATTCACCTTTGTTCTTATATGTATGAAGCCTCAAAAGTTTTGGAAAACCTTACAACTTCTCAACCTCTTCTTTCTGTTTATTATCGAAATCTTTCTTCCGATCCTCCACTAGTTGATAAGGTGATTGATCCAAATCCGTCTCCAATCAATCCCACTCTCTCTAAACATGAATCCCATGAGTCTATTCCCAACCAACCATCAGTTGATAAAATGGTTGACTAGATTCCACCTTCATTCAATCGTAGCTTTCCAATAGAGAGTAAAATTCATGCCACTCAGGTTCTTCTCCTTTCTTCAAATTCCAGTTAATTGGGGGGGAATCCTCTTGTTCCAATGACACAAGGGGAAAATTCTCCCATTCCCATGGACCCGGGGGGAAATCCTCCTGTTCCCACAATATAGGGCAGAAATTATCTAATTCCTGTAATACAAGGGGGAGATTCTCTTGTTCCGATGACACCCCCTCCAAGTAGTATGGCGACTTACTTTGGTTGGAATCAACTACTAGGCGACTAGTAGTATATCATATTCCTCCTTTCGTGCCCTTCTAGATCACAATACAGGCTTATAATATGCCCATAGCTAGCACATTCATAAATAAAGGGGCATCTATTAGTATTATGTCCTAGATTTCTTGGAAAGCTTTTGGTTCTCTAGAGCTTGTGCCCATTACCTAGAATTTCTTAGCCTTTAACAAAGGAACCAATCAACCGTTAGGGATCCTTACTCAATTTCCTATTTATTTGGGAGGAAATATTGTCTATATCAATATGATAGTATTCCAGGACCATTTAGATTTTAATTTAATACTTGGGCTTCAAAATTTTTATGTCATGGGAGCTCTTGTCTCTTCACTCTTTCATGTGATGTGTTTCCCACATGAAGGAATAATTGTGACCATTGACCAAATTTCATTTGTTGATCCTAATTTGACTCCCAATAAACCAACATCCGTAAATGGACCTTATAATAAAGTGGTATATCCCCCACCACAGGTTAATTATGTGGAAAACCGTTCCATTACCATGTCAACTGATGTAGTGCATCATGCACTGGGAGCATTAGAGCCTAATATTTCCATTGGATCTCTTGATTCCTTTAAGTGATTTTTTCTCCCATATAATGAGAGCCTCCTAGAATCCATGGTCTCTTGGGGGCCATGATTGAGGTCTAGAGCAAAGTTCCTTTACTTTTTTCAATAATTTTCAAAATGAAACAAGGTTTTATGAGTAAAGTTACTTTTCTTGTGTCAAGTTCGTTAAAAAATGAAACAAGTTTCCCGGAGCATAGTTCATTTTCTTGTGTCGAGCTCATTAAAAAAATGAAACATGGTGCTATGAGCATAGTTCTTTTGATGTGTCAAGATAATTAAAAAATGAAACCTTTCAATTCGAGTCTTTGATTAGATCTCACAAATTCACAGTCAACTCTTTCACTTTTTCTCGTAAAGGAACCTTCATTCCATCCACCTGTTAGTAACGAGTAGTCTACTTAGGTGAATGAAATGAAGCTTGGTGGGCATGTGCCTAGAATTGAATCATTATTCTAGGTGGCATGAAAACTTATTCCAATCAAAATTTTCCTCTGTTTCAAGCTTGTCTACAAATGAAACCAATTTCAAGTATAGTTTCCCAAGTTTCAAGGTTGTGTAAAAATGAAACCATTTTCATCCCATCCTTCATGATTGTCATTTTTGCCATCTTTTTTCTGCCAAATGTGCCTTGGTTTTTTCATTCCATTATCACCATCTCCTTGGCCGATCATATGGTTTCACTTGGTTTTCTACCCTTGCCTGGGGAACCAGTGTGATGAGTGATTTTATTAGCCAGCCTCTTGATGTCAACGTGTTTTGAGAAGTTCCATGATGACCAGAACCAATTTATACCATTTATACCACATGTTCCTCCAGGAGGAGTCCTCTTTTAGCTCTTTTCACACTCCCTATACATGAAAATATTGTCGAGCACTCTTCTTTTAGAACTTGTTAATGTAATCGAAAAATACGTTTACTCAGTGTAATTTTACCTCTTTTCGAGACTGGGATAGAATATATATGAAAAAGGAATACCTTTGTTGAACATGGCTAAGAGGTTCTCCTGAGTATCGTTTTTAGCCTTTTCGAACTCAAGATACTATTTATGAAAATAAACCTTTGGAGTTCTTTTTTTGCATATTTTTCAAACTCTCTAAGTGCAAAAAAGGAGTTGAGTTACACCTTCACCTGACTCGTAAAAGAATCAAACAACGATGGACTCATCGAACATGACAGGACCGAACCAAACCTTCTTAGGGTTCGTTAAAAATAATTAGAGGGATTCATATGAGGGATGAACTTATAGATCAAGAATATGTTATCCTCCTCAGTGTTTTCAAAAATAAAAAGGTATTAACCATCAATGATTAAAGGGAAATTGGGAAAATGGGATACACTACCTATTAATGCAAGTGAATCACTCTTGAACATGACACTTTTTCACTTCATCTTCGTGATTTTTGGGTTGGGAAATATTCTTATCTTTTTGTTCATCATATCATATTAAAATCCTTCACATTGAGTTTTGGGTCAATGTTTCCAACTCCATAAAGCATTGTCGTTATGTTCAAGAGAATTTTTTCAGTTGATATTTGATACAATACTCTTAATCCTACATTCATGCCTATCAATCTTGAAAGGGGTTCCACATCAACATCATTTTGTATTAAAATATTGATACACATTTTGTGTTGTTGATGAGGCATTCATCAAGGCCCTCCTAGGACAGGTCACTTTTTTTCGACATCAACACATTATCGAGGAAGTTGATTTAGAAACTCCATTTTGTACCTTGGGTCTTGCATCCATCAATTAAAATTTTCCTCAGTCTTAGTGACATGTTTTCATCAGTGGTCTTCGATTGAAAAATTTTGTGTGCTGTTCAACTTCAGCTCATCTCTTCACACCATATAGATTTTACTACAGTAAATTGAGATCCATTAACATTATTGATGGTTTCTCTTACATATGTTAACAAATTATATCATTGGATGGTACTCATATGGTGTTTAATATATTTTACTTCATTTGAGTTATTCACATGGTTATACTCAGACATTGGATGATCAAGTGAACGACATAGAAGACCTTAGATCTAGTTTCATCTATTCGGGCTGTTGTTTTAGGATTTATAAAAATATTAAAGAGTATGATGACTCTAATGATACAGACATTCATCCAAAAATGGTTCCACCCTTTTTCATCAGTGGACAATACTTGTTTATCAGTGTACAGGTAATGTTAGCCTATGTGACGAGCATGGGTATGCTTCCCTCAACAAATATATCATGATAAAAATGCATTGTAACAGATGATGATCTCAATCAATTGTTATTAAAATATGTTATAGGCCATTTTTTCACATCTATTCAATATTCCTGCAAACCAAATCAATCAAAATTCGTGAACATGTTTTCATCAAATATACACAAAGCCCTAAGCATGACGTTTGCACGAAATATGATTTTTTGGCATTGACTGCTCAAAATAATTGTTTTTAACCCCAACATGCTATGTCCCTATAGAAACCTATGTTTAAGACTGGTTGAACCCTTATAAATTTGCACTAATCAGAGTTCGTTGCTCCCTTTTCTAGGTGCACTGATTCTAGAAATTAGGGAAAATTAAAAATATCTATGAAGCTTCCTCTTCCAGAAGCTTCCAGGGGTTGTTTTAACCATTTACCATGGATAAGATCTCAAATAATATTTTATCATACCTTTGGACTTCACCTCTTATCCATTGAGTTCATCCTCCTTTCATATGTGTATCTCAAGCCCATCATGGTAAATCCTAAACTACCCCACATATCCTATAAATCTAATGTCATCCATAACATCAAGGTTGGATTTTGGGATATTGATTATACCCTTATGATGCTACCTTGAACTAGAAGGAGATATCATGTTCATTCATTAGGGTAAAATTGAGGTGTTCTTTATGAAACGGAAGAACAAGTTAACTTGGGGAGATCCTTAAAATATCAACTACTATTATTGGTTGTAAAATCTCTCCTATTTCTATTAATACAAAGAGTATCTCATTTTGATATATGTATTTTATTATGTTTACTTTCATGTATTTAAATGCCTCACTGATTCATTGAATAGAGTAATGGAATTATGCTGCATAGATGTTGTAGATCCTTGAATTTTTTTTCTTGTATGTGCAAGTTCTAATTATAGCATTTGGAGCTATAATTGGAGCTCAAAAGTAAGGAGGAAAGAAAAGCGTGTGAGGGATTATAGGTAGGCTTGTTTTTTGTTCTTCAATTTCTCTAAGGAAAAACTTTATATTCTTTTTCTTATGTTGTTCTAGATAATTCCACTAGGTTTATGGAAATTAATTTTGTACGCAATCATAAATTTCGTATAACAATGAGTTCACTAGAAATAACCAAGAGATTCACTTACTTCCTCTACTGAAGCTGTAGTTGAAGAACCTACATCCCCAACAGAAGGATTAATATTTATTTCTTCAACTGAAGAAAAAATTATAAGAAAACAACTAGAAGTACCTAGTGAAGAAGATGAAACTTATTCTAATATTACATTATTAAAAGAATGAGAGAATAGCTTGATAATCCAATCATAGAACCCTATATTATCTCTAAAAAAGATATAATGGCAGGGGAAGGAGAAGGAGAAGTACATAATGTGAATGGTGAACTTAGGATTGGAGGTGGAATAGGAAGAGAAGGAAATAAAGGAGGAGGTGGAGGAAGAGGTAGAAGAGGTCATGTAGGAGCATCCATATTTCGCTTGCAATGTGATTGTGTGTTCATATGGTGTGGCTAACAAGAGGTGGAAAATTTTATTATTAATATTTTATTAAGCTTTAATTGTGAGAAGTTAGTTTTTTTTAATTCATAAATTAAATAGGAATAAAAATGGAAAATTGGTTCTCCCTGCGAGGAGATCAAGTCAAGTAGATTAGATCATTAAGATAAGATAGAATTAGGTTGTTAGAGTGGTTCAATGGAGAGATAATAAAAGATAAGAGAACCTCTTTCGGGTGTATATAAGCGTGAATAGGAGAGGGTGATGAGGAGAGAGGTGTGGAATAGGTGTGAGTGAGGTGTGAATAGAGAGAGGGAACAGAGCGGAGAATCAATGTAATAATCCAACCATCAAGGGCAAGACTCTCTGTATTTTCATTACTGTTAATTCTAAGTATGTTTGTATTTTTATTCGACTATCTGTTTTAAACTATCACTTTTTATTTCTATGTTGGAGTATGGATATCACATCACGCACAACGGGGGTTCCCTGTAATATTTTTATGTGAAATTATAGATTCGAGTCAAGCTTGTGAAGTTGCGATATATACTTTTGCAACAATTTTGGCATTTTGCATCCGGCGAGGGGTTGATTCAACGTGAAAACAACAAATATATATTAAGGACCGTTATATTTAGACATAGATCAATGGTGGAGATCATATTGCAAGATAAAGTGGGAGATCTGAAGAAGAGCCACGTGTTGGAATAGCGATCCAGCGCATATCGCAGAAGATAAAGACTGCACATCACATGCAATATGGTATAACAGTTAACAGTGGAGTTAAAACTCGTGAAGTGTGAAGTGCGATATGTTATAATCACGGACGTGCAAAAATATATATTTACCAATTTGCAAAATGTTATAAGTTGCGATTTGTGATGTATGTTATATCTATGATCTGTGAAGTTCTAAGTTTGTGATAATTGCGATCAGATTTGTGCACAACGGAATCTAATTAAGTGAGTGAGACCATAAACCACAGGTCTACGCGTATTGTGAAAATTTGTAGATTTGCTGCATCATTTGGTATGAGAGCCCAAACTGAGTTCTGTTCTCAAGGATTGTAGCAAATATGCCACCCAGGAGAGGAGTTGGCATAGGTCGGGGAAGACATGTAGTGCATGCATTTTTTCTAGAAGAGATTTGACACCTTTATACAAGGATGGAGACAATGGAGACTGCTCAGAGGAGAGCACCTGAAGAAGGGAATGTCAACGCAATAGAGGAATATTTTTAGGAAGAAGAAGAGGAAGAAAGCAAGGCAGCTAAATTTTTGAAGATATTGGCAAAGGCTAGTGGAAGACCGAAGGTGTAAATGCCTTTGTATGATGGGAACCTTAATGTGGAAGAGCTGATGGAATGGATCAATTCATTAGAGAATTATTTTGACTATGAGGAGGTCGATGATAAAAATAAGGTGAAATTTGAAGCTACTAGATTGAAGGACCATGTAGCCATGTGGTGGGATGAGCTAAAATTATCTAGAGAGAGAAAGGGAAAGCCCAAGATCAAGCAGTGGATAAAATGGTGAGTAAATTGAAAGGTAAATTCATCCAAAAATATTATCAATTAAATCTTTTCAAACAATTACAAAACTTGAGGGGGAAAGGAATGATTGTCAAGGAGTACACAGAGGAGTTTTACAAGTTGAGCATTAGAGAAGGACATGCTGAATATGATATGGAGAAAGTAGCCAGATACATAAATGGTTTAAGGTATGGCATACAAGATGAAATGATTTTTCTGAGTCTCAAGACAATTGAGGATGCCTACCAAGCAACTTTGAAGGAAGAGGAGAAAATGTTGAGGAAACAATGTCAGATGAATAGAGGTAAAATTCTAGCAAGAGGAAGAGGAACTTTCAAATCAAGATTCCAACACTCTCAGAATGAAGCATGAGGTTCAAGTAGTAGACCGCCGCAGAGAGGATACTTTGGTAGAGGGAATTTTGCACCCAGAGGTAGAGGCCGAGGAAGAGAAATTCAATGTTAGACATGTGGAGAATGGGGACACGGATCATGTCCTCATAACAAACTAGCAAATTAGCAGAATGTGAATGTAGCTGAGGAAAGGAAGAAAATACTCAAGTCACAGGAAAAGAAGAGCCACCTAAGGCAGGAGAGTCTTTATTGCTAAAAAGAGTATTGCTTAAGGAATAGAAGGAAGAAAATGAGCCAGCGCAAAGGAAGAACTTATTTAGGACTATGTGAAAATAAAAAGAAAAATGCTACAAAGTTGTGATTGAAAGTGGAAACATTGATAATCTTGTTTCCATAGAGATGGTTGAGAAATTGGGGTTGATTAAGATGGTACACCCTACTCCTTACAGAGTGTCGTGGCTATAGAAGGGACATCATATTTTAGTGACAGGACAATGAAAAATAAAGATACATATCGGTGCATTCAATGATGTCATATTGTGTGATGTGATGCCAATGGACGTGTGACATGTATTGTTGGGAAGGCCTTGGCAATTTGACAGAAAATCCATTCATGATGGTAGAAGGAATACCTATACCATAGAGAAGGATGGAAAGAAGCACACATTTCTACATTTGAAGGATGAAGTAGAAAAAGGAGCAGCTGGGAATAATGTTATGCTATTTAGTGCAAAGGAATTGCTGCAAGAAGTCAAGAAGGAGAACGAAATGCATTTTTTTGTTGTGGGTAAACCCAAGGTAATTCTGACTTCTACTAATTTAGACAATCTGGCTGTAGAAATTAAGAATATGTTAGATGATTATGCTGACATAATTGTTGATGAATTACCAAGTGAATTTCCACCAAACAGAAGTATCCGTAATCACATATATTTAATACCTGGTACAAGTTTACCAAACAAAGTAGCATACAGAATGACCCCTCAGGAGAATGAAGAAGATGGAAGACTGGTACATGAGTTGTTAGATAAAGGATTGATCAAAGAAAGCCTTAGCCCATGTGCAGTACTAGCCGTGCTTAGTCCAGAGAAAGGAGGTGAGTGGCGCATGTGTACTGATTCCAGAGCCATAAACAAGACTCACTATCAGGTATAGATTTCCATTGCCACACATACATGATTTTATGGATTGTTTAAGTGGGTCAAGGCATTTTACTAAAATAGATCTGAAGAGTGGATACCATCAAATAAGGATTAGAGAGGGAGATGAATGGAATACTGCATTTAAAACCAACAGTAGGTTGTATGAGTGGTTAGTGATGCCTTTTGGGCCCACTAATGCACCAAGTACATTTATGAGACTAATGAATCAGTTCTTGAAAGAGTATGTAGAAATTGTTTTGATAGTCTATCTTGATGACATTCTGATTTTCAGTCAGGGTAAGGAAGATCATTTGGAGCATGTCAAACTTATGTTAAATACTTTGAAAAAGGAGAAAATTCTTATAATTTTGAAGAAGTGTAGTTTTATGAAGAAGGATCTCATTTACTTTAGTTTTATAGTCTCATAATAAGGCTTGAAGATGGACCCAGAAAGATCTAGGTAATATTGGATTGGAAAACTCCTAAAAGTGTATTTGATGTAAGGAGTTTTCATGGTCTTGCAAGTTTTTACAGAAAGTTTATAAGAGGTTTTATTCAGATCTGTACACCAATAATTGAAACAATAAAGGAGAGAAACCAGCCATTTAAGTGGATAGAAGCAACAGATCAGAACTTTAAGTTGTTGAAAAAGAAGATCACTGAAAGACCTGTTTTGGCCCGGCCAAATTTTGGTAAAATATTCCAAGTTGAGACCCATGCTAGTGGGATAGCAATTAGAGTTGTCTTGAGTCAAGATCAGAGACCGATAGCTTATTTCAGTGATAATTTAAATGAGTCCAATAGGAATTATTCATCCTATGATAAGGAGTTCTATGCTATTGTGCAGGGTTTGAAGAAATGGAGGCATTGTTTGTTTCCCAAAAAAATTGTATAGTATTCTGATGACCATGCATTGCAGTTCATAAATAATCAGCCAAAGTTGAACCAAAAGCATGCTAAGTGGGTGGATTTTTTGGATAATTTTACCTTTGTAATTAAACACACAAGTGGTAAGTCAAAAAAAGTTGTTGATGCTTTGAGCAGAGTAAATATCTTTATGTAGGAATTGAAGATTGGCATTTTGGGGTTTAAAGAGATAATTGATATGTGTAAGGAAGACACGGATTTTAAAGAAATATATACAGTAGTTAAAAATCATGTGATTCAGAATAGAAGCCAGTGGTTGGACTATCTGATTCAAGGAGGATTGTTGTTCAAGAACAATAAACTGTGTATTACTAAGTGCTCCCTATTCCTAAGTGATTCATGAGGGAAAATCTCATTAAAGAAAAACATAGTGGAGAACTGCCCTGACACTTTGGAGAGGATAAAATATTTTCTCAAGTAAGTGCTTTTTATTATTGGCCAAAGCTGCAAGCTGATATCAAACAGTTTGTTGAGAAGTGAAGGATTTGTCAACATGTCAATGGAATAAGCCAAAACACTGGGTTATATCAGCCATTTCCAATACCCAATAGACCTTGGGATGCTATCAACATGGATTTTGTTTTCACTACAAGGAAAATACCCTTTAGCAGAGGTTATAAAGGAGGCTTTCAGTGTTATAAAATTGGCCAAAATTGTGAAAAAAATATTTTCTACAACATCCGTTTATGGTTACGGAGGTTTTGGCGGAACTTTTAACGGAAATTCGACACAACTAAAAAAACTGGGCAGCCGAAGATTATTACAGATGTTTTTTTCATTGGTGCGCCACTAAGGTTTAAACACACCAGTGTGTTTCATCTAGAAGGTGGCCCAGGGTGGTCGTAGGTGCATGCATCGGGCCGTCAAGGTATAAAACCGCACTGTGCGTAGTGTTGGTGATTCAAGACACGGGGCCGTTCTGTTTGGTCTTGGGATTTGTGGGGTGCCCATAGATCATCTCAACGCACCGGTATGTAGGCTTATAGAAATGCACCAGTGCTCTGTATCCAACAAACACACCGAGATTTATAATTTCTATTGGTATTTTTACGGTGCCCATAGGTCGTACGGATGCACCGATGTGTAGTCTCACATAAATGCACTGATGCGTAGTATCGCACAAACACACCGAGATTTTTAATTGCTTTTGGTATTTGCGTAGTGCCCATAAATTGTAGAAACGCACCGATGCACTGCATCATACAAATGCAACGGTGTACAGTAAATGACATGCACCGGCGTTCATTTTTTTTTTTTAGAAACATCGACCTATGACAGTGCAATTATTGTGATTTCTAAAAATTCATTATTCCTCAAAATTTGACACATCTTATTAAAGTATTCATATTAATTAAATTTTTATTAATGCATTTGAATGTGATGTTTGGATTAATTTTTTATATCATATAATAATTATTGTGTTTTTTTAAAATTCATTATTCATTAAAATTCGACACATATATATCTTATAACAGTATTCATATGAATTAAATTTTTATTAGTGCATTTGAATGTTATGTTTGGATTAATTTGTTATATCATATCACCAAATTTCACATCTCTTTATTATAATATTTAATCATCCATAAATTTAATCAGTGGTGTTACATTTCACAGCGACAATGGAGAACACAATAGAATAAATTAAAATATACTTTATGATATACAATATATATGAATAAGACAGTCCTTATCATACAAAATGGGACAGTTATTAGTATCCCTTTGTCTTTCAATTGGGACACTATGCCCATTACATTAAACAAAATGTTTGATTTCACAGACAAATATTTCAAAAACTACAACGCCTTACTTTGATATCGAAACATAGTGATCATCATTCTTCGCTTGAACTGTTTTCACTGCTAGAGCTACTTCCATGACTTGGGTTATTTTCAGGAATGTTTTGTTCATGGTGTTGATTGTTTTCTTCTTCTTCACCTTCCATCTACAAACATAAAAATAAACTCTAATGAGTGTATATACATAAGTGAGAATAATGAAAATTGCGTTATTAAATAATATACATTAATTTAAATCGAAAAGAAATGACGTACCATAGCAACAATTGACTCATAAACTACACAAATTCTTTCAAAACCATGTACCATGCCATCTTTCAAGATTTCATCTATTGGCGTAGTTCCATACTTTGCTTCCTGCAAGTTTTATACCCCATAGAAAATCATATATTTAATATAAAAGATTTTTTTGTTCTATTAATTATAGACGAAGCTAAGTAAAACAAGATCGATATATGCTTACAAATTCCATAATTAATTTATCATATGCCAACATATACTCACAACCCATATTTAACCCACTTTCAATCAATTCATATGATGGTTCTTCTTTGTATGTTAGCACTTGTTTGAAGACATTCAATGATGATTTTTTTAGAACAACTTAAAAAATACAAAAATGAAATCTATTTAAGTTGTTATAAGGAAGTAACAATTACTCACAAACTTAGATATCAACCATTTTCTTCCTTGTCGTTGTGTTTTATGTGCTGAATGGGTTCCATTTTCTTTTCTTTTTTGCAAGAAAATACTTGAAAAATAATATTCAATGCTATATTATTTATTTATTGTACCTAATGATTGAAAAATTAAATTATTACATATTACATTTGAAGCACATTATTGTTGAGATGGCTCCTCCTGCGATGCAATTTTGTCCATTTCTTTGACCATCACCTTGTACACCTTTTTCGACATTCCTACTAGCATATTTCTAATATCAGCTCGTTCATCTTTTGAGATTTTCATAATCTTCCTGAAAATGTAATATGACAATAAACTATTTAACTTTTATATTGATATATGAAAAGTAAATATAACAAATGTGATAAATATAAATAATTCTAGAAAAACATTTAAAGCAATATTACTTTTTCATTCCTTCTTTTTTGTTGTTGTAAGTTTTTGCTATTAAAAGTATGACACGTCTTATTGACCAATTCTCTGGAAACTATTTTGGTAGTTTAGATAAAATTTGGTTCTTGGAATCATTGGATTGATTTTTGTATTGTAAGTGGAAAGAACGTCTATACATTCATTCCACTAGATCCCTCAAACTTTTTTACGAGTATTTCCCCCTTTTGTTAACCTCCAGCAAAACTCCAGATGAGCTAGGGAGCAATTCATTTTTATTTGCATGTTCGATTTTTTTCCTTTTCTTAGAACAACATTTCTTTTTTGAGTTATTGGTCCCTGTAGAACATTAGATAGATGTGAATTAATATATTTTTTGACACATGTTATCTAGTAATTTTAAGTATATTATTAATGAAAATTAATAAAAGAAACTCATATTGGATCAATAATATTTTTTCATTCACCCGATTCATACTTTTGCAATTTTTCCATGAAGATTTTACGCTCTTTTGGTCCTAGATAAAAAATAATCTTATCGAGCTTCGTCATTTTGTGGCTATGCATGATACAAAGTAAACATTACATATTACTTAAACTTGCATATAGTTCAAAAATAATATTTTTTGTAAAAAAATTACAAAGAACTTGCATTTTTTGCTTTTCTTGATGTGTTATCAGTATTTTTGTTACTTGATCTCTTTTTGGTAATTTATTTATCGATCTAAAACCTGTAGAATATCATTAATTAATATATTTATAAATAAATTGTCAACTTTTCAGGATAAAAAAAAAAATCTCAAGAAACCAGTGCACCATTCATGGTGTACGCACCGACGTCAGTGCGTGGGGGTCTTATAAACGCACCTCACAAACAGTATAATATACCGTACGGTGCTCTATGTCAACAAGGAGCACTAGTGCATTACATGTTAACCACCGCAACGATTAACATAAAGAAAATAATAAAAATTGTCTAGTGTTACTTTTTGTAGCATAAACGCCCCGCGCAAACAAGAGACCACCATAGAGTGCTCTCTGTCAACTAGGAGACCCTATGCAGTGCGTTATATGTTACATGGTGCACCAATTAACATAATAAAACAATTGTTTGTGAAACATCACATTCGCGGTGTGCCATAATGAAATAGTGCACCGATGCCCTATTTTACATATGGCACACTGATTAAATATTTTTTTTTTTTTTTATTACACAGTAATTTCACGATATGCTGGGATAATACAATGCACTGGTGCGCTAGGTTACGTAGGGTGCACCTATAAAATTTTATTTATTTTTATTTTTTTCTAAAATTCACACAAGGGCTGACATGAATTGGGATCCACATATGCAGTTCATCCTGTGGGTTGGATGTGAATCTAAAATGAAAATCCCTAATTCTGAAATCACAGAAATGTGGAGAAGAAAGGGCAGAAACAAAAAGAATGAAGGGTTAAGGGTAAAAATGGATTTTTTTCTTAATTTTTTTTTTCTCTGAAAATGAAAATCTAATTGAATTTTTTTCTTACTTCGTAAAAAAACTGCAGAAAAAGTAAACAAAAATAACCAAATTTAATCAAGAGATCATTTGAAATTCTATGCTAGAGGGTTTGAACCACTAGAGGTTTCTAATTTTGATTGTCTAAATACTTCTGTTACAACGTATTTCGCTGCTCCAAAGTGCTCTCGTGCTCTCTTGCTCTAGGTATGTCTCCTACAAATCTCTAGCTCTGGCTGAAAATTTTTACAAAAATAGTGAAATAATGAAAAGTGTTTAGTATTTAAAGAATTTTTTTATGAAATTATATTTTCGAAATTATTTTGTTGCCCATTTTTCAATTTACCGCTTTTTTTTTTTCACTTAAATAAAATAGAGTTGCATTTTTTTTTTATTTGTGGTTATTCATCATCGGTGCGTCACCTAATAGCACCGAAGCGGTGCGTTCATTGGTAACATGACATAGGTATGCAGTAATTAAAATGCACCGGTGCGGTTATATGTACATTACCACCGATTTGCGGTTAAGGCACTGAAATTACCTTTAGGTGTGTACAACAAAATTTAGTGAAACTCAACCATAGAAATTGAGAATTATAATTTTGTTTATTCTTGATGGAAATATGCAATTAGAATTAGAATTTTGTTTATTCTTGAGAATTAAAATTAGAATTAGAATTGGATAAATTCTTGATGGAAATCTATTCTTCCAATGAATTTTGTTTATTTTAGGAGGTGGAGAGAATGTGGAGAGAATGAAATGTGGGGCATGTGAAGATGAAAGTAAGTGATTATGTGGAGAGAATGCAATGTGGGGCATGTGAAGATGCAATACTACAGGGCCGAAGTGGGAAATTGTGGCATGTGAACCTGTGCTATGCTAAGACGTGGGAAATTTTCACAAATGTTTGGGAAAGCTTTGTTTTTGAGAAGTTTATTGAAGTTGGAGGTATTTTAGTCTTTAGACATGTTGGGTACATTTTTCTATGAAAATATTTGGGCCATTTCTTTTCAAAACTACACCTCTTCTTCTTTCAGAAAAAGAAACTTGAACCTTTCCACAACTTGCAACAATAAAAGGTGCCAATAGGAGCCTCTAGCATGCATATCTATTTCTGACATGCATATATATTTCTTTTGTTGAGGTCTCGAAGGAAATGATTATGGCCAGTATACTTCGTTGAGAAATCTGCCTGAATTTTCTTTGGTTCTCCTCAAGTGTGTAGTTACTAACATATACAAGATTTAAGCTCCCTCCAACCCTCATTAAATTGCAGAATATGGATTAAACTCCATATAAATGCCTATAATTTGCGTATAATGCCTCGAATAAACACATAATGGAGTGTTTTCTTTTTTGAAAGTTGTGTGTTATTAGGATGAAAGAAATTAGTCTTTCTATTTTGTGCTAATATGGTGAAGAAATGGAATAATGCTCAAGTATATGACAACAATCTTCAATCATATTCTCCAAATATATGGGTTCTTTGTTAAATTCATAGCTACAAGATTCGGTCATATCGCTGCTAGGAAAAATTCAATTGAAATACCAATACGGCAAGGTCGTTACTATCTATTGTCCCATGAACCCGTAAACCCCACAAAAAATCTAAAAAAGAATTTAATAAAATGCAAAATAGTCAAAAAATGTTTTTTTTTTTTTTTTTGTCTATTTCATTCTTGACGCTCGAATTCTTCTAAAATCTGTTCACGGAATTAGCATCCATAAGAGGCACCGCAATGGCAATATACTCGAATTCTTCTAAAATCTGTTCAATGGAATTATTACATGTGAAATGGTACATGTGTTATTTCATCAATATTTATACTTTTTATGATGGGTATCTATAAAGAAGAGGACTTAATTACCTCATACCTTATAGGACTCTTTTTTCATAAACATTATAATATTTATTTTGAATTAATGTTAAAATCAATATTTCACATGATAATTTGCAATTATGTTGATCTCAATAAAAATGGCGTACTGTATAAAGTTTTTTTTTGTATGTAACATCATAATAAAATAATGATAATTCTAAAGTAAATGAATTTATTTACATTATTTTGTAAACTTTATTATTTTACAAAAATTCATATCATTCTATATTTATTATTTTACAATTATTTACAATTTTACAAATTTACAAATTTAAAAATTTTAATAAAATCATTTCACATTAATACAATTAAAATTTTACAAATATTTTACATTCAATTACAATTAAAATTACAATTACAATTAGAATTAGAATTACAATTAGAATTACAATCACAATTTTACAATTTCACATACAATTACAATTTTAAAATTTTACATACAATTACAATTAAAATTAAAATTAAAATTTTACAATTACAATCATTTCACAGTAATACAATTAAAATTTTACAATTTTTTTACATACAATTACAATTACAATTAGAATTACAATTTTATGATTTCACGTACAATTACAATTACAATTTTAGAATTTTACATACAATTACAAATACAATTCTAGAATTTTACATAAAATTTACCATTACAATTACAATTACAATTTTACATAAAATTTACAATTACATTCACAATTTTAGAAATTTACATATATACCATTACAATTACAATTTTGCAATTCTACATATATACAATTACAATTACAATCATTTCATAATAAATTAGATATTACAATTACAATTAAAATTTTACAAATACTTTACATACAATTACAGTTAAAATTACAATTACAAATACAAATACAGTTTTACAATTTTACATACATTTAAAATTACAATTTCAATTACAATCACAACATAATATTTAATAAATATCATGGTCATTTAATATTAAATTAGTTAATAATCACAATTAGGATAGCCATCGTGCAAACACCATATTCAACTAAAAAACACATTCAAATTCGTAACATCATTGTGATCATGATCATCTAACAAAACACAATTAGCATTGTATAACATCATCACAATACAAACAACAAATATACATCTCATGGCAAATAATTGTTGTCACAGACACATCTATCTGCAAGTTTCACATTAAATGAACATATCTAACATGACCTAAAAATATACACATCATGATGATCACCAACATGTAAATTAAGTACAACTGCAACATGAACATAATATATATATATATATATATATATATATATATATATATATATATATATATATATATATATATATATATATATATATATATATATATATATATAACTGAATAATGTAAAAAATATACAGCTGTAATATAAATATCATGGATCAGCTAGTGGTACATCATCAATAACAGTACTAGTCGAGGCTTGCTCAGTCAATGGTGCAGCTTCGACAAGATCAGATACATGTTGATCATCACATGCCTACTGATTTTGTACGGGTGCCTCATGTTGATCAGGATCAACTTTCGGCTGCTCATCATGATGACACGACATGGTCGATGGTCTAGCCTGCTCATGATCATGAGTACTGTTGGATGCTCCAGGCTGCTGAATGGACATGGCCGATGGTCTAGCCTGCTCTCCATGATGAATGTTGCTTTGTGATAGTGGAGGCTGCTCATCTGGCGCGATGCGAGGTGAACGATCATCAGATGATGCGTCGTTGCTCATGGACTATCGATCACGTGCTACGTCTCTACCACGCCTATAACGTGCAATGGTCCTCCTCAGTCGCGTAAATAAGGTCGTAGCTCCTACGACATGCCACATCAAATTGTACATGTCAAGTGGCATGCCTATCCACATATGTAACATTCTACCATCAGCCTGTATGTTTCTCATAGTAGTGGGCCTGACTCCCACCTCAACAATAAATGCGGTGAGCTAGTTTCCCAACTTCATCATGAATCTGCTATCAAACCTACCTCACCTAGCAAAAGGCAGTATCGGCGCACTAGTAGGAGCAGGTCTCTCTGCACCAGCCTCCTGATGATCCTTGGTATCTGGCATATCGTAATCATCATCACGATCCACACCTGGATCAGGTGGTGGTGCTAGTATGTCCTCACCATCAAAAGACCCAATGTCTGCAAAATATATATAGGTACAAAACAATAATTATACAAATTCATTACACAATTTAATAAAAACAAGTTAAATAACTTGTTAGAATAAATTTAAATAAAACAGTAATATGACCTCTATCATCCGGCGGCTCATCATCTGTGAAGAGGATTTCGGAAAACCCTCGCCAATCCAAACCAGCATAAGGATAGGGGACCATAATGAAGGGATGCTCGTCAACACTGGCTAGCAACTCCAATGCATCATGTGGTATCCTCACGGAAAACACAATCTCACCCCTCTTGGGCATCATCTGTCCCCACATGTGCATTCGTGCCTTGAAAATCGGCCTACGAGGCTGCCAAACAAAAGTAGGCCTCATATCTAGAAATATTTCAAAAAATAAACAAAAAATCTATGAAGAAAAAGGGAAGTTGACCCTCCCTTGTGCATGAGCATGACATCTATCTAAGGCTATGCAGAACTGTCGCAAAAAAAATGGTAGACCAGCTGACAAGTTGTGGCTCCTATATTAAAGAATCAACATAATATAGAAGAGAGCAACTAATGTGTTTCCCGTCATTGGTGTTGTGTGAAATGGTCGAAATCAGAAGTGAGAGGCACCTCACCTCCTGACTATCAAATGCACCAATACGTAACTGACCTCTACAGACTTGAAAATTTGAAGGAGACAATATATCTGCGCTAATGTATCTCTAGGTGTACACCAACTAACTCCCTGCTGCATAGCCAATTGGAACCTCTAGGAATGAGGAAAAATCCACCCCTATCCTTGATAGCCCTGTAATGAAATATATGTCATCCTTAGTGGGCACGTACCAGTAGTTAGGACCAACCTATAAAACCTGTCAGCGTGCATTCCACCTGCGGATAAGACGTCTCCAAAACACACCATGGCCCTTTAGTGAAGTAGCCTCCTCCTAGAAATTGAAGAGGCCTACCTGCCTTAGGAGCCCCTGGGTAGCTGTTATAATAGGGCTAGGGTATGCATCTCTCTCCTTCTCTTGTGCATCCCACAGGCGAAGCATGTTATACTGGTCTGCCTGTTGTTCCTGTTGTTCCCCCTCTTCTCTCCTTTCACATCTCTAAATGATTGAAATATTAAATACAATTTTTTTATTAAATGAGACATGTATTTATGAATATACATATATAATTATTTTTGGAAAAAAAAAATAGTCGGCGCACCATAAAAAACAGGCATGCACCGGCACCAGTGCATCTTTTTTTGTCAGGCACTCGGGGCAGTGCACCAAATAATATTCAACGCACTAGGGGCAGTGCACCTAAAAATCTTCAGTGCATTGTTGACTATGTACGATGTCGAGAGTGCGGTGCACTGACTAAACTCTATGCCCCGAGGCATTAGTTCGGTCAGTGCATCGACCTCCTGACATCATTACATAGTCAATGCTGTGATATTTTACTAGGCTGCACCGTTGATCCTGTCAAAATGCGGAATGCAGTGCACTGAGAAAAATACCCTCCCCGGGGTGGATATTTAAGTCAACGCACCGGATTGTTGCTATTCCACATGGTCAACGGTGCAACTAAGTAACCAACCACACTGCACTTTTATAAAAATTTTAAAATAACATGGTGCACCTTTCGATACCGCCCCAGAACCAGTGTGGATACCGTTAGCACTGGTTGCAGTGTGGCCTATAAATTTATAGGCAACACCAAGAACCGGTGCGATCCAAATGGCTTGAGCACACTGCGTGACAATTTTTTTTTCTTTTCAATGGTTAATTTTAAAGTAATTTGAAATTCTAATTTGGTAAAAGGCTTCATTATGAAAAAAATAAAAATACCTGTACATTTGGCCGTCGAGGAGTCATATTGGCTGTAGAATTTTCAAAAGAAAATTTGGCCACCGTTTTTCAAAATTCAAGCTTGAGATTGGTTGGCAATGCACAACAACAGTGTGTGCAATGGGTGTAATGGCAGTACTGATGTCAGGGAAACTCAGACAAGGATAAATATCACTAATGCTTGAGCGCTCTGGGGCACTGAGAAAAGTGAAAAATGCAGTTTTTTGGCCGTAATTTTTTTCTTTTATTTAACCCTGTTCTGGTGCTTAGGGTTTTATAGGCGCACCGATGCAGTTTCTTAAGACCGCATCGAATGGTTTTTGTTTTGGTGCAGGGTTTTATGACACACCAACGTGGAAACTTTGTAAAGCACTAGTGTGCTATAGTAATAAGACGCACCATGCGGGTGTGTACGGAGCACACAGTGTCTGGTATGCCAATGCTTTGTGTGCATCGGTGCTTTCACTTGTTGAATGCATCGGTGCAGTTTAATATGATAAGCACATCGGGCGAAAAAAATCCACAAAAACCTCCACCCACCATCCTCCTCTACTAGCCTTTGCCAGAAACATATGTTTGGGGTATTTTTATAAGGGGTTCCTCAAAAATATCCTCTATAGGGTCTTTTCCTTGTAGTGTTTGGGTTTTCCAAAGACTCAAAGAGGACATGATTCTATCTATGTTGTCATAGATAGGTTTTCTAAAATAGCCCATTTTATTTCTTGTAAGAAAAATAGTGATGAAACTCACATTGCTAATTTTTTTCCCCTGAAATTATAAGATTACATGGACTTCCTGTGAGTATTGTTTAAAACATGGATACAAAGTTCGTAGGACACTTCTACAGGAATATATGGAGGAAGCTAGGTACAAACCTCAGTTTCATTTCATCCTATCATCCTCAGACAGATGGACAAAATGAAGTGGTGAACAGGAGCTTGGGAAACATATTAAGGAGTTCGGATTAAAAATATCCAAAGCAATGGGACTTAGCACTTGCTAAAGCTGAATTTTCCTATAATGATACTCCTAACCAGAGTACCAGAATGATTATGTTTCAGATTTTTTTTGGATGCATCCATGAGGTGTTTATGAAATTAGATATTTGGGCAAACAAGAGATAAGGAGTGCAAAAGATGAAGAATTTCCGGAACATATACAGAAGTTGCAGGAAGATGTCAAGAAAATATTACAAAAAAACACCAAAAAGAATAAAAAAAGGGCTCATATGAAGAGGACTGAAAGGGAGTTTCAAGTAGATGATTTAGTCATGGTTTATCTGAGGAAGGAGAGGTTTCCAGTCGGGACCTATAAAAAACTAAAGATGAAAAAGATAGGTCCATGTAGAATTTTGAGGAATCTCTCGTCAAATGCATATGAAAATGAGTTACAAGAAGGAGTTGGGATATCACCCATCTTTAATGTTTAAGATTTGTACCCATACAAAGAAACAGAGGAAGAAATATAGGAAGAACCTATAGAAGAGGAGGACCAGACTATGAATTGGAAGGAACAGATGCCAAAGACAGTAAAGAAAGAAGTGGAAGCAGTTTTGGAGAAAAGAGCAGCAAAGAAGACTAAAGGATAGACCTATTATCAACATCTAGTGAAATGGAAGGGAAAACTAGTAGAAGATGCCACTTGCGTGACAACAATAGAGTTACAGAAGTTTAATTCGGATCCTGAAACATTGATGGATCAATCTTTTCTTCCCCTGGAGTCTGATGCAGGAGAATCCAGATTTAGCTAGTAATGTGATTGTGTGTTCACATGTTGTGCCTAACAAGAGGTGGAAAAATTGATTATTAATATTTTTTTTAGCTTTAATTATGAGAAGTTAGTTTGTTTTGATTCTTAAATTAAATAGGAATAAAAAGGGAAAATTGGTTCTCCCTGCGAGGATATCAAGTCAAGTATATTAGATCATTAAGATAAGATAGAATTAGGTTATTAGAGTGGTTCAATGGAGAGCTAATAAAAGACAAGAGAACCACTTTCGTCTATATATAAGCGTGAATAGGAGAGTGTGAAGAGGCGATAGGTGTTGAATAGGTGTGAGTGAGGTGTGTAAAAAGGGAGTGAACAGAGCGGAGAAGAAATGTAATAATCCAGCCATCAAAGGAAGGACTCTATGTATTTTCATTATTGTTAATTCCAAGTATGTTTGTAGTTTTATTCGACTTTTTGTTTTAAACTGTCACTTTTTATTTCTTTGTTGGAGTATGGATATCGCATCGCGCACAACAGGGGGTTCCATGTATTATGTTTATGTGAAATTATAGATTCAGGTTAAGCTTGTGAAGTTGCAATATATACTTTTGTAGCGATTTTGACATTTCGCATCTGGATAAGGGTCGATTGGACACACAAATAGAAAATATATAGTGAGGACCATTAGATTAGGGCATAAATCAATGGTGAAGATCATATCGCAAGATAAATTGGGAGATCTAAAGAAGAGCCATGTGTCAACATAGAGATCCAGTGCACATTGCACAAGATAAATATCGTACATTGCATGCGATATGGTATAACAGTTAACGATGGAGTTAAAACATGCGAAGCGCAAAGTGCGATATGTTATAATTGTCGATGTGTGAAACTATATAATTTCCGATTTGAAAAATTATATAAGTTGCGATCTGCGATGTATGTTACATATATTATATGTGAAGCTATAAATTTGCGATAATTTCAATCAGAGTCGTGTGCAATGGAATCTAATTAAGTGTTTGGGCCCATAAACCACAATTACGCACGTATTGTGAAAATTTGCAGCCATTCTGCATCGAGAGGTGGTAGAGGGGATCCAAAACCTTTTGGATTTCCCATATTTGATAATGATACCACAGACACAATGAATAGTATATCACCCTCTATCGTCCCTAATTTCCATGGACTAAGAGATGAGGATCGTGAAAAATTTCTTTTTGAGATTTAAGTCTTGCGTAGATATTACAATTACTTGATTCTCAAAAATTAAAATGGCTTCTGACCATTATTAAATATGAAGCACTTAAATGGTTTATAGGATTAGGAACACATACTATTATAACATGGGAAGAAATTAAAGATGTGTTCTTAGAAAAATATAAGGATTATTTTATGCCCCGTAACATTAAAGATGAAATTTGTAAAATGATGCAAAAAGAGGATGAAAATCTTGAAGACTAAGTTGAAATATTTTCCTATAATGTTAAAAGGGCTAAAATGCATAACCTAGATGATGAAAATTTGAAATCTCTTTTGCTAAAATATATTAGATATGAGTGGACTAATCTCCTTAATTTAATGGGAAAAGGAGATTTTTCTCTGCTTTTATTTAAATACATTTTTGAACCGTGTACACATATCTCAAGAGGCAAGGCTAGAATTGGGAAAAATCTAAGAGACCCTGACATGACCAAAATTTATAAATTTGCAATTGGAACGGTAAGTAGAGTGAAATATGCATTTTTCTTGAAAATTTTAAAACTTATATTTTAGGGAGTCTTAGTGAACAACTAGATACCCTTAAAATAAAAAATAAGAAAAAAACTCAAAATATTGCTTATCTATCTTTTATCCAAGTTGTAGAAATAGACATCCCTTGAGAGAATGTCCCCTTGATAGTGTAGAAATTTGTGTCATATGTGTTTAAAATCATAATATCAAGGAGTGTCCTTCGTTACTTGGTCTTAAACTTGTCTTTCAAGATGAAGCTGAGACAAGGCAAGCTGAATATCTTTATTTTCTTACTAAAAGACAATGGAATATCGCACAACCAAATATGAGTCAAGGTTTTAACACTTAATCATATGAAAAACCACAGAATAATTGGGTTGCACCTATGCCTTAGAAACCCTAGCCTCCACAATCTCAAAATACATCTTGGACACAAGGTTGGAAAAATAATTACGGTAAATATCCTCAATATCCTCAATTCCAACAACCTTATCCTTATTTTCCACCACAATATTTTCCTCAGTCCACTCAAATATCTCAGTTTCAAAATCCAAACCAATAACTTTAATTACCATTTCATCAAAAAATAAATCAACTAACTTCTCAACCACTTCCTAAACCAAACAATAAAAACAAACAAGCCATTTATAATATTGAAGTAAAAAAATTGCAAACTTGTATGATAACACCACTAGCTCTAAATTATTTTCAACTTAAATCTGATAGAGTTTTGCAAAAGAAGTCACCAATAGTTATCATACGAGAATCTAAAGATGATGAGATTCATGAAAAAGATGAAACTCTTGATCAAGAAAGTACTCCTCTAAGGGAAGATGTTTGTATGCAATCAAAGGATGATAAAATAAAAAGATCTCCTACAGTTCCTCTAATAAAACAACCTTTTATTTATTTACAAGAACGACGTTTTTCTAAAAGACTTAAATTGATAAAGGAATAGAAAGAGAAATTATTCTGCTACATTATGACATGTTAGATGAACTTAAGGATGTTTGCATCAAAATTCCTTTACTACAAGAAATAAAGGAAATACAAATATTTTCAAAAGCCATCAAGGAGCTATGTATTAGAAAACCCGGAAGAAAAATAAAAATTATTTAAAAGATCCAATTGGTAGGGAAAATTGCTGATATTATGATGGGAAAAAATGTTTTCCAAAAATATTTAAATCCAGGAAGCCCTATTGTAAAAAACCATATCAATGGTATTAGGATATCAAATACTTTAATTGATCTAGGAGCCATTAGGGGAATTTTGTGGTCTAAAATGGGCCTCCTAAGAAAAATGTACATAAAAAATAAACCTATTAAGAACTAATAGGAATCAAGATGATGATGTCAACCATGGGGGCTGATTCACCATTTTTTTAAGTAAAAGGGTAAAAAGATTAAAAATAATAAAATAATAAAAATACTTTTTCAACTCATATTTTCAACTTATTTCCTAAATGTTTTACTCAAAATTCGAGCGAGAGTACTTTTAGGATGAAAAATTTAATTCATCATCCAAGGAGTACCGATGTTGCATAATTTTGATGGGTCCCGCTACACGAAAAATGAGAAATACATGAAAAACATGATTGCAAAAAATATGGGAGATAAATTGAAAATATAAGTTGAAAAAGTAGTTTTTTGTTTTTTCCCTCTAAAATTTGATGATGTAATCAAATATTATTTTATTATTTCCACTCTTATTGTTATAATTTCTTTAGAAGACCCATTTTAGACTTCAAAATTCCCCTAATGAAATGTTAATATCATGAGTAAATAGACCATGTAACAACTCAAACTTTGAAATCTTCCATATAATCCAAAATTGTTATAATTAGTAGACAAATATATTATTAAACCAAATGTTGTATTAAAAGATGTGTTTGTTTCTCTATATTCTTGGGAATATCCTATAGAATTTATGATTTTAACTCCCAAGTACAACTTAGGAGGCCATTCTTTTATCTTAGGAAGACCTTGATGAGCTACAACAAATGCATTCATAATTGTAGATCAGGAGATATGTATATATCTGATGGAAATTCCACTAAGAAATTCACTTTGTATTCTCTTGAAAAAAATATAGCTTACATAGAAAGTGAAATATGGATAGATGATGATAACTAAGACTTTGATAACATGCAATCTATTTATACTTTTTCACAATTAGATGAAGAAAATCAGTTAACCAATTTGATGAATAATAATGATTCTTCTTCTTACTCTGAAAAAAATCAAAATTTTCAGGAATAATGTAACATTGAAAATTTATCATCACATAAATCTGCTTTACATTCTATGGATAAATTTGGAAATTCTCAAGTATAAGTATTTCCAGGTAAAACATTAAATATTAATAATAACTTGGAGGAACTTCAAAATATAAATTAATAATGATGTTACAAAAAAATCTTCTACTTATGCATGGGAATATATTGCTATGAAATAAATTGATACTAAAAATTCTATGCATCACATTTATATTCACGGAAATGTCAAACTAGTTAGACAACCCCAAAGGAGAAGGAATCCAAATTTAAGGGAAATTGTTAAAGAGGAATTACAAAAATTGTTGAATGTGAATTTCATTTATTCTATATGAGATAGTCAATGGGTATCACCTCTTGTGATTTTTACAAAGAAGAACGGAAAATGGAGAGTATGTATTAATTACAAAGAATTAAAAAAATCCACTTTGAAAGGCCATTTTCCATTACCCTTTATACATCAAGTATTAAATACCTTGGGAGGAAAGAAGTAATTTTCATTCTTATATGGTTTTAGTGGATACAATAAAATCCAACAAGTTCTAGAAGATCAAGATAAAACTACTTTTACATTTCCTTGTGGAACATATGCCTATAGGGTACTTCATTTTGGATTATGTAATGCACCTGCCACATTTTAGAGAGTAGTCTCAGGTATTCTATCTGATCTAATTCATGATTGTGTGGAAGTATACATGGATGATTTTACTGTGTATGGTGATTCCTTTGAAGAAGTTATGGGAAATTTAAAAAAATTTCTTATTATATGTAAAGAATCAAACCTTTCATTAAGCCATGAAAAATATTTTGTGATGTTTAATGAAGGTATTGTTTTAGGTCAGCATATTTTAGGTAATGGAATTAAGGTAGACACATCTAAGGTAGAAGTCATTTCTAAAATTTCAATTCCTGCTTGTCAAAGAGATTTTATAAGTTTTCCCAAATTTACAGGATGCTATAGAAGGTTCATTAAAAAATTTACAAAATTAGCCTCTCCACCTTTCAAACTTCTCAAAAAAGATTGTGAATTTATATGGAAATATGATTGTCAAAAAACATTTAAAACATTGAAACAAAGAATTACTGAAGCACCGATTCTAAGAGAACCTAAAACTTTAGGAGTTGTTTTCAGAAGAAAAAAAAAAGTGACTCCTTATGCTATTTATTACACGAGTAAAAATTTGACTCCAACATAGTTAAATTATACTGTAAGTGAAAATGAGTTTTTAGTTGTTGTGCATGTCATTAACAAATTTTTTCATTGCATTACTGGTTCTGAAACATTTATTCATACATATCATGATTCCATTATATATTTAATGGAAACACCTATTACAAATGGAATAATTATAAGATGGTTGTTACTATTAGAATAATTCAACATTACTATTCTTGATAGACCAATAAAAGAAAACATATTTGTTGATTTCCTTTCTAGAATACAAAATAATAATATTCATATTCCTGTAAAAGTAAATTTTCTGGACGAATATATTTTTTCAGTGTGTACTAAATTTACTTAGGTTGCAGATATCACCAAATATTTAGCAACACAAAAATTTCCACCACAATTGTCAGTAAGATAAAAGGGAAAAGTTATCAAAACTAGTGCATCCTATTCTTGGATAGATGGGGAAGTATAAAAAACTAGTCTAGATTTGGTGATTCGAAGATGTGTTCAAGAAGATGAAGCACTAGAAATTTTAAACGTTAGAAAGGATGAACCATACGGAGGGATTTTTGGTGATAAAGGAATTGCAAATAAAACCCTTATTTTGGGATATTATTGACCATCGATTTTCAAATATGGTAAAATATGTGATATTTGTTAGAGAATGAAAAAGCTAACACCTTCACATGAAATTCCTTTACAACCTCAGGTACTTGTGGAGCCTTTTGAAAAATGGGCTCTAGATTTTGTTGGACCTATAAATCCTCGATCGAAATAGAAAAGTTACATACTTTATTACACATATTATGGCACAAAATGGGTAGAATCTAATCATATTTTAGTTTCAACTGAAAAATTTATAGTTACATTTATTTTTGAGGATATTTTTACTTGTTTTGATGTTCCAAGAGAAATTGTAACAAAACAAAGTACCCAATTAACATCAAAGTTGGTACATAATATAATGGAGAAATATAATATCAAACATCGAAAGTATATGCCATATCATCCACAAACCAATGGGCATGTGGAATCCACTAAAAAAAATTCTTGAAGCAATTCTTACCAAAGTTGTGCATTTTCATAGAAAGGATTGAATAGAAAAACTTCTAGAAGAACTATGGCGATATCGAACGACATGGAGAAAAACAATTGGGAATACTCCTTATGGGTTTGTCTATGGGAAGAAAATTTTGTTTCCAATTGAGTTCCAAGTAGATACTTACCGAAAAATTACTAAGTTGGGCCTTGAGCTGTCATAAGCTCAAAAGAAAAGACTAGCACAATTTAATGAGCTAGATGAAATCCGACAATAGTTTATTGAAAGGACTAGCATAGTGAAAAGAAAATATAAAATTTGCATGATAAATTAATCAAAGATAAAAATTTCAAACAAGGTGATTGGGCACTTCCTTTTTATTCCAAGTTTAAATATTTTCAAGGAAAGTTTCAAACTCATTGGCTTGGTCCTTATGAGATTGATATCGTTTTTTACAATGGAGCAGTAAAAAAAAAAGACGATTGATGATGAAAAATTTGATTTCCATGTTAATGGACATAGATTGAGATTATATAATAAACCACTGAAAGAGGAGGAATTTGTTAAGTATATGCAAGAGAATTCTGAATTTAACTTGATTAAGAAAGGGGAATTTTCTCCTCCTTCAACTTTGTTGTAATTTATTTTCAATAAAGAATAATAATAATAATTGTATAAACATGAAAACCAACTTTGTTGGTACGTTTATACAAAAAATATTAATCGAAACCAAGATTTCTTGGCAGTTTAGATTTTGAGAAATCCATTATCTCTTCTCCTTGTTCCCTTTTATTCCTCTTTTTTTTTTAGTCAATTTTTAGGTGGCCAAATATCAACAATAATGACATAAATAAGGAAGTATTCTCTAAAATATCCAAAAGATGATAAAGATGATTCTTATCATTCTGCAGCCAATTTACAGTTTCAAAACCAAAATCAAAATCAACGACAAATAAAATATCAAACGAAATATTAAGGTATGTAAGAATAATAAAGCTATATTTCATTTAAGAAATTAGATTTCAAATTATGGATGAAATATCAAATAATTTAAGATCTTGTAAATCTGTTAACCATTATGAACTTAATTTTCCATCAATACACCACTTGTCACATTAAGGTCCAATCAAAATATGAAGCATATAACACCAGTCCTTTGAAATTGAATCTCAAAAGTTGTGTAAGTACAATTAGGATGGAAAAATAATTCCCCCATGAATATCTTACTTTGTCATCATTAAAATCTTCTCCATATTCATTGTGCTCATTTGGAAGCCCTTCATTATTTTCCATTTCCGGGTCGAAAAGAGGACTCTAGGCTGAAAAATTCTCCACACGATGGGTATGCTTGTTTGTTATTAACCAAATGGTGAAATATTTCCTCCAAGCTTATTCGAGGGTTGAGGAGCTACAACAACTGGGTTGGCTTTAGTTCTTGAAAAAATTCAATGGATATGAACCAGAGGTTACTAAAGAATTTTCCTAGGCATTTGATGGAGTAGAGGCCGAAATTGGAGACACTAAAATCATCCTTATAGAGCCAGTGATAACATAGGCAATAGGACTACCAAGGAAAGGAGAATTTTGGTTTAAAAAAAGGAAGATTAAAGAGAATGACTCGAAACAGTTAAAAGAACGAGGGATGGACATGTCCATTTTCAAGAAAGATATTAGAGTTACAACATTAAAAGGAAAATGGTGAAATAAATTGTTAGTAATTAATAAATTCATAACATGTGAAGGGAGATTTGGAACAATTTTTGTCTATCATGCTAGGCTTATGATGCATTTTGTTAACGAGTTTAAAATTATTTTACCCTACTTTTTACTGCAAAGTTTGAAAAAAATGGAATTCAGTATCCAAAGAGAATCTAGATCGATATATAACTCTTCATACCATCATGGATTTGTTAATATTTTGTTAGAGGCACACTTTCAAGAAAAAGGGGAAAATTGGCAAGATTTCTTGGTAAGAAATCACTTTGTAAAAGCTCCGGAAAAGGAACCAAACAGTACGGTAAAAAGTAATAGAGGAAATAAAACCATAGTCCCAAAAAAGAGAGAGTTGAAGAACAAATCCATGAGGAGCATATAACTGAAATTCCAGAAGACCCATTTGAAGAAAGTACTCCACTGTCTCAATTTATTGAAAAGTTAAAATATAAAAGTGATAAGAAAAACCTTAGAAGGAATAAAGTTAGATCGATTGAGCCCATATGTGAACAAAAGAAGAAAAAATAGATAAGCATAATAGAAAAGTAAAACAATAGATGTTCAAGAATAAAAGTAAGAATCTTTATTTTCAAAATTGTCAAAAAATACTCAATCACCAGAAATGATAGATCTTGAAAACGAAGATTTTAATAGACCTCCTTTCATAGTCAGTACAATAAAAAATACAACAAGAAAGACCCCTGAAATTGATCAAGTTCAACAAGAAATCTATGATTATGTAGAATCTATAGATAAAAAGAGACAACAAAAAGAAAATTCATCTCAATTTGAAACGAGTGAGACCTCAACAACAAAACCAAAAGAAAAATAAGAACACAAAATTGAAGAGAATCTGAAGCAAGAAATTTATGAATTAGAGATCCTTAAGAAACATTTGATTTAGGAGAGAGAAGGGGCTAAACTAAAAAATGAGATATTAATGACTCAGAATGACAACATCTTGCCACATCTCTATTATTTGTACAAAATTAATAATAAGCTTAAGGTTAAAAATAAGTTTCTTAAAAACATTTTCAAAGGATTACAGGGAAGAATTTTGATAAAGAAACCAAGAACCATGTTTTCCATTAAAAAGAAGAAAAATAGTACTATCTTGGATGTACTCACACAAGAATCAGATATCATTCAATGAAGAGAAAATAAAAGAATCAATTTTGAAATTTTGGTGAATGAGGACATGAAAAACCTTCTGTGTGGGAGAATGTTGAAGGTTATAAATGTCTCCTTTTTACTATCCTTTTTGTAATCACATTTCACCTTTTTGTTATTATTCTACAAAAACTCCAACATATTAATATCAAGATCAATTTATACAAGGTATTAATCATCCATATTTAAATTCTCTATTTCTACTAAAATTATGACAAAGATATTCTTGTAGTGACCTAATTTTGCACATTCAACAACTGATATATGTTTCTACAATGGAATCGATTGTTAGACAGGCCTTTGCGCTCTTGAAGAAGAAAGAAGACTCTCTAAAGATGGAATTTGGCTTTGAGATGGATAACCATATACTGCCATCACTTGGCAAGGTACATGAGATAGGAGCTCTTGAAGTCAAAGGTAAATTCAAAGGGAAAGTCTTAGTTCGTTGTTCTATCATCAAATTTCAATTCATGTTAGTTGTTATCAAGTCCTGTTATACTAAATGGAAGTACATTTTAGGAGTTAATTTTTCACACTAGTAATAATCCTTGGGTTGTGATTTCATTTCTTTTACATTAGATCTCATTGCCATTTCCTTTTAAAGAAATTTTATCTTTCATATATTAGATTTTACTATCATTTTTCTCACAACATTTAAATTATGTTTGTTTTATTTTCAATTTATGTTAAATATTTATTTCCAGCAACTCGTGAAGAATGAGTTCAATTCTGCAACAGTAGAATTAAGCTATTTTTCTTTCATGTTTTGGTTTTCAAGAGATTCATTTTAATATTTAAAATTAAGTGTGGATCTTTGCAATTTATAAAAATATTTTATTTCAAAATCTTAACTTAGTTAGTTAGGACTATGTATTGAAATAAAATGTGCTTCATTAGTTTCAAAAATGTTTTAAAAGTAATCATCCATCCCTTCAAGTAGTTTCATTTTTATAATTCCATTAATTTACAAAAGAAATTCTAGCACATATATTGCACATACTATTCACAAGTACACGAATCTTGGTTGACATTTAGTGAAGTAAATTAAAGACAACTAATCTTCCAAACACCCAAGAAATAAAAAATGGGCTTTACATTCCTGAGTAGGTTTTTGTTAAGGTGGGTTATCTCATGAGTTTTACTGTGGTAAGGACAATTCAGCTAAGCCATTTTTGACTTAAGACATGTTCCATATGCCCACAAAAATTAGTGATTTTAATATAGGAAACAATACATGCAATGTGGGAAAAATGTAACTAGAAATAACATGATTATTGGTTCAATCGATATTAGGAGGGATGGAACCCCAAATTAGGTTTTCATAACTAAAGACACAAAGAACCATAATTTTGTTAATGGAAATTTCAAGGACACAAACTACTGCAAACCATTTATTATTCAAAAATCCCTTGCATTCCAATTACTATGAGTAGAAAAAAACATATGCTAGGGTGGAAGCATGGGTCCATGGGAATTTGAAACTACCCCATCCGATGTATAAATGGCTCAGAGTGGATCGAACATAAAATAAACATAGAGAGTCTTCCAAAACTGAGTGAGTTCACAATAAATAAACATAGAGAGTCTTCTAAAACTGAATAAATATTTCCATTATCACAGAGAGAATTTTTAAATAGAATTACAAATGTATATAATGGGGATCCTATGGCTTTTACCCTCTCCCGACATTATATTACAACAATTGAGGTCTGGCTAAACCAAACACTCTAAAAAAGGAAACCAAATATAAAAAATGCCAACAGAACCATCCAAAAAGTCGCATTGAACAACCAACAAAGGAAATTAGGTGAGCTTGTCATCATCATGCTGAGGGGAAAAATATGAGAGAAGGTTCATGGGATGGCTTACCTTTTATTCTCAGTCTATAGCCTTATTGTTGATAGACATACACCGCTAGTAGAGGACCCTCCTGCACATACCATACCAATAATGATTAACACATTAGTAGAAAAATAAGAAGGGTAAATAAAGATTATGTGTAACAATGATCCATCCCTTAATCAATGCAAACTTAAAGATAATTCCATTAGCAGAATCATTTCACAAAAATATCAAGGGTAATTGTGGTTGTTGACACTCAGAGTTAGGAATGCATACAAGGGGAAGGGGAGTAAAAGAAAAATGCATATAGAGGAGTCACTGTATCTAACAAAACAAATAGATCCCAGGGATAAATAAAATGGAGGTGGACCACAAGTCCATAAGTGAAGTCGGACTTAAGTTACAGTACTAAAAAAAATATACAGAGTTGAAGGAAGGAATACTAGGCTAAGCTCCAATAAGTTCTTACCGAAAGAATGGATGAGGTGTTGTAGCATAATAACACATAGAGTTGAGAGGATGGAGTAGTATAAAAATGACAATAAAAAACCTAAGAATAGTAACTCTCTAATGAATGCCTGAACCTGAAACTCACTTGTTCAGGTGTTGTAGCATAATTTTATAAATAAAAAAATTCAAATATCTTTTAAGCAGACATTAGAAATGGGTCGGTTTCACCAAATAATTTTTCATTAGCTCAATACGGCATAAAGAAAGAGGATTTCATAAAAAAATTGACTTTTGAAATTAAAAATTTCTCAATCACTTTGGACAAGGCACTGCTAAAAAGTGCTTGTATACTTCAATAATGATCAAGTGTTTCTCTATTACTTTATTTATCTCCTGTGAATAGTAAAGACAAATATATATATATATATATATATATATATATATATAGCATGGAAAAGAGGTATACCATAATTCACATTTTGTGGAAGAAAATACAAAGGGATCTAATGAGAAACATGGTTTTGCCACATTATGTTATTTTTAGAAGTTGGGGATTCTTTTACCCTTTATTATGTGAAAGATTAAATTTAAAGATGCAATGGTAATAGTGAAGAACTCATCTAATTTGAAAATAGCTTTTTGGCAATTCATTGCAATGGAATTGTGTAAAAACAGGAGGATTTCTTGGAGGATTCTTTTCTATCTTAAAAGTTGAAATAAAGCAAGAGGTCTCGAATTTCATCTTAGTTGTCTACAAATAATAATATTATGAAGAAAAATTTGTGTGGTGTAAGTGCGAATAAGAATTGAGATATTAATTTAACGCCTAAATATATCTCAAGAAAGGAATGAATATTGGGTATTGCCAGCAAATCATCATCTCAAATAATTCCCTTTTGGAGAAGTGACTAGGAAATGGAGAGAAATTTTTTGTTTGGTCTTAGAATTTCCAACAATAAAAAGTGGTTCCAACACTATCACTCTTAAGCATGATGTATTTCAAGCTTCTAGATCTACCTTGCATCATAATAAAATGATTACCAACATTTGTAGGGAAACTTGGACAACTGAAGCTTCTTGATTTAATTAGGTGCTATATTCTAAATCAATTGAACCTGAAATCATACACACTAATTCTTGTATTCAGTTTATGAATCTTCAATGTTTTGAATCCCTTGAGTCTTTGCCAAGAAAGGTAGGTTATCTTCAAAGATTGAAGCATTTCAATTTTGATCAGGATAAAGAAAGATCAATGGAAACTGTGTGGGGTATAATTTGACTCAATTCATTGTATGAATTATGTTTTTTGATGTAGAAACCTCATGTTGCCATTATTACGAAAAACAAATTGATATGCCACATTTGGGTTACTCAATTGTCTAACTATTAAATATTGTTTGATTGATGCCACACATTCAACATAGATACATTCTAAAATTAAACAAATGATTAAAACTACAATAGTGTTAAGAATGCCACTTCGAAAGGTGAATCAATCACTATGGGAATAAGTTTCTCAACCTCAGTGATGTAGAAAATTAGAACTGAACTTGCACTCTTTTAATTCTATAGTATGTGAGAGTGGTAAATAGTATTCATGAATGTTTAACCTACATATTATCATCATGTTCATTTCAATTTTTTTAATAAAATGAACTAGAGAATAATTGTAAATATTATGAACAACACTTACAATTATAGATATGCTCTTGCGTGAAATACAATTATGATCCATATATGGAATGGTTGCCTTTGGTCGGGTGATTAGATCACCTTATGGCATCATTTCTATCCACAAATTAAAATGCATGTAAGTGTTGGGAAAAATACTAAGAGGTGGGGGGGGGGGGGGTGAATCAGTATTTATAACTTACTTAAAAATTTAACTTTTTCCTTATTTATTTATATACACGACTTTAATGAACCCTGTTGATCAGCGATTGTTATTGATGTCAACCTAAGCAGCACCAGGGGATACCCCAATATTGCATGGGAATTTTTACCTACAAAATTACTATATTATAGGTCAAGAATTGTTTTTATGGTTTCTTCTTGTCAAAATGTTTTCGTTGATATATGGAATGCCACGTAATTCTTCACGGTTTGAGAGATATTCATGTTTGAAGTTTGTAACCCCAGTTAGTGGCTAAAACCCCATGGGGTTCTAGCATGGTTCATTGAAAAGTCATAATTATTATTTTTTAATCTCCTAAAATCCCTCGCACATTCACTTGTTGAAGCCCCTATGAACCTAATAATCTATATAAATTGTGATCTTCATATCCTCCTTATGCAAGGGATTTCGCCATCTGAAACAAGTCATCATGGAATTTTATCTCTGACGTTTTTTCTACGAAGGTTGAGAAGTTGAAATTTGTATGAGGTGAAGCAGAAATCCTGAGGATGCTCCTATGAAAATTTAAGATCACAGTGTGCAAATTTTTTGGAGATATCGTCTGTGGAAGTCAGTGTTTTTGAAGGATCCTAAAATTCATCTCAAAGAAGTGACCTTGGGAAAATCATCATAGCTATTTCTCTGAGTATCAAATTGAAATTATGTAAAAATTGGAAGATAGTCCATAGAATATAGTTTTCTCTCTATCAGTTTTAGAGCTGAATGAAGAAAAAATGATACGTTGCATGTCGTACACGTTCGCTCTACTGAAATAATCCATAATTATGGCATTGTGAGAGATTGGGCATAAATTTCCCTTGAAGGATCCAAATTGGGTTAGACCCCTGGAATTGGAAAGATAACTAAGAGACTACTATAGAACCTAAAATCAGATATCTGGGATATGAAACAATAGAGATACAACAGATTCAATATCGAGCTCCTAGAAGGCAAGAAAAAGCTAGATCATGTGTTGTCAAGGGCTGCAAAGGACCAAAATTTCTAGGGAAGAAATGCAAAGAAAGGTGCAATAGAGGGTAGCATGATAAGAGCAGCAACCAAGGTGCAGAATAGCAGCAAGAAGTTCATCACATGAAGTCTTCAAGTGGGCAACACTGCATACAGTTACTCTAAAGGTATCATTGTACTAAGTCATTGTAAATACATTATTGTAAAAATTGTTCTAGTATCTATCTGCCAAGAGTTGAAGAGGCAGTTTCAGGAGGTCTAGGATCATCATTATGTGGTTGTGTCATAGTTGGGGTTATGGTCTAGTGTGTCTTCTTTTTCTACATCATTCTATATCATTTTAAAGTGGACCATTTTCCCTGATACAGGATTTGATTCTTATTTTATTCTTCTTTAGGGTGGTAGGGTGGTGTTAGGGTGAGTTGTAGATAACTGGGTGTTTGGGCATCTGTTAAGTTGACTACTGAAGAATCTTGGGTTTGGAGCGTCCATCCAGTGGGACCTGGAGAAGAATTCTTTTCTAGATTCTAGGAAGTTGGAGCTTTATTTTCAATTAGAGTTAAATATTAAAGAATTATTAGAAAGCATTAGGTGGTTTTTGTCCCGGAGTGGGTTTCCACCTTAAAAATTGTGCGCATTTTTGTTCCTTTTGTTTGTTGCTATCATTGTACAAAAACTGATAATAATTTAAGATTAACTAATGCTATAATTGAAAGGAATATTGATTCACCCCCCTCTCTATATTTCCAACAAACCCAACTAGCATATACACCCGGACATCCTTAAGAAAACTTGTGTATGACCAGAGACCTTATTATGAAATAATTATTTACATAAATCAGTGCATCATTCATTCATCATATGTTTAGTAAGCGCTAAGCATGTGTAGTAAGAACATAGTAAATCATCACACATAAACAATACACATGAACACCGATATTTTAAGGTGGAAACCATTGTTGTCGTCTCTGTCTTCAATATTTATTATATGGAAAACTAATTATAATATTGTACTGATGTAGACTCATATTAGTATGAGACATCTAATTGAGTTGTAACATTCTCTCGTTCTCCATCTGCTACTAGAAGGGAGCTCCAATCCCCTAATATCATTTAACAACCACTACTAGAAGGGAGCTTCAACCCCCTAATCAGAACTCCAAATTCTATTGGCAGGAAGCTTCTACTTCCATACTAAAGGCTTCAACCCTCAGAACCAGTGCGGACCATGTTTCATTAATTTTCACACTGAATCTCACAGCTTCAAAAAAACTCAACATAAATATCAACACCAATAAACTTCACCCAAACTTCAATCAGAACAGTGAGATCATTGTAACCAGAAAAAAGTAATAAACCCAGATTTCACAATTAGCATGCAGAACAAATATTAACCCTGATCATTCATTATCTTAAAATGCATATGTTAATTCACTTTACTGAACCTGCGTGTATAGACGCTTTCCTTCACACCAACCTGCGTATAGATCTAAGAATACTCAATTTAAAGTATATGATCAGTCTCAGAACCAGATCTAAGGATTTCAGTTAGATATCTTTTTAGTATTGCAAAACCCTCAACTCGTCAATCATCATTAAACAAAATTATTCATTCATTAATCAAATTTGTACATATTCAACTTGGCAACATATACAGTATTCAAACAACCCAGATCTACATGAATACTTTATCGACAAACAGAAGAAATACAACAATCTTAAATAGATAACCTCTTCATCAAGCTTTAGAAAAACCTGACTTCCATAAGCGCTTTGGCTGAGACAAAGCCACGTGTATACACAATTTCACTGTGATGAACTATCATATAGATCTATAAATGTTATTAATGTAGAAAGATGCAGATCTATAACTTTACCTAGATTTATTTACTTCATTTTAGCAAACATGCGCCAGGTCACCGATCTAGACATCTCATAATTAGATCATGCAAGTACATAGTCATTTTAGATCCGGAGATCCTGATCCATAATTGTATTCAAGGGTGCATCATAGATTGAGATATACCAATAAAATATATTTCATCCCATGCAGATATAATATAGAGAGAAGTATTCAGTGACAACCCTTACACATGCACACCACTGCACTATGATCTTCTTCTCCTTATATAGTTTTAGCCTTTACCAATACCATGAGTCAAAACCACACAAGTGTTGATGGTATTCTTGGACGGAATCAAATATACGACACAATTCTCAATACTCTGGGCCAATAACATGGTAATTCCCCTTGATATAATAATTTTAGAGTGCAAAAGGTATACGTGACTTGGATTCTTCATACCCCACGTGTATACGTGACTTCTATTCATAACAACTGCATATATACTAATTTTGGATGTATACGCGGGTTACCTGCAGACCATGTAGCATATAAAATTCCTCCATATGCGAGTTGGCTTCTTCAAACCTACGTATACATTGAGAAATATTTCCTGTTTCATTTCTCTGGCACTTATTGGAATTCCTTTCTTTGTCACATCTGAACTGACCTATGGAAACATCATTTTTACATCTTTAACAAGTATGTTTCTTATCAAAAGGCAACTCATCGAGTAGGTTTTCATCAAATATAACTTCATCAAGTAGGTTTCCATCAAGGACAACATATTGCATCATATTGCCAACAATATCCCCCTCTGGACTTGATGGCAACCATGATGGTGTTTGATCACCACAAAAAATATATACATTAATCATAACCATTATTCAAACACCAAAATATTCTCTCCCTTTGACATCAAGGGAAAAGGGAGGATCAATACCGAAACAAGGTTTCTCTTTCCTTGTAGAAAGAAGAGCTCTGCAGATCTGATGTGCATTGTATTGACCATACTCCCCCCCCCTGAGTTCATGCTAAATCTTCAAAAATATTTTTCAATGAAGTACATGATCCTATAACTCAACCGAGTATGACCTTTCCTATCACCAAGGACTCATACTTACATTAATGATCCAACCAAGTGGAATTACATATTTGACTCAACTACCCAACCAAGTGGGTTTAAAAATTTGAAAAAGTCCTTACATGACTAAATATAAAAATTTTACATCATAGGTCTGACCATGACCTTTTCATCAAATTACAGATATGAATTTTTATAACCAAAACCAAAGAATCTCAAACAGGAGATCATGAAATAGCAACCAATCAGAATGCCAACAATGCATCATTTTCCACAAGGCAGGTGCTCCCCCTAAACTTGTGCATCCTAGACACCTTCAACAACCAATTCATCAAGGAGATAAATATCAAAGGAAGGTACAATAAGATGAATATTGGAACAACAACAAAGATTACCCAACAACAACAAAAATTGTTCTGAAAGCTGACCTTGAGAATTTCTATCAGAAAAAACCATACGTGATTTTATGCACAGAGACTCGTGTATATACGCGATTCGCCTTTATGAAACTGGTGTGCCAAATTTAATCTTCTGAAATTAAACATATTTGATAAGAGAGGAAGAGAGAACTCCCATATTTTGTCTGAGATATTCGAATGCTTCCTTGGGAAGAGGTTTAGTAAAGATATATGCACCTTGTTCTTTAGAGGCAACATACTCCAGTTCAACCTTTTGTTCAAGCACTTTTTCACGTAGGAAGTGATACTTGATAGGAATGTGCTTGGTCTTGGAATTCAAAAGAAGATTATTAGAGATATTAATGGCAGTTTTATTATCACATAGAATGGATATGGGAGGTGAACATTTGATTTAAATGTCTTGTAGTGTCTGCATCATCCAAAGAAGTTGTGTGCAACATGATGCGACAACCACATATTCTGCTTCTGCTCTAGATAAGGCAACATAAATTTGTTTCTTGCTGAACCGAGATACTAATCGGGGCCCCATATAGAATGCACCACCACTAGCGCTTTTTTTATCATCAAAATTTCCATCCCAATCCGCATCTGTGTAAGCATGAAGAGTGAGATCAACATTCTTTGGATACCATAGACTAAAAGCTTGTGTCCCTTGTAGATATTTGAATATTATTTTTACAGCCTGAACTTTTGGGTTAGCTTGGAATCATCCAACAATCCCAACTACATGCATAATATCTGGTCTTGTCCTAGCTAGAAAAAGAAGACTTCCAATCATGGATCTATACTATGGTTGATTCACCATGGGAGAATCATCATGAGAGCTGAAGTTACATCCGATTACCATTGGATTACTCATAGGTTTTCTATCTTCCATCTCATACTTCTTCAGAATTTTCTTGAGATATTTTTCTTGTGATAGAAATATGCCATCTTTTTCTTATTGCACTTGTAAGCCAAGAAAATATGTTAGTTCCCCAAGTAATGACATTTCAAATTCTTGTTGCATAATACAAGCAAATTTCTGACTCATGGACTCCTCATTACTTCCAAAAATGATGTCATCAACATACACAACAATAAACAATAATATATCATTCTCAATTTTTGTGTATAATTTACTGTCAACATATCCCTTTGTGAAACCTTGTTGTTGAAGATATTTTTCTAGACGATAGTACCATGCCTGAGGAGATTTTTTGAGAGCATATAAAGCCTTTTTAAGTTTGAAAACAAGTTTTTCATCATTTCCTAGAATGAATCCTTCTGGTTTTTCTATAAAAACTTCTTCTTCTAGATCACCATTGAGGAAAGCAGGTTTTACATCCATTTGATAAACTTTGAATTGTTGAAAACTTTAAAAAGAAAGAAACATTCTTATGGCATCAATTCTGGCTACAGGAGCAAATGTTTCTTCAAAGTCTGTACCTTCTTGTTGAGCATACCCTTTATAAACAAGTCTATATTTGTTTCTAATAACATCTCCATTTTCATTTAACTTGTTTTTGAATATCCTTTTTGTTCCAATAACATTTTTACAATGAGGTCTTGGAACCAATTCCCAAGTATGATTCTTTTCAATCTGATCAATCTCTTGATTCATGGCTTGAATCCAACATTCATATTTACTAGCTTGATTTACATTTTATGGTTCGATAGTGGATAAGAATTCCAGATAGCTAGGGGATCCTACAAGAGTTCTTCTTGTTTGGACACCTGATCCCTTTTCTCCCAGAATTTGAGATTCTGGATAATTCTTTTGAACATACCTAGATGGAGCCTTTTCATATATATCTTCTTCTAGTGCTTCATTGGGTTCTACTTCTATATTTTTGCAATTTGATGAGGGAAAATATATATCATCATCATCTTCTTTTGTTGTTGTTATTTCCCTTTTAGGAGAAATGAGAGACTCATCAATTACAACATCAATACATTCAAAAATCTACTGAAGTCTTTTATCGTAACATTTATATGCCTTACTTCTAGAAGAGTAACTAACAAATATTCCTTCATCTGCTCTAGGTTCAAATTTACCAAGTTTTTCCTCATTGTTCTTGATGAAACATTTTCTTCCGAAAAATATAAAATTCTTTACAGTGGGAAGATTACCATGCCAGAGCTCATCAGGAGTTTTATAACTATTCACACGAACATGAGCCTTATTCAGAATATTTAGTGCAGTATTTTTTGCTTCTCCCCAAAAGGTATCAGGAGTTCTAGATTCATCAAGCATAGCACGAGCCATCTGTCGAACTATTCCATTCATCCTTTCTGCCACCCCATTTTATTGTGGGGTTCCAGCTATAGAAAATTGTCGTTTTATGCCATGATGTTCACAGAAATCAAAGAATTCGTTTGATATATATTCTCCTCCTCGGTTATATCTAAGACATTTGATTTGTAGATATAATTCATTTTCAACCAAAGCTTTGAAGATCCTAATTTTTTCAAATGCTTCATCTTTGTGTTTTAGTAAACTGATCCAACACATTCTAGAGAAGTCATCAATAAATAAAATATAGTATTGTTCTCCACGAGGTGAATTTTTCCTTACAGGACCACATAGACCAGTATGTATAAGTTCAAGTGGCTTACTTTCTTATCCTTCTTTGGCATTGAATTTCACCCTAGTTTTCTTACCAAATTGGCATGATTTGCATATGGTAATTTCAGGTAGAATGATGCTGGGAAGATCACGAACAGCTTTGAGTCTGCTGGATTTGCTTATTTGAGAGAAGCTCAAATGTCCCAATATTCTGTGCCATAACCAATTTTCTGAAGATTTACCTAAGTAGCATTTCTCTTGGCCACGTTTCAATATATATAGATTGCTTGTTGTTCTAGTTCCTTTTATTACTGTTTTTCCTGTGTCAAGTTCACGTACTACACATTATTTTGAACTAAAGACAACTTCATTTCCTTGATCACACATTTGATTCACACTCAACAATTTATGCTTTAATCCATCCACATACATAACATTGTTAGCTTTCACCTTTTATTTTAGAAAAATAGAACCTTTTCCTTTAATGATAGCAGGAGAGTCATTTCCAAAGGTAACATTATTTTCCTTCTCTAGAGCATTGTATGAAAGGAGTTTATTTTTATCACATGTCATGTGTTTTGAGCATCCAGTACCAATGTACCATTTATTTTCTTCCCCTTCTGAAAATAAAGCTATGCCAAAGATTTCAACCTGTAAGTCCTTCTTTCTCCATACGTTGGAATTTGAAGGTATATTATCTTATTTCTTATTTCCTTTTGCCACTTCCTTTCCCTTTTCATTTTTATATTTATGGGGAAATTTACCATCATAATAACCAACTCTTCCACAAGAAAAAAATTTAAAAGGAAGATTATCTCTAAACATTCGAGTGCCAAGTTGTAGCTTCTTTACAAAATTTATCTCATCTTCTTCTGAAACATACCTTGATCCTTCTTGTTCTTATACTTCCTTTCCTTCTGTAGCAGCTTTAAAGATAGCTTCTTTGACTTCAGATGGACCTCCTTTCCTAATTTCACATGTAGTAAGAATCCTGTGAAGTTGAACAATAGTAAGAGTTTGTAGATCCTACTTCTCTTCAAAAGAAGACACTTTTACTCGAATTTGGGAGTTAGAGATCTTAAAACCTTTTCTACTTGAGTACTGTCAGTTATGGTTTCACCCAGATTTCTCATATGATTTACAATATCATCTAGACATAGAAATAAGCTAGGAATTATTTCCTCATTATGCATTTTGAGATTTTCATATTGAATTCTGAAAGTTTGGAGTTTAGCACTTTTTACCTTGGCATCACCTTCATAGCTCGTAATTATTTTGTCGCATATCTCCTTTGATGTATTCAACTGCATGACTTTGACAAATTGTGATTTAGTCAAAATTCCCAATAATGCATTGACCGCCTTTGCATTGGTTTCATAATTCTTTCTTGTGCCTGGATCTATTGGAACTGAAGCTGGATATAGATAACCTCCTTCAACCATAGCCCATACATATGCTCCAAGAGACTGAAGATAGGATCTTTTCCTTGTCTTCCAGAAGATTAAATTGTTGTTGTTGAAGAGAAGAGGACTGATAAATGATGTCCCATCTTGATTTCTCATATTAGCTGATCTTCTTTCTAGCGATTAAGATTCTTCAGAAGGAACTCCTCTGATACCAATTGTTGGGAAAAATACTGAGAGGTGGGGGGATTGACGAGGGGGTGAATCACTATTTATAACTTACTTAAAACTTTTACTTTCTCCTTACTGATTTCTATACGCGACTTTAATTAACCCAACTAGCGTATACACGAGGATATCCTTAACAAACTTGCGTATGACTAGAGATATTATTATGCATATAATTCTTTACTGAAATTAGTGTATCATTCACTCATTAGATGTTTAGTAAGAAGTAAGAATGTGTAGTAATAATAGAGTAAATCATCAGACATAAACAATACACATGAACACCAGGATTTTAAGGTGGAAACCCAATTCGGGAGAAAAACACCATTGGTGTCGTCTTTTTCTTCAATATTTATTATATGGAAAACTACTTACAATATTGTACTGATGCAGACTTGTATTAGGATGCAAGCATCTACCTGTAGAAGGCTGCTGTAGAGCTATAAAAAGGGTCTCTTTCACCTCTAATCACCTCACATTAATATGTCAACCCGAGAGCGTTTTGTCATTACAAAGAGTGACTCAATCCGAGGCTCATTCGTCAGAGTAATGCTAGTAGTACAGTGCTTAAGAAATACAAGAGTAAACAGATGCTTAACTGAAATCAAATTACTTTAAAGAAATAAATCACACACTCAGGAAACTCCATAACTCATCAGTCAAGGGTTCGGTAATGATAAACCATCCCTTCAGAAACTGATGGAAAAAGAACTAAAGCATAGATCACAAGCCTGGGAGCTAAACAGTGACTAATACTGCTCACTACAGTCTTAGATCATCTCTCACAGCAAACCATCAAATGCAGATAAATAGAACAGCAAAGGAAATAAAGGATTAAACCACAATTCTGAAATGGAAAAGCAACTCTAAAATGGAACAACAAGTGAATACTAAGTCCCGCAGGTTATAATCAAACTCAATCTATACACTCTTTGCAATCAAGGAACATTCTATCATTCTGAAGGCGAATTACACAAATCATATTAATGGAACAGCAATAACGATTAATGAATTATGGAACAATATTGATTCAGTAGAAACGCACACAACACAAATGTTAATATAGCAGCTCTGTAACATAACAGTAAGGATATGCGATTAACTCTTGAAAGGAATAATAACGCAATGCGGAGTTAACACACAAGTCTAGCTGTAGAAACTTCAATGATTCAAACTTGAACAGAGCATGTAATATGAAATTGTAAAGCATATCAAATAATCGAATAGCAATAATAAACAAACCACACAGAAACGAAGCTGTAGTGGTACAGAAGCAAGTGTCCTTCGGGGCCGGGCCCTTAGCCTCCAAGGATACACCGCTTTAGGTTAACGCAGACGCGAAGATGGAATAATCACCAGGATTTCATTAATACATTGATCAAAAATACATCGAACCAGTTCTCAACAAATCTTAATAACCAAATCTGATGTTTTACAGAAGATTACATAAAACGTATCTTATCTCGCCATTCTCCTCCTAAACTAACAGTGCTGTCTCTTTTTATAAGGACGATGGCGGAGATGTCCAAGCAGCTAGATAAATAAAGCAGCGATCCCTCAGGATCTTCGATCCTGAGGGATTCGCCAAACAGTTAACTTCTTCATCCTGTCTTTGCTATTGCGCTGAGCTGGTGTCCTCTCCTTCTTGCCAGAGCCGATTCACCTTGATCTTGTTTCCCTATGTTTGCGTTCGGTTCTCATCCAGAGGAACAGCAGTTATCTCCACTTCGTTCTTATCTTTAGAGCGGCAACTCTTCGTTTTCTTCTTTCCCTGTATAGAAAATAACCATTATCAGTGGCTAAGTCATACACATCGATTCTCACATGTTTTGTGATAGTTCCTTATGACTTTCCAAATCCATGATACAAAAGGTTCACAAATTGTATTAAAAAGTCATTAAAGTAATCAGCAAAATCATACCTTTTCGGTACTCCACAGCTGCAACCTTCTCTCATTCTCCAGCTGCTACTGGAAGGGAGCTCCAACCCCCTGATCTTGTTTACCGGCCACTACTGGAAGGGAGCTTCAACCCCTTGATCAGAAGACCAACTTCTACTGGTAGGAATATTTTACCTACATACTGAAGCATTCAACCCTTAGAACCATTGCAGACCATGTTTCATCAATTTTCACACTGTGTCTCACAGCTTCAACACAACTCAACATAAATACCAACACTAATAAACTTCACCCAAACTTCAATCAGAACAGTGATATCACTGTAACCAGAACAAAGCAATAAACCAAGATTTCATAATCAGCATGCAGAACCAATCCTAACCCTGATCATCCACTATCTTAAAAATCATATGCTACTTCAATTTACTGAACCCGAGTGTATACGTGCTTTCCTTCACACCAACCATCTTATAGATCTGAGCATACTGAATTTACATTATATGATCAATCTCAGAACCATATCTGAGGCTTTCAGTCAGATATCTTTTCAGTATTGCAGAACCTTCAATCAGTCAATCATCATTAAACAAATTTATTCATTCATTTATCATATTTGTACATATTCAACTTGGAAACATATACATTATTCAAACAACCTAGATCTTCATGAAGACTTCATCGATAGACAGCATAAATACAACTGAAATACAATAGTATTAAACAAATGACCTCTTCAGCAAGCTTCAAAAAACCCTGACTTCCATACGTGCTTTGGATGAGAGAAATCTGTGTGTATACGCACTTTCACTAACGAACTAGCGTATAGATCTATACATGTTATTACTTCAGAAAGATGTATATCTATAAACTTACCCAGATTTGTTTACTTCATTTCAGCAAACATGCACCATAACACCCATCCAGACATCTCATAACTAGATCATGCAAGTACATAGTCATTTCAGATCTAGAGATATTGATCCATCATTGTATTCATGGGTGCATCATAGATTCAGATCTTCCAATAAAACAGATAACATCCCATGTAGATATACTTCAGAGAGAAGTATTCAGTGACAACCCTTACACATGCACACCATTGCATTACCCAAGTTATTATAGGCATTGGAGAATAGACTAATGGATTATGTAATATGTCTTGTAAAGGATCAAAATGATGTATAGAGTGTATAAAATTCAAGGCACCAAGAGCGCAGATGGGAGATTCATGAACGATAGCAAGGAAATATGGCAGCCCTAAGAGATAACATCCAACTTGATGAGAATATTTTTTTTCACCATGAGTTGATCAATATCAACAAACATTTCTTTGAAAAAAATATCTTCAAATGGGTGGCTGTCCAATACCTAATTATGATGATAATTGTGGATATAGTGTGAGTCTATGTGAAGATATATTCTAGAGGATATGAACCATGAAGGGATGAAATGAAATTTTATGGCAATGCTAAACATTCTTATAGTAGAAATCATGGCTAGGATTTTAGGGAACCATATCCTCGAAGTTGAATGTGTGAATCTGTTGAGAGGTACTGCTGAAATGAGTGTTGAAGTATAGTGGTGATGCTTCCACCATGGTCCGTACATAAGGAGATAACTAATGTTAGATTAATTTGTTTAAATGAAGAAGCACCACCGCAAACTAGTAATGCCTCTTGTAGATACTAGAGAAATCAGTTGTTTCTTTGTAGACAATTCTAGTATTTGGAATTGTCCCAAAGAATATAAATAAGTATTTCTTAAATCGATGATCATCGAAAAAAATCATTCACATGTACATAAACCAATATATTAAACATTTCTCAAAGTGTTAATTCCAGTACTAACAACATGCAATATTTAAATGTTTATGATAGATTAAAAATGAGATATCTAATAATTAAATATCCTTTCTGAATACTTATATTATCAAAAAAAGCATAGGCATATAGAAATATTTCTATAGCTAACAATTATACATTTGAGAGATAAAATATGCCAATAACTTAATGATGCAGATGTATTAATTTAAAAAAATATATTTATTTATCTAATTTGAGTGATGATAATAACTTTGGAGGGAAAATTAGGGAGGTCAAAACTCAACCTAGCCTTACCGAGTACTTTTATATTACCTCAAATATATGAAGAATAAAAAAAATGATTACACAAAGGAGACTCACATCAGCACAAATGCTCCTATAAACTGAAGCCATAAGCCTTTCATTATCATTAATATTTCCAAAAATACAATAATTTTTCTGGTTCTATCAAAGTATGAACCCTTCTTACTTTGAATTACAAAGTACTTATAGAGTCTTCTAAAAAATATCTAATATATTACAATATTTTACATAAATTAAAGCTTTATCCAGAATTATTTGGATAATTTTATTCAATACAACTCAAAATAGAAATTTTGGAGCTAATTTAGTGGAATTTTCATACTATTCAAGGATCTAGTCTCTAATTACTACCTTTAAATCTGATTCTGTTGATTCTTATCTTGTGGCTTTGCCCAAATCCTACCTCTAAATTTTCTTTTTGTTCACTCAGTAAGTTCATGGAAATCATACCAATTATCATCATTTGGATATAAACATTTTATTACTTTTCTAAATGTCTCATCTACCTCAGTGTATTTTTCAAATGTGGGTTTGGTTACAAAGAGATGGTGAATTTAACATGAATCGAATAAATCATTTTCTAACCCTTAGAGAAACGTTTTGCCACCAACATTTCCTTTTAATTTAGAAAATTTGGAGTTGTTTATTGCTATATCATGAAGCTTATTCTAATAATTTTCCCGTTGGATCAATTGGACATGAGAATATTATAGTGATGGAAGTACTTTTTGCTGGGAAATCGAAATTTTTTATGAAACCAACTGATCTCAACTTCTAGGTTATGGAATTTGTTTTCTAGTTTTAGGATTAAATTTCTCTTTCTCAATACTTTTCTCACTTCAAGGATTGCATTAGTCTTGGCTTCAATGCCCATTCCTTAAAGTTCTTCTTTATTTTTTGAATAAAAAACTTTGATAATCCTTGTTTCTTCTCCAACTTTTTTGTCCAGTTCCTCTTTGATATCGAAAATAATCGTTTTTAATTTGTGAACTAGTTGTTCATGTTCAAAAATAATTTCAATTGATGTACAAACATATGAAATGGATGCATTTATGTCAATCTAAATCTTCTACTTAACATATGCTATATTTTTTTCACTAATAGATTCATCCATATATTTTTCAAGTTGTCTAGGGAGCTTGGAATTATTTTGTACTTCTGCAATATATGCATTATCTGCCTTTATTTTATTATCTTCTTACTTATATAATGATGCCCTCATTTTCTCAATTTAAATGTTCTTCATTGATAAATATCTCATAGATCTAGATAAATTTTCCATTGAATCTTGGTTGGTTGGCCCTTTTAATGTTCTAGAAGTCCCTACATTGACTTGCTTCTCTTTCCCCTTTATAATTTTCTCCATGTGTTGCAATAGGGTCCCCTAAAGCTGCGAATTCTGTATAATTTTGGTATTAATTAGTCTAATGCAGGGGTTTTGGGGTGGGTAAAAGCCCTGAATGCTTTGTTATTGGTTAAAGGGTAGACCAAGAGTCTGCAAACTGTAGAGTCTACAAACAACGGTTTGCGGACCACTGGAAGCGTAGGCTAAGTCAATATAAGTAGATGAATATTTTGAGTCTAGAGGTAGGCAAGAATTAATATTTATGCTAAGTGTGAATTTTTAGATCTGTTTTGGGTTATTTGGGTAAGGACTCCTGTTGGCTTTGTGCACATATATCCTCAATCCTCCTGTGTGCGGACCCTACTAGGCTGTGTGTGCGGGCTATGTTTTGTTGTAAGTCAATCTAATATTAATAGAAGTGAAGTATTACTGAAATATCTGTGTGTATCTGGATTGGTAATGGTTACTAAATGCATCTGTGATGGTTAATTAGCTATGAATGTATCTGTGTTATGCATATGTATATATGTGATCTATATCAACTGCAAGCATAAGGGTTCTGTGATGGTTTCTGTTCAGCTATGAATACATCTATTTACTAGTAATTGTTGTTATGCACGTGGATGCGAAGATATCGAATACATCTGAATAGATCTGTTGTGGTTAATAACTGAATATATTGTGAAAGCCTCTGAATAGACCTGTGCAACCCTGGTAGGTTGTGAACTCAGATCTACTAGACCGACCTCCTCTCTCTCTACGTGCGGAAACTTGGTTCCCGCACCCTCCCATACTACTTCGGGTGAGACTCTGGCTTGCACAAGTACGCACTGCCGAAAGGGCCAATAGTATAGGGGTTTGTTGGCAAACATTAAGCTATGAACCTGGGTCGGGACACCTCGAGCCAACAAATGGTTCCTTTGTCAGGACCAGGAGCATTTTGAGAGAGAGATTGGGTAATGCGAAATTGAAGAATGGTTTGAAAAACAGGTTCAGGAATTTGCGATAAGAGAGAATTGTAACATAAATTTGACGGGGGAGAAGTGGAAGAATAAGAACATTTTCACTGAATTATATGAAATTTTCTTTGTAACATTTGCGAACGAGCTTGAGGAGTGGCTGGCAAGGCTTGTAGATTTTCAAACCTATTGGAAGGAGGAGCGGGTCATGTAGTGGACTCCAGAGTTGATCCAGCAGTTAGAAAGAACTAATAATACCATCACTCTTACGGTAGATCACTAGGTGGATAGTGTGGTGGGATGATTTGTGATGGAGTTCATAGTTGATTAGTTTGTGTCCTATTCTAAGGGAGAGTAGAGCTTCTTCAAAGGGTTATAGGGTAAGCTCTTGAAAACATTTCCATTACTGATTAAAATATTATTGTGCGAAAAGGGCATTTTTTGCAGCCATATAGAGTGAATGAGCTCTGATCATAGTGAGAGTACGACCCAAAGAAGTAAGCACTACAAAGTTAATCAAGAAGGGGACAGATCCATTTACAGCCTATTAAGAGAACCAGATGTGCATGAAGGAAATAGCCCCTCTAAAACACCACCTGTGAATCCACATAAGGGTAAGAACTCACCCACAACTCCTCCTCTGTTTCCACCCCCAGAAGTAGATATGGCCACACACATGAAGTTACCCACCTTCAAAGGTGTAGGAGACGAAGATATGGGCCGATACTAGTTTGTCACAGAGTCAGTATGAACTGCGCAGAATGTGGCCAGTGATGTTGTAAAGAGGGCACAACTATCCCTCGTCTTTGAAGGAAGAGCCCTGGATTGGTATATGGGATACGCAGCTCAACATGCGAATACGACCATTCCATAGGTTAAAGATGACCTAAAACAACAGTTATGGAAGCCTAAGTCCTACTCTCAGATAGTGAATGACCTAAAATATTTCAAGAAAGGGCACTCTGAGTCTATATGGGAGGCTGACCAGTGGCTAAAAAAGGTGATCAGAGAAGGGGAATTTCTTTATGATGACAAGAAACATAAGGAATGGTTCATCACTATGTTACTGCCTCACCTGCACGGACCTATGGGTCAGCAAGCCATTGAATCGTAGGAAAAATCTTTGGAGATTGTTATGAAGTTAGAAGTTGTGCCAAGAGATGATACCCAATTGGGAGTACAAAAAATCCAAGGGCAGCTAGAGGCGATGCACATAGAAATCCAGAAACTGTGAAAGGACCGAGGGAAAGAAGCTAGCCCAGACATATGGTGCATATGATGCAGGGTATCTGGCCATACCAAGGATCATTGCCCACTGCTGACAGACTACCTACATGCTGGGGGACCCAGTCCGTTGCGCCCTAGGGAGACTGCGGGACCAAGTGGACCAACATTGTGGTGTGATGATTTTCACGTAGCTAGCTTGTATGATACTAACTATTGCCCCCGTCTGGGTGCATATGTTTCAAAACTGAAGCAACAATGGTGCTAGTTTTTCCAATTAGTAGGACATGATGAACAGAACTACCGAACTTATTATTTAATGATAGACCAGGGAAACCTATATAGGGTACAAGCGGACCCTTCTTCAACAAGATCCCCCTCGAGCATAAGTGGCTCCCCATCTAGGGCCAAGGGATGGAATAGAGGTGGAAGTGCAGGTAGGGCAAGAGGACAACTGATTTTTTATAATTGTCTAGAAGCAAGGCACTTTGCAAGGGATTGTCCGAACCCTCCGGGAAAATATTGTAGGTATTGTAGACAAATGGACCATGTGATTGAAGACTGCCTAATTCTAATAGAAAAATTGTAGGGAAAGCAACAGACACCTATGCAAAATGTGAAGAGGGTTAAGGCTGAACCATGTGACAAAGGCCCATCCTTAATTTCTTAACGTGCAGTGGAATGGCAGCTGGGGGATCTGAGGAGAAAGCTATGGCTGAACCTCTTATCCGGAAATTAGTTGTCAAACAAGAAGGTTTGGACCTATAGAAGGAAAAGGAAACCTTTGTTGCAACCAAAAAAGACTTCACTAAGGATGAGGCAACTATGCCAAAAGTTCCAACAAACCTAAGAACCAATGATGAAGTTAAACCATTTCTCCAAGCATGTATGAAGTTGTTGCGCAACCAGAAGGCAATAGAAAATTTGCAAGCATCCATATATAGCTATGCAGAGAGACCTATCCTGCCTCCAAAAGTTAAATATGTGCACAAGTTGTACAAGCATAAGAAACGCACTGGTAGGGAAATGTGGCTAACGATGTATATTGGTGACTATGAAATGGATCGGGTTATTTTGGACCTAGGATCAGATGTGAACGTATTTCCTAAGCAAACTTGGCAATGAATGGGAGAACCTAAATTGGAATGGTCCACTATCCAGCTGCGTATGTCCAACCAGCAGAAGATCATACCATTGGGGAGACTATCAAAGATCATCGTAGACATTGCATGAGTTAAGGTCTAGGCCGAATTTGAGGTAATTCAGAGTGTAGAAGATGTGGACCCCTATCTTGTGCTCCTAGGATTGGATTGGACCATAGATATGGGAGGTATCATCAATCTAAAGAAAAGAAGCATGGTGTTTGAAAATGAAGGTACATGGGTGATAGTACCATTAGACCCTACGGAAGGAGAACGACATACAGAGCCAGTGTGCGAAGAAGAGGATGTGGATCACATATATAATTTGGCGAGATGAAGATTGGATCAATCCTATGGCTGATGGTGTGCTTTGCTGGGAGAAGGATAGTGAATGTTTCTCTTACTCTGATGGGGAGATGGAAAATTGGCAGAATCGATTACATGATGTATCTACACTGTGATGTCTTAGAATCACAAATAAATTATGATGCATCTCTTCAGAGGTAAGAAGACTGCCCTAATTTGATGGTTCTGGTAGTATTAAGGAGTTTCTGTGAGCATTTAAAGTTGAATTCCCACTAGCGCGGAGGTTATGGGCCCTTAAGCTATCCATGCACGCAACACCTACGAGGTGGTGAGACACGCATAAGGGGGCATTCCAGGATTGGGAAGAGTGTGAAGATATGACAATGCTGCAGTTTGAACCTCCAGTTCACTTGCGCATAAAGACATTCCTTGGCCCAGGGGATTTACGTGAGAATTTTTTCACTTGGATGGAGAAATGGTGTGACTGGACAATAGAAGAATGGGTTCACCTATTTATTCATGCCTTGGGACCAATTCCCACCACATGGTATTTGGATGTGGAGCTACATTAGCAGAGCCACCATTGGGAAACATTAAAGGATGAGTTTGTAGGGACATTAGGGTTAGTAGGTGGAGCAGAGGTGCTTGATGAAGCTCTGCAGGATATAGATACCTTAGTATTTGATGAATCATTCCCTTACGCAACACTTGGGGCACAAACATGGGAAACGCAGATGCATGATATTGTAAAATACTGAAATTTAGCAATAGAAGAGTGCGATGAAGATCCACAAAATGTCACTATCCCAGAGTCAGAGGGAGAGTGCGCAGTTGCTGGACCCCCACTACAAACTGTCGATGTTACTAAGCCTTTGAAGCTGCGAGAAGTCAACATCGGAATAGAAGAGCAACCTAATTTGGCTAAAATTGGGGACTACTAGGATGATGATATAGTAGGAGAAGTTGTAGAACTGCTTACAGAATACCAGGACTTATTCTCGACGATGTTCTTAGGACTCAAAGGGATTACAGAGGATCTAAGGGTCATGCGCATCACTTTAAAACTAGATACGTGGCCTGTGAAGTAGCATCCTTATCGGTTGAACCATAAGTATAAGCAAAAGGTTAAGGAAGAAATCGAAAAAATGGTCACCACAAGTATCATCGAACCGGTTGAACAATTAGACTGGGTAAGTCCTCTGGTGGTTCAGGAGAAAAATACTAAGGGAGAGATATGAATCTGTGTTGAACTACAAAAATTGAATGATGTTTGCATGCATGATCCCTTTCCCACACCATTCTCAGATGAAATCCTTGACAACGTGGACAGGAAGGAAGCATACTCATTTACAGACGGTTTCTCGGGCTACCATCAGATCAAGATCACACTTGAAGATCACAGCAAAAATACGTTCACTACTAAATGGGGATCCTTTCAATATATTGTCATGTCATTTGGGCTAAAAAACGCCCCTTCTATCTTTTCACAGGTGGTGGTCGCAGTGTTTAAAGAGTTCATCCACAAGTTTTTGGAGGTATATTTTGATGACTGGACTATCTTCGGCTTGGTGAACAAGCATGTCTCGAACCTACGCACGATGTTGGATGCCTGTAGGAAGAGCCATGTTTCCCTTAATATCAAGAAGTGCATATTTTGCGTACCCTTCGGAATCTTGTTGGGGCACATAGTTTGTCGGCAAGGATTGATGTTGATCCAGCCAAAGTCACAGTAATCACAATCTTGGCAGTTCCTACAACTGAGAAACAACTGCGTTCGATCCTTGGACATACAGGATACTACAGGAAGTTCATTCAAGGGTGTGCGCTGATCATAGTGCATATGGAAAAATTTCTTAAGAGGATGTTTTGTTTTTTTGGGATGATGAGTGTCAGAAGAGATTCGAGCTACTCAAGGAGAAGATGTTCTCGGCGCCTATTCTCATATTTCTTGATTGGGCGAAGGTATTCCATGTTCACGTAGATGCATTGAGGATCACCCTGGGAGCGGTCGTTACGCGCTTGGAAATGGAGACATTGATTATCCTGTTGCATTCCTTAGTAGGAAACTCTCTAGTGCAGAGCACAATTACTCCACTATGGAGCAGGAAGGATTGGCCATGGTATATGCATTAGACAAGTATCAGAATTATCTGTTAAGAGGGCACTTAAAAATGTTTGTAGATCAGTCGGCGTTGAAGTACCTGGTGAATAAGCCAGTGTTGGAGGTGGAAATATTCTGATGGTTACTCCTGTTTCAGGAATATGATTTTGAGATCATTGTCAAGACGGGGAAGTTGAATACTAGGCTGTACCACTTGTCCCGAATCGAAAGTGGCGAATAACCGACCAACCTAGAAGAGGGATTGCATGATGCGAAACTATTCTCCATTAAAGTAGTTGATGAGAACTTCGCTGACATCATTCAGTTCCTGACCAAGGGGATGGAACCTGTGGAATATTCGGTACAACAAAATAAAGAATTGGTAACCCGCGCAGTAGATTTTACCATCATCGTAGGTTATCTCTATAAAATGGGAACTAATGAAGTGTTGTGAAGATACATTTTGGAGCATGAAAGGCATGCTATCTTATCAGAATCTCATGAGGGTGTAGTAGGAGGTCACTATGCAGGGAAGGCCATGATGCAAAATATATTGAGAGCTGGAATATGGTGGCCTACCTTGCGTAGTGACTCTCACGACTATTGCAAATCCTACGATATGCGCCAACGAACAGGAAGGCCATCACTGTGAGATGAGATGCCCCTACAACTATAAATGGCCCTGTAATAATTTGACAATTGGGCCATCGATTTCGTAGGGCCTATCAACCCATTGGGAAAAAATATAGGTGTGCGCTACATCATAACTACCATTGATTATGTAACCAGATGGGCTGAAGCACAAGCTGTGAAGGATTTCCCTGCAAATACTGTTGCACACTTCATTTTGAGAAGATTCTGACCAAGTTTGGATTTCTGAATATCTTAATGAGCTACAGAAGTACGCACTTTGTTAATGAAACAATACAGGCCTTGATGGAAGAATTTCGGATCCACCATGCGAAGAGCACTCTGTATCATCCATAGGCAAATGGAGCGGTAGAAGATTTTAATAAAATCTTGGAACAAGCACTGACTAAGTTTTGTAATGCTGATCGAAGAAACTGGGACCTGCACATCCCATCTGTCCTTTGGGCCTATCGAACCACCTGCAAGAAGTTGATTGGGAAGACACCGTTTCGAATCGTCTATGGCAAGGAGACCATTATGCCCATGGATTATATTGTTCCTAGCCTACGCATCACAACCTTTACATACATGGTAGAGCCTGATATCATGGAGGAGCATTTAATGTAGGTTGTGGCTTTGGGGGAAGATCGTTTCATTACTAATTTCCATCAACAGGTTCAGAAGGCTCGGGAGAAGGCATGGCATGACCAACATATTCGAAAAAAGACATTTGCGGAGGGAAAATTGGTCCTGTTATATGATAGCCAATTTTTGAATCACCCAGGGAAGTTTCGTCAGCACTGGCTAGGTCCCTATATGGTGAAAGGAATCATGGATGGCGAAGATGTTTGGTTAGCTACCCTGTGCAGCGAAATGTTACCAAGATATGTCAATGGCAGTCATCTCAAAACATATCGGATAAAATGACTATATGGCTGGAGTAGTTGTATGGGGTGGAGTACGCCCACCAAGGAAGGTAAGTGTGGAAAGGACCATGGTACGCACAGGGAGCGACCACAGATTTGGAAGGTCAGCGGGGTGCGCGGGTGGCGCAGGAGTGTGTTCAGAGCGCAGAATGTGTGCTAGAAGCGCATTGGTGAGCTGGGAGTGTAGGAGGTATGCTAGGAGCATAGGGGTGCACTGGGCGCACAAGAGGTGCAAAAACTAGCCGTTGGAATAGTAAAATCAGGTAAACAAAAAAGTTACTGTTGAAAGGAGCAGGCGACCGGCATTTAATGTGGTGGTTTCCAAATATTTGTTACTGTTTCCTTGATGGTAAATTTTTGATGAGCCTCTTCCACATATTGATCAAGCCCCACGGCTATAAAAGCAGAAGAATCAATCATACAAGGGTTCCATATCTCTTGAATAGTTTGTACTTGGCGAGTTTGTCCTTGGCAAGTTTGTACTGTGAGAGTTTATCTGCCTCTTACATCTCATTCATGTCTAAGCATCCTACACCCTCTGACAGTAGCAACTCGGAGTTCATTTTCCATGCCAGAATGACTACCACCAATCCCATTGAAACCTCAGAACCTGTAACATCAACAGAACAAGAATCTAAGGACGTACTAGAAATCCACCCCAAAGTGGAGGAGGTCATGTCCACACCTAGCAAGGAAAAGAAGAAGGGGAAAGAAAAAGTGCAAGGATTAGGGAAACACACTAAATGGGCTGGGATGAAGCCCCACACCTCACCCTGAATGTGAAGTACCTAGAGGCAGCGGGCCAGGAAAGCTTTCCTAGGCCAGTAAAGAGACCCCTGTCTACTCAGGAAAAGGCCCAGATGGCTGAACCAATCAATTGGCTACCGCCCTTTGTTTGGTCTTGGGGACCCTCGACATGCACATCAAAGAATCTTGATGGCCTGCACATCTATCTGCAGATGTCGCTGACTCCGAGCGAGGTCCCCATCATTGGAGAACACTTTGGACGCCTTCCTCGAGCTCAAATTGAATGACCACGACCTAGAAAATTTGGAGGCCTTCCCTGAGCTCGCACCAAAGCTATACCTCGAAAGGATACTGGAATATGATGGAATAAAGATCGTCCCCATGTGTTGGGTGTGCAGGTTGGTTGCTTTTGGGCTCTTGAACCTGCTGAGGATGCCACATTTTGGCCATTACAATATTACAGATCGAATTGTGCACCAACTGCTTGCCTTAGCCCATGATGTCAGCCTGTGGTTCCAGGATCGCATCCCTATTGATGATGTGCTTATTCACTGAATTACTGGCCTCCCCATGGAGGGAACAAACCCTACGTTGCGCGTGGGCAAGAGGTAGGAGCAAAAGATCACTGACAAAGTATGTGAGGATTAGCATGTGCTACAGAACACTCGGGGGTTCATGATCAACACCATCATCAACCCTAATACGTAGATGTGTACCTTGTTTCTAGCGTGCAAACTGATGCGAAAATTTCACACTGTTACCATTCCTACGTACATCATTCAGTTGGCAGGCTAGTGTGAAAAGGGGGTGTGCTTCAATTGGGCCCAGTACCTATGCAACGAATTCCTGGCCAATTTTTACGAGACCCAGGATCAGGGGCACACATATTGCTACTCTTAGATGCTTCTTCTCATTGCGTTGATCACATGGGAAGCTCCAGAAGATTCGGTCCTCCTTGAACTCATGCCTGATATGTGTGATGGGGCGCATTATGCAAATTTGTGGGACTCTAAGGACACACAATGCATTAAGGACAATTAGGTCTTCTAGGTCCTATTTGAGAGCAGGCTCGCAGCAGCTATCAAATCTCGGTCGCGCTTATCGCCAACCATTTATGATAAGTGTAAAAGCATCATCACGTTCCAGCTAACTATGCATAATGTACAAATCTGAGGCCACAAGGATCTAACGTGGGTTTTGCTCCCCTACATGGTTGATGATGAATACATTAACCACCTAGTTGTGACTTGGCCTCCGCACTGGAAGCTGGGCTTCAAATCAGGTACAAAGGACTTGGCAAGGAATAGTACCACGAAGGTAACCCCGCCTATCATCACCAAAGAAACTAGAGGATAGGAAAAAAGTATGGGGAAGGGTGCAGAAGAAACATCGCAGAAGGGTTCGCAACCAGGAAAAAGTATGGGGAAGGGCGTGGAAGGAACATCGAAGAAGGATGCATATTAGGATTGGGGTGCAGAAGGTCAGGAGGTGAGAGGTGTTGATTTCCCTCGGGGAATAAAGTGAATGGGTGACCCTACTAAAGATCCACGGAAGAAGCAGTGCTCTCAATGTTCAAAACGCGACGAACGCATTACGCTGACAGAAGGGGACCTCGAGCAGATCGAAGACGTGGTCACTTTGGCTACAAAAGAAAAATGGTTGGCTTTGGAAGAGCAGTAGAAAGTTTCGGTCGAAACCCTCTAGGCTGAGCTCCGCGCTCTGCAGTTAAATACCGACACTTTGTAGACGAGTATGATCCAGGTCAGAACATCCCCAGCCACAAGCAACACATTGATCAATATGGCAGAAATCTGCCTCTGCCCTCTACTTGGCATATTTCCCATACTGATTCCACACGACTTAGGAGTGCAAGTTCGGGCATGCGCGAAGGCACAGTTAGAACTCACCTGCCTACCACATGAACCATTGTAGCTTATTCATGCATCCCTATTTGAAGAAATTCAACACAGGGATTGTCAAGTTCATAAGTAGCTCAATACAGCTGAGTAGATAATAAAAGAAATGATCACTAAGGCATCTCAAGCACAGGCTGCCTTTACCCTCGTCGTCGCGTAGCAGACAGAGCTGGAGCACCTAATAAGTAGGCTCTACACGGATGTTACCGAAGACATCCCGACTACTGCCACCCCCCCAGGCCAATATTGAGGGGTTGGTCACAGCGCTAAGAGCCTCAAGGATTGAGATACAGGCATTCAAGACCCAGATAGAACAATAGATCATGGACTTGCAGGCCAACTTGCAGCCAGAGACACCACCCGAGGTAAGGGCCCAGCAAGCTGCCCTGGTTATAGAGGCCACAAATGTGATTACAGGTCCAATTTATCAGGGTTCCCAATTATTGGAAACAACGATGCAGTTATGGACCAAGGTGAAACGTGACCCTCTCCTGCGTGAAATCAACCAAGAGCTGTGCCACAAGGAAGAAGAGTTCAACCAGATGGAATCTACAGTAACCACTTTGGTCCCTACTTAGAGATTTGCCCGACTACGCGCCAACCATACGATTAGAGATGATATGGAGGCTCTCCGACAGTGCAAGAAGACATTGAGTAAGCACCTCAAGCCATGGGAGGATGAGGCCTTCAAACTGTCCCAGGATATTGATGTCACAGTAAATTAGCTAAACCAAACTCTCGAGAGTTTCACTGTTGCTATGGAAGGCCCGACATCATAGAAGTTGGTAGAGATAGCCCAGAATGTTGCTCCACAAAGTGAAGGAGTGTTGCCCCCGTTGGTGGACGCAATGAAGAACCTATAGGCAAAGATGGAGATCCCACAATTGTAGTGACTCGGGACGAGTGACAAGATTGTGTTGGGGGACTATTGGAACAGGGTCCCATAAAGCTATGAATTTTGTACAATTTTGTATAATTTTGGTATTAATAAGTCTAATGCAGGGGTTTTGGGGTGGGTCAAAGCCTGAACACTTTGTAATGGGTCAAAGGGTAGACCAAGAGTCTGCAAACCATGGTTTTCGAACCACTGGAAGCGTAGGCTAAGTCGATATAAATAGATGAGCATTTTGAGTCTAGAGGTAGGCAAGAATTAATACTGATGCTAAGTGTGAATTGTTAGATCTGTTTTGGGTTATTTGGGTAAGGACTCGTACTGGCTATGTGTGTGGAGATCCTTAGTCCTGCTATGTGCAGACCCTGCTAGGCTGTGTGCGCGGGCTGTGTTTTGTTGTAATTCAGTCTGATATTAATGGAAGTGAAGTAATACTGAAGTATCTGTGTGTATCTGGATTGGTAATGGTTACTGAATGCATCTGTGATGGTTAATTAGCTGCAAATGTATCTGTGTTATGCATATGTATATTTGAAGTATATATCAGCTGCAAGCATAAGGGTTCTGTGATATTTCTTGTTTAGCTACGAATACATTTGTTTACGCTATAAGTTTTGTTTATGATATCATGTACTGGTAATTGATGTTATGCATGTGGATGCAAAGATATCAAATACATTTGAATATATCTATTGTGGTTAATAACTGAATATACTCTGAAAGCCTCTGAATAGACCTGTGAGAACCTGGTAGGTTGTGAACTCAGATCTGCTAGACTGACCTCCTCTCTCTCTAGGTACGGAAACCTGGTTCCAACACCCTCCGATACTGCTTCGAGTGAGACTTTGGCCTGCGCAAGTGGGTCACTGCAGAAAGGGCCAGTAGTATAGGGGTTTGTTGGCAAACCTTAACCTCCGAACCTAGGTCAGGACCCCTCGAGCCAACACCATGTCTTCTTGCATATTCTGAATTTTGATGGTCTACTCAATAATCATGCACAACATATTCCTTTTTCCTTCTCTAATTTCCCTACTTCCGGAGCTTGAGGATGCTCTACTGTAGGTCACTTTAGTTGTATTCTTAATGATTGAATGTTTGAATTTATGTTCTTAATTGTTTCTTGAGCAACAATGACATCATTAGTATCTAATCGTAATTTTATTACAAGGTATTCTAAAGCTTTTATTCTTATATACTTTTCTAAATATTAAATATATTGTAATTTAATTGGAGAATGAAAATTATTTAAAGAAGCTTGCAGCTTTGAAGCTGCCATGGAAGGACTTGTTAAGGAAGAACAAATCATCACACGAGTTTGTTTTTGTAGATCAAACTGATCTATAGGATGAATTATTTTTTTCTGTAAAAAGAGAACACATAGTTATTATAATCTTCTATTATTCTTGGACTTTTGACCTTTGGATCAAGGAATTCTAGTTTCAATTGTCCTCTATCAGGGTCCAATTCAGATAATAGTTTAGTTTGAGTAGTAGAGGCCTGCTTCCAAAAATCATAATATGTAGTAGTATTTAACATTTCATTCTTCTTATTAATTTATATGAACCTATGAAAATACTTTTCTCAGTAGAAGAAGGGGAAGTAGATGGATAAAAAATTCTTTCCTTAGTTTGTTGCACAGGAAACATAGACTTGCTTGATATCATAATTATACTAGACACTTCTTGATTTATGACCTATGATGATTCTTCCTTTGTATTCATTGTATTTTTCCTTTCGAAAAATAGAAATTCTATTGACCTAGAACCTGAACCGGCAGGAGACATACTTTCACTTAGTCTCTTTAACTCTGTCTCTTAAAATCTTGAAGTTTCCAAAGATGTTTGACTAGAAATTTGTTCTTCAACCTCCTATAGAGTGTTCTCGTCCCATACCTCTTGATTGGCACATTGTTCAATTTATGGTATTGAGATATGAGTATAAGAAGAATATTTTTGTTCTACTCCAATATATGAAATGATCTGAGAGGATAATATGTCCAACTAAAACATGACCTAAAATTCATTTGGCTCAATAAAATTTCCACCTCTTCTGTAATATTTCCAAATGGGAAAAGCAGCAATATAGTGCAAAATGCTAGAAAAAATGTGTAAATCTTCATTTAAAAGCAAGAGGCCAATATGGAGACCTTTCATGTGTTATAACAACAGTAGATATGTATAAGAAATGGCCCATAAGATACAAAACAAGAAAGTACAAGCCTCCAATGGACAAAATCCTCAAGATGAGGTGCTACAACTATATATAAAAGCTGGGCACTACAAGGAAAATAACCTCTAGCGGAGGTTATAAAGGAGGTTTTTAGTGTTATAAAATTGGCCCAAATTGTCAAAAAAACATTTTCTACAACATCCGTTTATGGTTACGGAGGTTTTGGCGGAGAGTTTAATGGAAATCCAACACAACTAAAAAAGATTGGGCAGTCGGAGGTTATTACGAACATTTTTTTTTCATCTGTGCAATACTCTAGCTTTAACGCATCGGTGTGTACCTATAGAAGGCACCCCGGGGCAGTCGAATTAAAATGCACTGGGTCATTAAGGTATAAAACCACACCCAGTGTAGTGTTGGTGATACAACGCATGGGGTCATTCTAATTGGTCTTGGGATTTGTGCGGTGCCCATAGGTCGTATAAATGCACTGGTGAGTAAACGTATAGAAATTCACCGGTGCACTGTATCACAAAAAGGCATTGAGATTTATAATTGGTATCAGTATTCATGCAGTGTTGATAGGTCGTACAAATGCATCGGTGCTTATAGAAACATAAATGCCCCGGTGCATAGTATCACACAAACACACCGATATTTATAATTGGTATCGGTATTCGTGCGGTGCCCATAGATCGTACAATGGCACTAATGTGTATAGACACATAAACGCACTCGTGTGTCGTACTGCACAAACACACCGATATTTTTAATTGGTTTTGGTGCTTTTTCGGTGCTCATAGGTCGTAGAAATGCACCGACGTGCTTCTTAATACAAACGCACCAGTGTACGGTTACTGACACACACCGGTTTTCATTCTGTATTTTTTAGAAATATTGACCTATGACAGTGCAATTATTGAGATTGTTTTAAATTAATTATTCATCAAAAGTCGACACATCTTATAACAATATTCATATTAATCGAATTCTTATTAATTCATTTGAATGTGATGTTTGGATTAATTTGTTATATCATATCATAATTATTATGGTTTTTTAAAATTCATTATTTATTAGAAGTCGACACATATATATCTTATAACAATATTCATAAGAATTAAATTTTTATCAGTGCATTTGAGAACGACAATGGAGAACGCAAGAGAATAAAGTAAAAAATATTTTATGATATATAATATATATGAATAAGACAACCTTTATCATATAAAATGGGACATTTATTGGTATCCCTTTGTCTTTCAATTGGGACACTATGTCCATTACATTAAAAAAAATTCTGATTTCAGAGACATATTTCAAAAAATACAACGCCTTGCTTTGGTATCCAAACATAGTGATCATCATTCTTCGCTTGAATTGTTGTCACTGCTAGAGCTACTTCCATGACTTGGGTTATTTTCAGGAATGTGTTGTTCATGGTGTTGATTGTTTTCTTCTTCTTCACCTTCCATATACAAACATAAAAATAAACTGAAATGAGTGTATAGACATTGGTGAGAATAATGAAAATTGCAAATTAAATAATATACGTCAATGTAAATAAAAAAGAAAAATGGTGTACCATAGCAACAATTGACTCATAAACTATACACGTTCTTTCAAAACCATGTACCATGCCATATTTCAAAATTTCATCTGTTGGCGCAGTTCCATACTTTGTTTCCTGCAAGTTTTATACCCCATAACAACTAATATATTTAATATAAAATATTTTTTTGTTCTATAATTAATTATAGACTAAGCTAAGTAAAACAAGATCGATAGATGCTTACAAATTCCATAATTAATTTTTCATATGCCAACATATACTCACAACCCATATTTAAGCCAATTTCAATCAATTCGTCTCATTGTTCTTCTTTGTATGTTAGAACCTGTTTGAAGACATTCAATGATGATTTTTGTAAAACAACTTAAAAAATACAAAAAATGAAATCTTGTTAAGTTATTATAAGGAACTAACAATTACTCACAAACTTAGATATCAACCCTTTTCTTCCTTGTTGTCCTGTTTTATGTGCTGAATGGGTTCCATTTTCTTTTCTTTTCTTCAAGAAAATTCTTGAGAATTAATATTTAATGTTAAATTTTTTATTCATTGTACTTAATGATAAAAAAATTCAATGATTATATATTACATTTGAAGCACGTTGTTGTTGAGATGGCTCCTCCTGCGATGCAATTTTGTCCATTTCTTTAACCATCTCTTTGTACACATTTTTAGACATTCCTACTGGAATATTTATGATATCAACTCTTTCATCTTTTGAGATTTTCATAATATTCCTGAAAATGTAACATGACAATAATGTATTTAATTTTTATATTGATATCTGAAAATAAAATATAACAAAAGTGATATTTATAAATAATTATAGACAAACATTTAAAGGAATATTACTTTTTCATTCCTTCTTTTTTGTTGTTGTACATTTTTTCTATTAAAAGTATGACATGTCTCATTGACCAATTCTTTGGAAACTCTTCATGTAGTTTAGATACAATTTGGTTCTTGGGATCATTGTATTGATTTTTGTATTGTAAGTGGAAATAACGTCTATACATTCATTCCACTAGTTCACTCAAACTTTTGTAAAAGTTTTTCCCCCTTTCGTTAACTTCCAACACCACTCGAGATGAGATAAGGAGAAATTAATTTTCATTTGCATGTTCTATCTTTTTTTTTTCTTAGAACAAAATTCCTTTTCTGAGTTGTTGGTCCATGTAGAACATTAAACATATGTGAATTAATAGATTGTTTGACACATGTTATCTAAAAATTTTAAGTATATTATTAATGATAATTAAGAAAATAAACTCATATTGGATCGATAGTATTTTTCCATTCACCTAATTCATCCTTTTGCAATTTTTCCATCAAGCTTTTACGCTTTTTTGGTCCTAGATCAGAAATAACCTTATCAAGCTTCGCCATTTTGTGGCTCTGCATAATACACAGTAAACAATAAATATTAGTTAAACTCACATATAGTTCAAAAATAATGTTTTTTATAAAGAATTTACAAAGAACTTTCCTTTTTTTCATTTCTTGATGTGTTATCGGTATTTTTGTTACTTGATCTCTTGTCAGTAATTTCTTTATCAATCTGAAACATGTACCATATCATTCATTAATAAATTTATAAATAAATTGTCAACTTTTCAGGTAAAAAATAAATCTCAAGATACCGGCGCACCTTCCTTGATGTACGCACCACCACCGGTGCGTGGGGGTATTACCAACACACCAAAAAATAGTATAATAGACCGTACAATGCGTGGGGTATTATAAATGCACCGCATAGCACAAACAGTGTAATAGACCATACGGTGCTATCCTTGTAACATGGAGCGCCAGTGCCTTATTTCAAATATGGCGTACTGATTTAAAAAAAAATTGTTTTCAAATTTTTTATTACACAGTACTTGCACAATGCGCTTTATAATATAGTGCACCGATGCGCTAGGTTATGCAGGGCACACTAATAAAAAAATCCATTTTTTCCAAAAATTCACGCAACATTCTAATGGATTGGGATCCGACTATGAAATTCATCTCGTGGGTTGGATGTCAATCTAAAATGAAAAGCCCGAATTCTGAAATCATAGAAACATAGAGAAGAAATGGAAAAAACAAAAAAATGAAGGGTTTATGGTAAAAATGGATAAATCTACAGAAAAAGTAAAAAAACTGCAGAAAAATTAAAAAAAATAATCAAATTTAATCTCGAGATGGTTTGAAATTCTATGATACAGTGTTTGAATCACCAGAGGTTTGATTTCTGATTGTCTAAATACTTCTTTTCGAACGTATTTCGTTGCTCCACAGTGCCCTCGTGCTCTCTTGCTCCAGGTATGTCTCCTGCAAATATATGGCTGAAAATTTTAGAAACAATAGTGAAATAATGAAAATTGTTTAGTATTTAAAGAATTATTTATGAAATTAGATTTTCGAAAATATTTTTCCACCCATTTTTCAATTTGCCGCTTTTTTTTACTTAAAGAAAATAGAGCTGCGCTTTTTTTTATTTGCATTTATTCATCACCGGTGCATCACTTAATAGCACCGCACCGGTGCATCTTTTTGTAACACCGAAACTGGTGTGGTTATATGTATAGTAGCATCGATTTGTAGTTAAGGCACTGAAATTACTTTTAGGTGTGTACACAAAAATTTAGTGAACTCCAACCATAGAAATTGAGAATTATAATTTTGTTTATTTTTCCAAATTAGAATTAGAATTAAAATTGAGAATTGGAATTGGATAAATTCTTGATGGAGATAACTATTCTTCCAATGCATTTTTTTTATTATAGGAGGTCCCCACTGATTCTGTGGAGAGAATGCAATGTGGGCCATGTGAAGATGCAATACCACAGGGCCCAAGTGGGCAATTGTGGCATCTGAACCTGTTATAATTGGCACTTCACTATTTGCAACCAATATGTTTTAGAATATAATATGCAGATAAATGGATGGCCTGCCAGCAATTAGTACATATAATCTGCAGAAGGGTAATGTTTTCGGAGGAATGACAATGAGTCCTTCATTGTGCATTTGTTAGCAGGATAAGGCCAATTTTTGACTAGACGATGCAATTATTACATGTGGAGGCAATGGTTTCCAATAGAGAATGAGTATAGGGTTGAGCAGAGGAAAGAAATTGCAAAATAGGCTATTACATTAGCTTTTCCAATGGGAAACCGATTTTCATGTGGAAATATGGTAGCTGCAGGTATCTATGCTTTTCTTCCAACAGAAATGGTCACTGGATTTCCATTTATAATACAAGCAGAATTTTTACTGGTTTCATCCATAGGACCATAGCTCAGACAAGTCAAAGATGCCATTCAGGTTCAATTGAAAGCTGAAGATGTGATTTTATGCGACATCAGTTTTTCCGGTAAAATTTTATGTAAGCAGACCGAAGCTTGGACAATACTCCCAGCTGCTTTAAACACATTCTGGAGAATATTTCCCTTCATGGGACCTACCAGCCCGATCAACAATGTCAATTGATATTCCTCTACTGTCCTTAAGGGAATGAGAATCCTTCCCTTCATGGTTCCTCTTGGATTTATGAACTACCTCAATTGATCTTCCTCTACAATCTACTCTTCTCTCCATTTCTCCATCATGGGACCTCTTAACCCTATCGCCGACCTCAACCAAATGCTCTCTGCCGGTCTCAACCTATACTCCTTTTGTACTCTGTCGAGCTCTGTAGCTGTCTGCATCCCTGTAAGCGTCTTTGTCCTTATTTCTATTTGAATCACTCATTTTCTCTATTATAAACTTCTCAACCAAAATTCAAACTCTCGTTTTTTCAAACCCTCATCTCCTCAGAAAAATTCTTGCCCATGATTCGAACCCTCCGCTGCTCCAATATTGCACTTTACCGAATAACCTTGTTCTGTTGCGCACTGTTTTATAGGCACACCAGAGCAGTTTTTAAGATCGAGGTTTTTGTTTTGGCATGATGTTTTATGGCGCACTAGTGCAGAAGAGTTTTGAAGCACCAGTGCATCCGAGTAATAAGACGCATCAGTGCTTGTTATGATGATAAGCGCACCGAACTCTATAAAATTCTTTTTTTTTTTAATGTAATATCATAATAAATAATGATAATTCTAATGTATATGAATTTATTTTCATTATTTTCTAAGCTTTATTATGTTACAAAAATTCATATTATTCTAAATTTATTATTTTACAATTATTTACAAATTTACAAATTTAAATATTTTAATAAAATCATTTCACATTAATACAATTAAAATTTTCACATTAATACAATTAAAATTTTACAAATATTTTACATATAATTACAATTAGAATTAGAATTAGAATTACAATTACAATTTTACAATTTCACATACAATTACGACTAGAATTACAATTACAATTTTAATTTTACATACAATTACATTTAAAATTAAAATTTTACAATTTACAAGCATTTCACAGTAATACAATTAAAATTTTACAAATATTTTATGTACAATTAGAATTAGAATTACATTTACAATTACAATTACAATTTTACAAATATTTTACATACAATTACAATTAAAATTACAATTACAAATACAATTAAAATTTTAGAATTTTAAATACAATTAGAATTAGAATTAGAATTTTACAATTTTTCATATATACAACTACAATTAAAATTATAATTACAATCATTTCACAATAAATTAAATATTACAACTACAATTAAAATCTTACATTAAATATTTTACATTCAATTACAGTTAAAATTACAATTACAATTACAATTACAATTTTACAATTTCACATACAATTACTATTAGAATTAGAATTACAATTTTAATTTTACATACAATTACATTTAAAATTAAAATTTTACAATTAAAATCATTTCCTTATCACACATTTGATTCACACTCAACAGGCTATGCTTTAATCCATCCACATACATAACATTTTTAGCTTTTGCCTTTTCCTTTAGAAAAATAGAACCTTTTCCTTTAATGACAGCAGGAGAGTCCTTTACAAAGGTAAAATTATTTTTCCTTCTCTAGAGCATTGTATGAAAGGAGTTAATTTTTATCACCTGTCATGTGTTTTGAGCATTCAGTATCAATGTACCATTTATTTTCTTCCCCTTCTACAAATAAAGTTGTGCCAAAGCTTTTAACCTGTAAGTCATTCTTTCTCCATACGTTGGAATTTGAAGGTATATTCTCTTATTTCTTATTTCCTTTTGCCACTTCCATTCCCTTTTCATGTTTATCTTTATGGGGACATTTAGCATCATAATGACCAACTCTTCCACAAGAAAAAAATTTGAAAGGAAGATTACCTCTGAACCTCCCAGTGCCAAGTTGTAGCTTCTTTACAAAATTTATCTCATCTTCTTCTGAAACATACCCTAATCCTTCTTGTTCATATACTTCCTTTCCTTCTGTAGCATCTCTAAAGATAGATTTTTTGACATCAGATGGACCTCCTTTCCTCATTTTACATGTAGTCAGAATCTTGTGAAGTTGAACAATAGTAAGAGTTTGTAGATCCTACTTCTCTTCAATAGAAGAAACTTTTTCTCGAATTTGGGAGTTAGAGATCTTAGAACCTCTTCTACTAGAGTACTGTCAGTTATGGTTTCACCCAGATTTTTCATACGATTTACAATATCATCTAAACATAAAAAGAAGCTAGCAATTCTTTCCTCATTATGCATTTTGAGTTTTTCATATTGAATTCTGAAAGTTTGGAGTTTAGCACTTTTTACCTTGGCATCACCTTCATAGCTCATAATTATTTTGTCCCATATCTCCTTTGATATATTCAACTGCATGACTTTGAAAAATAGTGATTCAGTCAAACTTCTCAATAATGCATTGACCACCTTTGCATTGGTTTCATAGTTCTTTCTTGTGGCTGGATCTATTGGAACTGAAGCTGGATATAGATAACCTCCTTCAAATATATCCCATACATCTGCTCCAAGAGACTGAAGATGTGATCTTGTCCTTGTCTTCTAGAAGATTAAATTGTTTTCGTTGAAGAGAGGAGGACTGATAGGTTATGTCCCATGTTGATTGCTCATAATTAGTTGATATTCCTTCTAGCGATTAAGCTTCTTCAGAAGGACCTCCTATGATACCAATTGTTGGGAAAAATTTGAGAGGTGGGGGGGGGGTGTGAATCACTATTTATAATTTACTTAAAACTTTTACTTTTTCTATATGTGACCTTAATGAACCCAACTAGCGTATACATGAGGATATCCTTAAGCAAACTTGCATATGACCAGAGATCTTATTATGCATATAATTGTTTACTTAAATTAGTGCATCATTCATTCATTAGATGTATAGTAAGAAGTAAGAATGTGTAGTAATAACAGAATAAATCATCACACATAAACAATACACATGAACACTAGGATTTTAAGGTGGAAACCCAATTCGAGAGAAAACCATCGTTGGTGTCATCTTTGTATTCAACATTTATTATATGGAAAAATACTTACAATATTGTACTGATGCAGACTCATATTAGTACGTAGGCATCTACCTGTAGAAGGCTGCAACCTTCTCTCATTTTCCAGCTACTACTGGAAGGGAGGTCCAACCCCCTGATCTTGTTTACTAGCCACAACTGGAAGGGAGCTTCAACCCCCTAATCAGAAGACCAACTTCTATTGGTAGGAATATTTTACCTCCATACTGAAGGATTCAACCCTTAGAACCATTGCAGACCACGTTTCATCAAGTTTCACACTGTATCTCACAGCTTCAACACAACTCAACATAAATATCAACACCAATAAACTTCACTCAAACTTCAATCAGAACAGTGAGATCACTATAACCAGAACAAAGTAATAAACCCATATTTCATAATCAACATGTAGAACCAATCCTAACCCTGATCATTCACTATCTTAGAAATCATATGATACTTCAATTTACTGAACCTGCATGTATACACGCTTTCCTTCACACAAACCATCTTATAGATCTGAGAATACTGAATTTACAGTATATGATCAGTCTCAAAACCAGATCTGAGGCTTTCAGCCAGATATATTTTCAGTATTGTAGAACCTTCAATCAGTCAATCATCATTAAACAAATTTATTCATTCAATTATCAGATTTGTACATATTCAACTTGGCAACACATACAGTATTCAAACAAGCCAAATCTACATGAAGACTTCATCGACAGACAACAAAAATACAATAGAAATACAACAATATTAAACAGATAACCTCTTCAGCAAGCTTCAAAAAACCTGACTTCCATACACTCTTTAGCTAATATAAATCTGTGTGTATACACGCTTTCACTATGATGAACTAGAATATAGATCTATACATGTTATTACCTCAGAAAGATGTAGATCTATAAACTTACCCAGATTTGTTTACTTCATTTCAGCAAACATGCACTAGGTCACCCATCCAGACATCTCATAATTAGATCATGCAAGTACATAGTCATTTCAGATCTAGAGATCCTGATCCAGCATTGTATTCAAGGGTGCATCGTAGATTCAGATCTTCCAATAAAACATATTACATCCCATGTAGATATAATTCAGAGAGAAGTATTTAGTGACAGTGGTTACACATGCGCACCACTGAATTATGATCTTATTCTCCTTATCCAGTTTTAGCCTTTACCAATAGCATGAGTCAAAACCACACAATTGCCGACGGTATTCTTGGACGGAATAAAATAGATGACACAACACTCAATACTATGGGCTAATACTATGGTAATTCCCCTTGGTAACATAATTTTAGAGCGCAAAACGTATATGTGACTTGGATTCTTCATACCCGCATGTATACACAACTTCTGTTCATAAAAACTGTGTATATACTAATTCTAGATGTATACCTAGGTTGCATGTACACAAAGTAGCGTATACAATGCCTCCATATGCGGGTTGCCTTCATCAAACATACGTATACATTGAGAAATATTTCGTGTTTCATTTCTCTGGCACTTTCTGGAATTCCTTTCTCTACCACATTTGAACTGACCTGTAGAAACATCATTTTTACATCTTTAACAAATATTTTTCTTATCAAAAGGAAACTCATCAAGTAGGTTTACATCAAAGAAAACTTCATCAAGTAGGTTGCCATCAAGGAGAACATATTGCATCATATTGCCATTAGCAAAAATTTTCAATCAACATCACTATTGCCTAAAAGAAATCATTCCCTTTAACATGTGAAGGTGTATTGTGGATATTTTTTGTTATTTTCTCATTTGTTGCTCCAGAGGAATATTTCAAGAGAAACTATGCTAACATCCTGGTAGAGGGTGTGAGGAATTTTTTCACACATCTACATATAAGAGGGAATGAGGGTGAAACTATATAGGTTTCAACAAACATGTTGAACAGGTTGAGGAATATAGACATGAAAACATGGGGGAAATGGGTTATAACCGTGGATCAAACACAAACTCACCTTTTTCTACTGAGATTAAGCATATAGTGTCTAAAATATTTCAATAAAATTATGGTTCACAATGTTACCAAATCATGGCATATGTCCCACCCATGCAGATGGATCAATGTTATTGGTTTTCCTAGGTAGAAGGATGCTAGAAGTGGGAAGGCACTCAGAATAGAACTAATTTTTACCACCTCGCTTGTATAAAAAAGGAAGAGGCCCCTCATATCTAGATAGTGGAAGCATTTTTCCATCTAAAGCTAGAGGTCCTAATGAAGCAGCTCCATACTATCACAGGCAGATGCCATATTTTATTCCACTACAAGGTAGTAGTGTTATCCTTAAGGATTCTCACTAGAAATAGGAATGGGTTTTGGGTTTGTTTATGTTAGGTCCCTATATTACTAGTATAGTCCCTTATTTTTGTTAGTGTAACCCCCTTATTGTTATTATTGTACCCTTGTAACCCTCATATTGTTATTATTGTGCCCTTAAATTACTATTGTTAGGGCAGCTAGGATCACATTGTGGCCCCATGGACTCCTATATATAGAAAGGAGGTTTTGTAATTTGAATCATCCAAGAATTGTTCATTCATGTAATGTATTGGAGGTTTCCCCCTGCGAGTGGCTTATTTCTAATGCGTTGATATTTCTTTTCTTCTCTTTTTGGAGCTGGTTTCACAACATTTGGTATTAGAGCTTTGAGATTCTAGGGTTTCTCTACTCCAAACAAGTCATCGTGGAATTTTCGCTATAAATTTTTTTCTACGAAGGTCCATAATTTTAAATTTTTACAGTACGAAGCCAAAATCCTAAGGAATATCATTGCAAAATTTCAGAGCTTGGTTCGTAATATTTTTGGAGATATGATCTGTGAAACTTAGGTCATTTTGTAGGCTTCTGAATTTAACCTAAAAGGTTCATCGTGGTATTTTCATAATACATTTTTTTCTACGAAGGTTTAGAAGCTGAAATATTTAGAGTGTGAAGCCGCAATCTTGAAAAACATCTTCGCAAAATTTCAGATATTAGTTTGCAATATCTTCGGAGATATGATCTGTGGAAGTTAGGGCTTTTTGAGGCTTCTGAATTTCATCTCAAAGAGGTCATCATGGGAAAATCTTCACAGCTCTCTCTCTGAGTATCGGATTGGAATTCTGTAAAAATTATCCACAAGTAAATGGACTGTAGTTTTCAGTCTATCAATTTCAGATCCAAAGGAGGAAACAGTGACATGTGACACGTCATACAAGTTCAGTCTACTAAACCAGTCCAAAATTGGGTCATTGTGGGAGATTGGACATAACTTTGTCTTGAAGAATCCAAATTTGATTAGACCTATGGAATTTGAAAGAAGCTTCAGAGGGATACTATACGGCTAAATTTAAGATATTTAGGATTCACAATTATATAGATAATTCAATTTCAATATCGAGCTCCTCAAAAGCAAGTAAAAGGTGTGTATTTTTTTTCCAAATTGCATAAATCTTGTTTGAAGAATCAAGTTGTATTGATTCCAAGGGCATATTGTAGAATATATATCAGTATTAGATTATAAAATGGCCCCTAAAAAGAATTCAACACCCATCAAGCCTTTAGAAAGCTCTACTATGACTCATGAAGACGAAGAATGGCAACATGACATATCAAAATTACAAGAGCAAGTGCAACAAATTTCGCTCTCGCAAAGAGAAACAAAAAATGACATGGATGTTTTCAAGAAAGGCATGGAAACTAAGATGGATGGTTTGAAGAAATTCATGGAATCTAATATGAATGGTTTGAAGAATGCCATGGAATCTAAGATAGATGGTATGGAATCTAAGATAGATGGCATGGAATCTAACATAGATGGCATGGAAGCTGTCATGGAATCTAAGATGGATGACATGGAAGAGAAAATGGAAAACATGAAGAATGATATAAAAGAAGACATGGAGGGTTTGACAAAGTTGATACAAGAAATCTTTCCTAATGGTGAAAAGATAGTAGAGGAAACTCACGATGAGAACAAAATAAATGTTGATTGTGATTTCATAAAATCTAATGTTGGCGGGAAGAACCACCATATTCCAAAAATGGATATGAGGAATTTTGATGGAAAGGATCTTGTAACATGGATACTACAGATGGAGCAATATTTTGATCTCCATAATGTGCAAAACACACAAAAAAGGTACACATGCAACTGCCACATTTAGAACGGATACTTGGAATCATAATAAATTTGTCCTTGTCCTTGAATTTTAGAATGATGTGCTTGTTCTCAAGGATACAAAGAACAACATGCTTACATTAATTAAGTAAATCTCAAACAAAAGGGTTCAGTGGGGGAGCACATTGAGAACTTCCAAAAATTGAATATAAGGGTAACTGATATTTCAGAGGAACACAGGATTGATCTCTTCATAGGTACTTTAAAGGATAACATCCAACATGAAGTTCGCATTTTGGAACTTGATTCATTGGAGAAGGCATTAAGATTGGCAAGAAAAATTGAATGTAAAATTATGGTGACAAGGAAGCCTACCACTCAATTCTATGAATGGAAGTGTTGCTACTCTAGATTTCCACAACCTACAAGGTTGAAACCACAACAATTGGAAGAAAATAGAGCAAAAGGGCTTTGCTATAGTTGTGATAGAAAATACAATAAAGGTCATAACTGTGCTGAGAAGAGATTATTTTACATATATTGTGAAGAGAAAAAGAAAATGAACAAAGGATATACATGAACGAACCCAAGAGAAGAAATGAGTTCGACCATGTCGTGTAATGCATTGGCGGGAATTACCACTCAAACTCTCAAGATAGAAGGACATATCAAGAAGAAAAAGGTAATAGTGTTTATCTATTTAGGTAGTACACATAATTTTATTCATTGTAAGGTGCATTTTCACTCCAGACTCACGAAGCAACTAAGGCCTTTTAAGCGTCTTAAAAGCGAAATGTGCTAGCACTAGTCTTGGAAGTCTGTTAGACTTCACAAAAGCCTTTATCGTGGAATGTGATACCTCGGAAATGGAATTGGTGTTTTTTAATGAAAGGAAGACCCATTACTTTTGAAAGTCATCCAATCAAGGAAAGTATTTATAAAAACCTATTTATGAGAAGAAATGTTAGCAATACGCATGCACTAAGAAATGGAAAACTTACCTAATGAAACACTTCAAGGTAAAGTTGATCACGATAGTCTTAAAGCACTTTTGAATAGCCTATCTTCGAAGAAGGAAGCGTAAATAGATCCCCAAAGATGTTGGGTTATGACTTGGAAATAATATACAAAAAAGGGAAGCTAAATGTTGTTGCAGATGCACTCTCAAGAAAGAATGAAGAGGTGGAAGCATTGCTTTGTGCCATTTCTATTATCTAAACAGATTGGATAACCGAAGCAAGAGATGAATGGAAGAAGGAAGAACAAGTGTGGACACTCATTCAAAAGTTGCATCAAGATCCTAGTACATCTGATACATTTAGTTGGAAAAATGATTCCTTATGGTATAAATATTGCTTATATCTTTGCAAGAATTCCCAACTAAAATAAAAGATTCTTTTGGAATTTCACACTTCTCCTTTAGGAGGACACTCGGTATTTTTAAAAACTTACCACAGGGTGAAGAAATAATTTTTTTGGGATGGCCTTAAATCTGATATTCAAAAGTTTGTGGTGGAATGTTTGGTTTGCCAGCAGAATAAAGTTGAGACAATTAAGATCCCGGATCTTGTACAACCTTTATCCATTCCAAGTCAACGTTGGGAGGAGATTTCAATGGATTTTATCACAGGTTTACCTAAGTCCGAAGGAAAGAGTGTCATCATGGTGGTAGTTTATAGACTTACCAAATATGCACACTTTTGTGTATTATCTCATCCATTTAAAGGAAGTACAATTGCTACTACATTTATGGACACAATTCAAAAGCTACATGGAAACCCAAGGGTTATTGTGAGCGACAGAGATCCCATTTTTACTGGAAATTTTTGGACAGAGTTATTTTCTTGTTTGGGTACTCAATTAGCTCATAGCTCATCTTATCATCCTCGATCCGATGGTCAAACTGAGATAGTAAATAAATTTTTGGAAGGATATATTCATTGTTTTGTATCTGATAAACAAACACAATGGGTCAAGTGGTTACCTCTCGCTCAATGGTGGTATAACACTTCCTTCCATACTGCAGCAAAAATGACCCCATTTATGGAACTTTATAGATATGATCTGCCATCCATCACATCATCTTTAAGAGAAAATTCGAAGGTTCAAGCAGTGGAAGATCACATCGAGCATCAACAAGAAGTTCTCCAAATCTTAAAGGAAAACCTGAATTTGGCACAAATTCTAATTAAACAACAGGAAGATCAACATCGTAGTGAGAGAATTTTTGATGTAGGAGACTGGGTATTTTTACGGATACAACCATTCAAAAAAATGTCCCTCAAGCAAGCTAAGAAGGATAATAAATTATTGCCAAAGTAATATGGTCCTTACATGGTGTTTCAAAAGATTGGTACTATGGCATACAAATTGGAGCTTCCTGCTTCTTCACGAGTGCATCCAATTTTCCATGTGTCATGCTTAAAGAAGGTTATAGGTGAAAATCTTCCAGTTCAAGCAATATTGCGAGAACTTGATGAGGAAGGAAAAATCATATTGTAACCTAAAGCATTCATGGAAACAAGAACTCGACAACTACGGAATTGATCAATTTCAAAATATCTCATCAAGAGGAAGAACTTACCTACTGAAGATTCTACATGGGAGGATGAGAATTTTATACAGAAGCATCCAGAGCTACTCAAGTGTTGAGGACAACACTTTTTTGAAGGAGAGGGGCATGTTAGGTCCCTATATTACTAGTATAGTCCCCTATTGTTGTTAGTGTAACCCCCTTATTGTTATTATTGTACCCTTGTAACCCCCATATTGTTATTATTGTGCCCTTAAATTATTATTGTTATGTCGGCTAGGATTACATTGTGGCCCCATGGACTCCTATATATAGAAAGGAGGTTTTGTAATTTGAATCATCCAATATTTTTTCATTCATGTAATGTATTGGAGGTTCCCCCCTTGAAGTGGCTTATTTCTAAGGAGTTGATATCTCTTTTCTTCTCTTTTTGGAGCTGGTTTCACAATAGTTTATGAGTCTTTACCCAAGTTATTATAGGCATTGGAGAATAGACTAATGGATTATGTAATAAATCGTGTAAAGGATCAAAATGATGTATAGAGTCTATAAAATGCAAGGCACCAACAGTGTAGATGAGAGATTCATGAACGATAGCAAGGAAAGATGGTAGCCCTAAGAGATAACATCCAACTTGACGAGAATATTTTTTTTCACCATGAGTTTCTTTCATGAGTTGATCAATATCAAAAAACATTTCTTTGAAAAAAATATCTTCAAATGGATGGTTTTCAAATACCTAATTATGATGATAATTGTTGATATAGTGTGATTCTAGGTGAAGATATATTCTAGAGGGTATAAATCATGAAGGGATGAAACGAAATTTTATGGCAATCCTCCACATTCTTATAGTAGAAATCATGGCTAGGATTTCAGGGAACCATATCCTCGAAGTTGAATGTGCAAATCTATTGAGAGGTACTGTTGAAATGAATGTTGAAGTATAGTGGTGATGCTTCCACCATGGTTCGTACATAAGGAGAAAACTAATGTTATATTAATTTGTTTAAATGAAGAAGCACCACCGCAAACTAGTAATGCCTCTTGTTGATACTAGAGAAATCAATGTGTCATTGTAGACAATTCTAGTATTGGGAATTGTCCCAAAGAATCTAAATAAGTATTTCTTAAATGGATGATCATAGAAAAAAACCATTCACATGTACATAAAGCAATATATTAAATACTTCTCAAAGTGTTGATTCCAGTACTAAGAACATGCAATATTTAAATATTTATGATAGATTAAAAATGAGATATCTGATAATTAAATATCCTTCCTGAATATTTATATTATCAAACAAAGCATAGGCATATAGAAATATTTCTATATCTAACACTTATACATTTGAGAGGTAAAATATGCCAATAACTTAATGATGCGGATGTATTAATTTAAAAAAATTATTTAATTATCTAATCTGAGTGATGATAATAACTTTGGAGGGAAAATTAGGGAGGTCAAAACTCAACGTAGCCTTACCGAGTACTTTTATATTACCTCAAATATATGAAGAATAAAAAAAATTATTGCACAAAGGAGACTCACATCAACACAAATGCTCCTATAAACTGAAGCCATAAGCCTTTCATTATCATTAATATTTCCAAAAATACAATAATTTTTCTGGTTATATCAAAGTATGAACCCTTCTTACATTGAATTACAAAGTATTTATAGAGTCTTCTAAAAAATATCTAATCTATTACAATATTTTACATAAATTAAAGCTTTATCTAAAATTATTTGGATAATTATAATCAATACAACTCAAAATAGAAATTTTGGAGCTAATTTAGTGGAATTTTCATACTATTCAAGGATCTAGTCTCTAATTGCTACCTTTAAATCTATTTATGTTGATTCTTATCTTGTGGCTTTGCCCAAATCCTACCTCTAAATTTTATTTTTGTTCACTCAGTAAGTTCATGGAAATCATCCCAATTATCATCATTTGGATATAAAAAAATTATTACTTTTCTAAATGTTTCAACTACCTCAGTGTATTTTTCAAATGTGGGTTTGGTTACAAAGAGATAGTGAATTTCACATGAAACAAATAAATCATTTTCTAACCCTTGGAAAAACATTTTGCCACCAACATTTCCTTTTACTTTAGAAAATTTGGAGTTGTTTATTGCTATATCATGAAGCTTATTATAATAATTTTCTTGTTGGATCAATTGGACATGAGAATATTATAGTGATGGAAGTCCTTTTTGTTGGGAAATAGAAATTTTTTATGAAACCAACTGATCTCAACTTCTAGGTTATGAAATTTGTTTTCTAGTTTTAGGATTAAATTCCTCTTTGTCAATACTTTTCTCACTTCAAGGATTGCATTAGTCTTGTCTTCAATGCCCATTTCTTAAAGTTATTCTTTAGTTTTTTAATACAAAACTTTGATAATCCTTGTTACTTCTCCAGGTTTTTTTTTCCAGTTCCTCTTTGATATCGAAAATAATTGTTTTTGATTTGTGAACTAGTTGTTCATGTTCAAAAATAATTTCAATTGACATACAAACATATGAAATGGATGAATTTATGTCAATCCAAATATTCCCTTTAACATATGATATATATATTTTTCACTAATAGATTCATCGATATATTTTTCAAGTTGTCTACGGAGCTTGAAATTATTTTGTACTTCTACAAGATATGCATTATCTGCCTTTATTTTATTATCTTCTTCCTTATATAATGATGACTTCATTTTGTCAATTTAAATGTTCTTCATTGATAAATATCTCATAGATTTAGATAAATTTTCCATTTAATCTTGGTTGGTTGACCCTTTTCATGCTGTAGAAGTCCCTATATTGACTTGCTTCTCTTGCTCCTTTATAATTTTCTCCATGTGTTGGAACAGGGTACCCTAAAGCTACAAATTTTGTACAATTTTGTATAATTTTGGTAGTAATTAGTCTAACGCAGTGGTTTTGGGGTAGGTCAAAGCCTCAAATGCTTTGTAATGGGTCAAAGGGTAGACCAAGAGTCTGCAAACCACGGTTTGTGGATCACTGGAAGTGTAGGCTAAGTCGATATAAGTAGATAAACATTTTGAGTCTAGAGGTAGGAAAGAATTAATATTTATGCTAAGTGAAAATTTTTAGATCTGTTTTGGTTTATTTGGGTAAGTACTCCTGCTGGTTATGTGCACAAATATCCTCAATCCTCCTGTGTGCGGACCCCGCTAGGCTGTGTGTGCAGGCTGTGTTTTGTTGTAAGTCGATCTAGTATTAATAGAAGAGACGTATTATTGAAATATGTGTGTGTATTTGGATTGGTAATGGTTACTGAATGCATCTGTGATGGTTAATTAGCTGCGAATGGATCTGTATTATGCATATGTATATTTGTGATTTATATCAGCTACAAGAATAAGGGTTATGTGATGGTCTCTGTTTAGCTACGAATACATCTATTTACTGGTAATTCTTGTTACACACGTGGATGCGAAGATATTGAATACATCTGAATAGCTATGATGTAGTTAATAACTGAATATATTATGAAAGCCTTTGAATAGACCTGTGCGACCCTGGTAGGTTGTGAACTCAGATCTACTAGACTGACCTCCTCTCTCTCTGGGTGCGGAAACCTGGTTCCATCACCCTCCCATACTACTTCAGGTGAGACTTTGGCTGGCGCAAGTAGGTCACTGCCGAAAGGGCCAGTAGTATAGGGGTTTGTTGGCACACATTAACCTCTCAACTTGGGTCGGGACCCCTCGAGCCAACAAATGGTTCTATTGTCGAGACCAGGAGCATTTTGAGAGAGAGATTGGGTAATGCCAAGGATACAATGGAGATTTGAGAAGATAGAAATTGAAGAGTGGTTTGAAAAACAGGTTCAGGAATTTGCGATAAGAGAGAATCGCAGCACAAATTTGACAGCGGAGAAGTGGAAGAATAAGAAAATTTTCACTGAAGTCTACAAAATTTTCTTTGTAACATTTGCGAATGAGCTTCAGGAGTGGCTGGCAAGGCTCGGAGATTTCCAAACCTATTGGAAGGACGAGTGGGTCATGTAGTGGACTCCAGAGTTGATCCAGCAGTTAGAAAGAACTGATAATACCATCACTCGTATGGTAGATCACTGGGTGGATAGTGTGGTGGGAGGATTTGTGACGGAGTTCACAGTCGATCAGTTTGTGTTCTATTCTAAGGGAGAGCAGAGCTTCTTCAAAGGGTTACGGGGTAAGCTCTTGAAAACGTTTCCATTATTGATTAAAATATTATTGTGTGAAAAGGGAATTATGTGTAGCCATAAAGAGTGAATGAGCTCAGATCAGAGTGAGAGTACGACCCGAAGCAGTAAGTACTACAAAGTCAATCAAGAAGGGGACAAATCCATTCACAACCCATTAAGAGAACCGGCTACGCATGAAGGAAATAGCCCTCCTACGACACCACCTTTTAATCCACATAAGGGTAAGAACTCACCCACACCTCCTCCTTCGCTGCCAGCCCTAGAAGTAGATATGGCCACACACATGAAGTTACCCACCTTCAAAGGTGTAGGAGAAGAAGCTATTGGATGATTATGGTTTGTCACAGAGTTAGCATGAACTGTGCAGAATGTGGTTAGCGATGTTGTAAAGATGGCGCAACTATCACTCGTCTTTGAAGGAAGAGCCCTAGATTGGTATATGGGATACGCAGCTCAGCATGCGAATACGACCATTCCATAGGTTAAATATTCCCTAAAACAATAGTTATGGAAGCCTAAGTCCTGCTCTCAGATAGTGAATGACCTAAAATATTTCAAGCAAGGGCCCTCTGAGTTTATATGGGATGCTGACTAGTGGCTAAAGAAGGTGATCAGATAAGGGGAATTTATTATGATGATAGACAGCATAAGGAATGGTTCATCTTTATGTTACTACCTCACTTGCATAGACCTATGCATCAGCAAGCCATTGAATTGTAGGAAAAAGCTTTGGAGATTTATATGAAGTTAGAATTTGTGCCAAGAGATGATACCCAATTGGGAGTACAACAAATACAAGGGCAACTAGAGTCGATGCACATGGAAATCCAGAAACTATGAAAGGATCAAGGGAAAGAAGCTAGCCCATACATATGGTGCATATGATGCAGGGTATCTAGCCATACTAAGGATCATTTCCCACTGCTGACAGACTACCTACATGCTGGGGGACCCAGTCCGTTGTGCCCTAGGGAGACTACGGGACCAAGTGGACCAACATTGTGGTGTGATGATTGTCGCGTAGCTGGCCTGCATGATACTAAACACTGCCCCCATCTGGGTGCATATGTTTTAGAACTAAAGCAACAATGGTGTCGGTTTTGCTGATCAGTAGGACATGATGAAGAGAACTACCGAACTTATGACTTAATGATAGACAGGGGAAACCTATATAGGGTACAAGCGGACCCTTCTTCGCCAAGATCCCCCTCAAGCATAAGTGGCTCCCTAACTAGGGGCAAGGGAGGGGGAAGAGGTGGAAGAACAGGTAGGGGAAGAGGACAACTGATTTGTTATAACTGTGGAGAAGAAGGGCACTTTGCAAGGGATTTTCCGAACCCTCTAGGACAATCTTGTAGGTATTGTAGACAACTGGACCATGTGATCGAAGACTACCTAATTTTGATAGAAAAATTGCAGGAAAAGCAACAGAATCCTACACATAATGTGCAGAGGGTTAAAGGTGAACCATGTGACGAAGGCCCATTCTTAATGTCTTAACATGCAGTGGGATGGCGGCTGGGGGAGATGAGGAGAAATATATGGTTGAACCTCTTATCTGGAAAGTAATTGTTAAACAAGAAGGTTTGGACCTACAGAAGGAAAAGGAAACCTTTGTTGCAACCCGCAAAGACTTCACTAAGGATGAGGCACCTATGCCAAAATTTCCAGCAAACCTAAGAACTGATGATGAAGTTAAACCATTTCTCCAAGCATGTATGAAGTTGTTGTGCAACTAGAAGGCAATAGAGAATCTACAGGAATTCATATAAAGCTGCGCAGAGAGACCTAACCTACCTCCAGAAGTTAAATATGTGCACAAGTTGTACAAGCATAAGAAACACACTGGTAGGGAAATGCGACTAACAACGCAGATTGGTGACTATGAAATGGATCAAGTTATTTTTGACCTAGGATCAGATGTGAATGTATTTCCTAAGAAAACTTGGAAATGAATGGGATAACCTAAGTTGGAATGGTCCACTATCTAGCTGTGTATGGCCAACCAACAGAAGATCATATCATTTTGGAGACTGTCAAAGATCGTGGTAGACATTGCAGGAGTCAAGGTCCAAGCCAATTTTGAGGTAATTCAGAGTGTAGAAGATGTGGACCCCTATCCTGTGCTCCTAGGATTGGATTGGACCATAGATATGGGAGGTATCATCAATCTAATGAAAAGAAGCATGGTGTTTGAAAATGAAGGTACACGGGGGATAGTACCATTAGACCCTATGGAAGGAGAAGAACATACGGAGCCGGTGCGCGAGGAAGAGGATGTGGATCACATATATAAGTTAACTGCACGAGATGAATATTGGATCGATCCTACAGCTGATGGTGTGCTTTGCTGGGAGAAGGACAGTGAATGTTTCTTTGACTCCGATGGGAAGATGGAAAATTGGCAGAATCGGTTACATGATGTATCTACAATATGATGTCTTAGAATCACAAAGAACTTACGATGCATCTCCTCAGAGGCAAGAGGACTTCCCTAATTTGATGGTTCTGGTAGCATTAAGGAGTTTCTCCGAGCATTTAAAGCTGTAGTCCCACTGGAGTAGAGGCTATGGGCCCTTAAGCTAGCCATGAACGCAACACCTACGAGGTGGTGAGACATGCATAAGGGGGCATTCCAATATTGGGAAGAGATTCAGGATATGATGATATTGCGGTTTGAACCTCCAACTCACTTGCGCTTAAAGACATTCCTTGGCCCAAGGGACCCATGCGAGCATTTGTTCACTTGGATGGAGAAGTGGTGCAACCGGACATCAAAAGAATGGGCTCACCTATTTATTCATGCCTTAGGACCAATTCCCATTGCATGATATTTGGATGCAGAGCTACATTAGCGCACCCACCATTGGGAAACATTAAAGGATGAGTTTGTAGGGACATTAGGGTTGGTAGGTGAAACAGAGGTGCTTGATAAAGCTCTTCAGGATATATATACTTAGTATTTGATGAATCACACCCTTATGGGGCACTTGGGGCACCAACATGGGAAACGCAGATGCAGGATATTGTCAACTGCCAAAATTTAGCAATAGAAGAGTGCGATGAAGATAAAAAAAATGTCACTATCCCGGAGTTGGAGGGAGAACGCGCAGTTAGCGGGCCCCCACTGCAAACTGTTGATGTTACTAAGCCTTTGAAGCTACGAGAAGTCAACATCGGAACAGAAGAGAAACCTAAGTTGGCTAAAATTGGGGACTACTGGGATGATGATATAGTAGGAAAAGTTTCAGAACTACTTACGGAATACGAAGACTTATTCCCGATGAAGTTCTTCAGATTCAAAGGGATTACAGGGGACCTAGGGGTCATGTGCATCACTTTAAAACAAGATACGCACCTTGTGAAGTAGCATCCTTATCGGCTGAACCGTAAGTATAAGCAAAAGGTTAAGGAAGAAATCGACAAAATGGTCACCGTAGGTATCATCGAACTGGTCGAGAAATTAGACTAGGTAAGTTCGCTGGTGGTTCAAGAGAAAAATACTAAGGGAGAGATATGAATATGTGTTGACCTGCACAAATTCAATGATGCTAGTGTGCATGATCCCTTTCCCACACCATTCTCAGATGAAATCCTTGACAGCATGGACAGGCAGGAAGCATACTCATTTACAGATGGTTTCTTGGGCTACCATCAGATGAAGATTGCACCTCAAGATCGCAACAAAACTACGTTCACTACTGAATGGGGATCCTTTCAATATACTGTCATGTCATTTGGGCTAAAAACCGCCCCTGCTATATTTTCACGGGTAGTGGTCGCAGTGTTTAAAGAGTTCATCCACAAGTTTTTGGAGGTATATTTTGATGACTGGACTATCCTCAGCTTGGTGAATAAGCATGTCTCAAACCTACGCATGATGTTGGATGCCTGTAGGAAGCACCATATTTCCCTGAATATCAAGAAGTCATATTCTACGTACCCTTCAGAATATTGCTGCGGCACATAGTTTGTCGGCAAAGATTGATGGTTGATCCTGCCAAAGTCGCAGCAATCATAATCCTGGCAGTTCCTACAACTGAGAAACAAATGCATTCGATCCTTGGACATACAAGATACTACAGGAAGTTCATTTAACGGTACGCGCTGATCACGGCGCCTATGGAAAAATTTCTTAAGAAGGATGTTTTGTTTTTTTGGGATGATGAGTGTCAGAAGAGATTCGAGCTACTGAAGGAGAAGATGTTCTCGGCGCCTATTCTCATATTTCTTGATTGGGCGAAGGTATTCAATGTTCACGTAGATGCATCGAGGATTACCCTGGGAGTGGTCCTTATGTAGCTGGAGATGGAGACATTGATTATCCTATTGCATTCGCTAGTAGGAAGCTCTCTAGTGTGGAGCACAATTACTCCACTACGGAGCAGGAGGGATTGGCCATGGTCTATGCATTACACAAGTATCAACATTATCTGTTAAGAGGGCACTTCAAAATGTTTACAGATCACTCTAATTTGAAGTACCTAGTCAATAAGCCAGTGTTTGAGGTGGAAATATTCTGATGGTTACTCCTGTTTCAGGAATATGATTTTGAGATCATTCTCAAGATGGGGAAGTTGAATACTGCACCGGACCACTTATCCTGAATAAAAAATGGCAAAGAACCAACCAATCTAGAAGAGGGATTTCCTGATGCGCAACTGTTCTCCATTAAAGTAGTTGATGAGAACTTCGCCGACATCATTCAGTTCCTAACTAAGGGGATGGAACCTGTGGAATGTTCGGTACAAAAAAATAAAGAATTGGTAACCCACGCAACATATTTTACCATCATCGCATGTCATCTCTATAAAATGGGAGTTGACAAAGTGTTGCGAAGATAGATTTTAGAGCATGAAATGCACGCTATATTAGCAGAATCTCATGAGGGTGTAGCAGGAGGTCACTATGCGGGGAAGGCCTCATCCCAAAATATCTTCAGACCTGGAATATGGTGGCCTACCTTGCATAGTGACTCTCACAACTATTGCAAAGCCTTTGATATGCACCAACGAACAGGAAGGCCATCACACCGAGATGAGATGCCCCTACAACTGTAAATGGCCCTGTAAGCATTTGACAAGTGGGCCATCGATTTTGCAGGGCCTATCAGCTCGCCCGGGAAAAAAATAGGTCCATGCTACATCATAACTTCCACTGATTATGTAACTAGATGTGCCGAGGCATAGGCTGTGAAGGATTTCCCCGCAGATACCACTGCACACTTAATTTTTAGAAGATTCTGACCAGGTCTGGATGTTCGAATATCTTCATGAGAGATAGAGGTACGCACTTTGTTAATGAAACAATACAGGCCTTAATGGAATAATTTCGGATCCACCATGCGAAGAGCACTCTGTATCATCCATAGGCAAACAGAGTGGTAGCTTTTAATAAAATCTTGGAGCAAGCACTGACTAAGGTTGGTAATGTTGATCGCAGCAAATGGGACCTGCGCATCCTATATGTCCTTTGGGCCTATCGAACCACCTGCAAGAAGTTGACTAGGAAGACACCGTTTTGAATGGTCTATGGCAAGGAGGTCATTATGCCCATGGAGTATATTGTTCCTAGCCTGCGCATCGCAACCTTTACATACATGGCGGAGCTTGATATCATGGAGGAGCATTTAGCGTAGGTTGTGGCTTTGGAGTAAGATTGTTTCATTACTAAATTCCATGAAGAGGTTCTGAAGGCTCGGGAGAAGGCATGGCATGACTGATATATTCAAAAAAAGACATTTTTGGAGTGAAAATTGGTCCTGTTATATGATAGCTAGTTTTTGAATCACCCAGAGAAGTTTCTTCATCACTATCTAGGTCCCTATATGGTAAAAGGAATCACGGATGGCGAAGCTGTTTGGTTGGATACCCTGCGTGGAAAAATGTTACCAGGCTATGTCAATGGTAGTCAACTCAAAACATATCGGATCAAATGACTATATGGCTGGAGTAGTTGTATGGGGCGGAGTATGCCCACCAAGGAAGGTAAGTGCGGAAAGGACCATGGTACGCACAGGGAGCAACCGAAAATTTGGAAGGTCGGCGGGGTGCGCGGGTGGCACAAGAGTGTGTTCATAGCGCAGAATGTATGTTGGAAGCGTATTGGTGCATTAGGATTGCAAGAGGTATGCTGGGAGCGCAGGGGTGCACTGGGCTCACAGGAGGTGCAAAAACTGGCTGTTGGAACAATAAAATCAGGTAAATGGAAAAAGTTACCGTTGAAAGGAGCGGGTGTCTGGCATTTCATATGGTGATTTCCAAAGATTTTTTACCATTTCCTTGATGGTAAGTTTCTAATGAGCCTCTTCCACATATTGATCGAGCCCCACAACTATAAAAGCAGAAGAATCAATCAGACAAGGGTTTCATATCTCTTAAATAGTTTGTACTAGGCGAGTTTGTCCTTGGCAAGTTTGTGCTATGAGATTTTACGTGCCTCTTACATCTCGTTCATGTCTGAGCATCCTACACCCTCTGACAGTAGCAACCCGGAGTTCATTTTCCATGCCAGAATGACTACCACCAATGCCGTTGAAACCTCAGAACCTGTAACATTGATAGAACAAGAATCCGAGGAAGTACTAGAAGTCCACCTCGAAGTGGAGGAGGCCATGTCCATGCCCACAAAGGAAAAGCAAAAGGGTAAAGAAAAAGTGCAAGGATCAGGGAAACACACTAAATGGGCTGGGATGAAGCCCTGCACCTCACCCTGAAATGTGAAGTCCCCGTGGGCAGCGTGCCAGGAAAGCTTTCCTGGGCCAATAAAGAGACCCCTGTCTACTAAGGAAAAGGCCCAGATGGCTGAACCAATCAATTAGCTACCACCCTCTGTTTAGCCTTGCAGACCCTCAACACGCACATCGAATAATCTTGATGGATTTCACACCTATCTTCAGATGTCGCTGACTCTGGGCGAGGTCCCCATCATTGGAGAACACTTTGGAGGCCTTCCCCGAGCTCAAATTCAACAACCATGACTTGGAAAATTTTGAGGCCTTCCCTGAGCTTGCACCTGAGCTATACCTCGAAAGGATACTGGAAGAAGACAGGATAAAGATCATCCCCATGTGTTGGCTGTGTAGGTTGGCTACTTCCGGGCTCTTGAACCTACTGAGGATGCCGCATTTTGGCCATTACAATATTACAGATCGAATTGTGCGCCAACTACTTTGCTTAGGCCATGATGTCAGCCTATGGATCTAGGATCGCATCGCTATTGATGTCATGCTTATTCACTAAATTATTGGCCTCCCCATGGAGGGACTAGACCCTATGTTGTGCGTGGGCAAGACGTACGAGAAGAAGATCATTGACAAAGTACGCGAGGATTACCATGTGCTATGGAACACTCGGGGGTTCATGATCAACACCATCATCGACCTTGGTAGATGTGTACCTTGTTGCTAGCATGCAAACTGATGTGAAAATTTCAGGCTGTTACCATTCCTCCGTACATCATTCAGCTGGTGGGTCAATGTGAAAAGGGGGTGTGCTTCAATTAGGCCTAGTACCTATGCAATGAAATCTTGGCCAATATTTACGAGGCCCAAGCTCAGGGGCACGCATTTTGGTAATCTTGGCCGCTGCTTCTCATTGCGTTGGTCACATCAGAAGCTACAGAAGATTTGGTCCTCCCTGAACTCATGCCTGATATGTGTGATGGGGCACGTTATGAAAATTTGTGGGACTCTAAGGATGTGCAGTGCATTGAAGACAATCAGGTCTTCTACGTCCTGTTTCAGAACGGGCTCATAGCAGCTATCAACTCTTGGTTGCGCTTATCACCAACCATTTATGATAAGCATAAAAGCATCGTTGCATTCCAGCTAACTATGCATAATATACAAATTCGAGGCCGCAAGGATACAACGTGTGTTTTGCTCCCCTACATGGTTGATGATGAAGACATTAACCACCTAGTTGCGACTTGGCCTCTGCACTGGAAACTGGGCTTCAAATGAGGTACAAAGGACTCAGAAGGGATGAGAACCATGATGGTAATCCCACCTATCATCACCAAAGAAACCAGAGGATAGGGAAAAAGTATGGGGAAGGGCGCAGAAGGGTTCGCAACCAGAAAAAATTATGGGGAAGGGCGTGGAAGCAACATCGTAGAAGGATGCATAGTAGGATCTGGGTGCAGAAGGTCAGGAGGCGAGAGGTGTTGATTTCCATTGAGGAATAAAGCAAACAAGTGACCCTACTAAAGTGCCACGAAAGAAGAAACACTCTCAATGTTGAGAAAGTGACGAAGGCATTATGCTGACAGAAGGGGACCTCGAGCAGATCGCAGACGTGGTCACTTTGGCTGCAAAAGACAAATGGATAGCTCTAGAAGAGCAGGAGAAAGTTGCGGTCAAAACCCTCTAGGCTAAGCTCCGTGCTCTATAGTTAAATACCAACACTTTGCAAACGAGTATGATCCAGGTCAAAACAGCCCTAGCCACAAGCACTACAGTGATCAATATGGCAGAAATCCACCTCTACCCTCTACCTAGCATAGCCCTCATACTGATTCCACACGACTTAGGAGTGCAAGTCCGAGCCTGCGTGGAGGCACAGTTAGATCTCCCCTGCCTACCACATGAACCATTGTAGCTTCTTCACGCATCCCTGTTTGAAGAAATTCAGCATAGGGATTGTTGTGGATCCTAGAGACAGCCTTGAGTTGTGAAAGACCAGTGCCTAGGAAATATTATACAACAAGGAGCATATGATATAACATGGTAAGTTATCAGGAAAGGCTCTCATGCTATCTCTTGTAAACAAGAAGGTTAATTTGAATGGGACCAAAAATTTCAGAAAATTGACACAAGGAAAGCAATACTGCAGAGGCAAGGTGTGAAACTCTTAATACAAATGTATCAGACAATTTAAAGGCAACTTACTATAAAGAGGGCTGAGTTCTAAAATACCTCACAGAGATGAATAATCAGAAGGTGTTTACTGCGTATGAAAGATTGAGATAATACTAACTATCATTGGGATGATATCCAGAGACAAATATCAACATGTAATGGGCTTACAAAGTTAAGAATCCATACATGAAAATAGTGTTTTAAAAATAACATCCCATAGAAGCTAATATAGCAAAAGTATGGTTGAAGTGGAAAATGAAACAGTATATCAGGCTTGAGCCATATTTAAAGCACTTGACTGATTTTAGCATGAGTATCAATTAGGATAAATTCATACCAAAAACCAGTGAGTCACTCGCATTCCATAACATGATACAAGAGAAATGGATGTGAATGAAATCAACAGCTAAACTATAACATATCAGAAAGGTTTACGAACTGTAAAGAACCAAGACTAGAATCCTCCTTAAAGATATAAATCCTCATCACTAAAACCCAACGGGCTCTGTACATTCATATAAAAGTTCCACAAGAATGCATACAAAATTCTCTCACAGCATATTTTTTCTGAAAATCTAGAATCCTTTACAATCTGTTCTTGGGGATTTTTATAGGGGAAAAATGAGTAACAAGAGTGGATGATGAACATTAAATTGATTCATTAAGACAGCATGGAGGAAGCTTCCACGCCTCTGTTGCTTAATGGCACTGCATTGTTGTATTTACTTCATAGTATGGCTGAGGGGTCTTTGGCAGGTCAACATCTGACCTCTGATGTTTCGTGAAGTCCTTCTGGCTCCCTGGAACTCTGCGCTAGCCTTCTGGAAATGTTGAACTAGATAGAAAGTCCTCGGGCCTCCATACTCCATAACTATTGGTTCTGACAGTCTTTAAGAAGCTTCAATCAGTGTAATTAACTGTTTCTGGGCTCGAGGAGGCATGGAGACCGCTATAGGAAGGTGTACTGTCTGGAGAAAAACGTTCATTGATGTTAGGACACAGATATGGATTTTGTGCGCTTTAGGCCTTCAAACTGCGCCCTAATCCTTTGAACGCGGGATTAGGTGCTAAATTTTCAATTAACAGGCCTGAATCCCTCTAATCTGTCTCTGTTGATTCACCTAGCCACTTTTGTAATGGCCTCTCTGTGTTATGAATTGCGGTGATTGCAATTATGGAGGATAGAGTAAATTTTCCACTCTTTGAAACCCTGAACAATAAAATAAACTAATTATAAAATCCAAGGGATGGTGGAAACGATGTTGTGAAGGCCTGCGAAGCGGTGGTGGAAATGGTGGAAGCGGTGGACTGATGAATATTTGGAGCAGAAGGAGTCGTGAACCATCCGATTAGGTGGGCAGATGAAGATTGACGATCGAGATCGATGAATGGAGATGCTAAAACGAGGTTAGGCATAGCAATAACAATTAGTGTAAAGCCCAAGGCTTTAAAGTTTCAGGCAAATACACAGAATAACATAGGAAATGAATGGAATGGGGACCATGGTGTGGGACTCGGTCAAGGGTGGAGGGCGATTTACTGTGAACCATCGGATCTCAGGAGGATATCGACAGTTGGGATCATCCAAATGGGGTTAATAGGGAAATCCAATTAATAAAATGGTGAAATGTGCGACAAAATGTAGACCATAGATCCGGGTCAACGGACAATGGAGATCCAATCGCATCGGAGGGAGGCAGAGGGTAACACTTTTAAGATCTTCTGATTGGTGATGGTGTGATTAAGCACCTGCCGTATGATCTGGAACAATATCGACAACGGAAATTACATCGGCGGGGAGAAAGGCAGGTGTAATGAGCGGGTAAAAATTAAATCTAGGTCGTGGGATCAAAATGGATGAATGGCGGAGATCGGATCGAGAGTCGTCAATCGGCGATCGCCAATCAGGGATACGAAGGGTGGCACGTTTTGGAACTTGCAATTGGTGATGCCCTAATTTTGCGATAGCCATCAGATCGAGTGGTAGATCGACGGTTGGTGGGCAACTAGAGGGTGAATGGATCGGGGCAATGGGCACGACGGGAGAGAAGCACTGGCCGTCGGATCTTAACCAATCAACGGTCGGGATCGCGGCAGAAGTTTACGGAAAAAAGCCATCGCATCGGAATTTATCAAGCACAACACAGAAAACGTGCTCCTATGAATGTTCCGATTTCGATTAGCGCCCATGCCTTTAGCGCTTGGTCTCGGGCGTAAAGCATATGGGGAAGTGGTTCAACGAGGCTGGCCCTAAAGGGGCTAAGCCTGTTATATGAAAAATATGGGCTTTTGGCCTATTTTCAATGCACTTTAAGTTCAAAAAGGGGTAACGATAGAGCGGAGAAGGGGTTATTTGGCCAAACAAAGGGTGTTTCTGAGGTTTAAAGGGGAGATGGGATAGTTTAGAGGGTAAGTGGTGAATTAGAAGGGGAGAAAAGGTGATGAAAATAGAAGTTGGTGGGAATGAAATTAGGGAAATGGTGGCCTTTTCGGGCATTTTTATTCATAACAGAGAGGCTGTAAAACTGGTAACAACAGTGAGGATTTATGAAAGGGCAAGGGACAAGGAGGCTTCAAGGATGATGTGTTTTTAGAGGGAATGCATTCCTTGAATGCTCAAAGATAGTTTAACCCCTTGCTTGCTTGTCAAAAAATTAATAGAGGGTTGAGATGATCAACATTGGCTCCACCTGGGGATGACACATTCATCCCTAGGCGTGTCGAGAACTTCGCAGACCACTTGTTAATATTCTGCGTGGACACCACTCTTCAGCACTTTTTATTCTTCTCTTCATGATTCATCATGACACACACATGATTCAAACAAAGATGAAAATAGAAAACTAATGTACAGTATAATACATCAGGCTCTCTTGACCTGAATCCAAACTGGAAGTAAGGTTTTAGGAACTGACCGTTTACAGGGGCATTGAGCACGTCTCCCTATAAATTTTCCAAACTGACTTGTTCCAAAATTTTAAAAGGGCCGAACCAAAGTGGGTCGAATTTACCATGTTTCCCCTTTTCATCTCTTCGAATATCCCATATAAGCACTAAATATCCAACCTACAACTTCCTGTCCTTGGCATGCTGATCAAAATGGTCCTTCATCTTCTCTTGATATTCAGCTAGCCGCTAACTTACCTGGTTCCATGTTTCTTCTAACTCCACCAGCTCATTTATTCTCCTGGTCACACAATTGGGTTCTTCCTGACTTTCTTGAATGAATCGTGCTACTAGTAAGGGTAACTATGCAGCGAATACTGCTACCCTCCCATACGAAAATTCATATGGGGACTTCTCAGTTGCTCTCTTGCTGGTAATCTTGTTGGCCCAGAGAGCAAATTTCAACTAGGAATCCCATTTTTTCTGATTTTCGTTGATAGCCTTCTTCAGTGCTCTCTCCAGGGTTTTATTTGAGGACTCTGCCAGGCCATTTCCTTGTGGGTAATAAACCGTGGAGTGACCCAATGCAATGTTATACTACTGGCAGAAGCTGACAAACTTTGCAGATTTAAAAGCCTGTGCATTGTCGGCCACTATCTTGGCAGGGCAACCAAATCTGGATATGGTATTTTCTTCCATGAATTTCATCACCACCACATCTGTTGCATTTATCGCAGATATAGCTTCCACCGACTTAGTGAAATAATCTATGGCAGTTAATATCCACTTATGATGACCGCTTGAGGGAGGATGTATTTCATCGATAAAGTCGATTCCCCATTGCTGGAATGGTTCATCCACGTGAACGGGGATCATCAGCAGAGGTGCCAAATTCTGTCTTTCAACAAATATTTGGAATTTCTCACAAGCTATGACCTGAGCAAACACATCTCCAAAGAGTTTGGGCCAGTAGAAACCAACCTTCAAGATTTTGTGAGCAGTGGCCCTCCAGCTGTAATGACCCCCACAGATTCCTTCATGAAATTCAGCCATTATATTCTCTACCTCATCCTCGGTGAGACATAGGAGCAGAATACCTGAAGGATCTCGCTAGTACAGCCGACCATTGGCAACAAAATTTTTTTGTGATCTCAACCTTAGTGTTCTATATTTAGCTTTGTCGCAGCTGGGAGGGTAGCTGAGTGTGAGAATATATTCCACTATCTCTTTATACCACAGGCTGGTGAGGTACTTCATATGTGTCTTCTGAGTAGCTATCTCTACTCCCTGTTGCTCTTCTTTCTTCCCAGACTCCTCATTTTCTATCAAGGACAGATTTATACCCAGAGCCTGATAGTTTGATTCGGATAAGATTTTGGCTAGCCCTTGTCCCTTGATCAGTTTGGTAGGAAGGATATCTAGCTCATACTCTAGTATTTTGGCAATCCATTTCCCTCTTTTCTCTTCGCTATCTCCTTGGATAAGAATATCTTTTACAGCTGCTATAGGTACAAACGCAGTGATATGGGACTGCAATACTACATGCAAAATGCTTTAAGAGATTTCACCAGGGAATATGCCTACTTTTCTAATATGTTATATTTCAATTCTGCATCACGGAGCACCTGACTGAAGAAGGTGATGGGATTCTCGTACCCTTCTTCATTTTTCTGTAATAAAACTCCTACCACTGTATGAGGTGATGCAAATGAAAATACCATGAAAGGTTTGGCATAATCTGGTCGAGCTAGCATAGGGGCTTCAACAAAGGCATTTTTTATCCTGGAAAATTCCTCTCGTGATTCTTGGGACCAGCTTACCTCATTATTTTTCTTCAGGAAGTCAGTTATATGTCTAACTATCTGAGCATAGTTAGGGATAAACCTCCTCGTAAAGTTAATGCGTCCTAGGAACACCTACACCTCCTTTTTATTTCTGGGAAGACAAATGCCATTTATAACTTCTACTCTCTTAGGATCTATTTTTACCCCATCTTTGGTTACAATATGTCCCAAAAGCTTACCTTCTTCTAATGCAAACAGTGACTTTTGTGGATTGAGAGAGAGACCATACCTTCTGCACTTCTCAAAAATTCTACGCAAGTGTTCAATGTGCTCGGTATCACCTTTTGATAATAGAGTGATATCATCCAGATATACTACCACGAACTTATCTTGCTCCCCAAAAAAGGTAATTTCCATGGGCCTTTGAAAAGTGGCCCCTGCGTTGATCAACCCAAAAGGCATCCTGGCATACATAAAATTACCCCAAGGAGTGGTAAAGGCAGTCTTCTTCTGATCTTCTGGTAGTATAGCCACCTGATTGTAACCAAAGAATCCATCCATCATCGACATCCAAGAAGCTCCTACCACTTTCTGCAGGATGTAATCCATCTTGGGTAGTGGATAATTATCTTTTAGGGATGCTTGGTTTAAATTTCAGAAATCAACACATAGCCTTATTTCTCCATTGTTTTTCTGGACAGGGACTAGGTTTGCTACCCACTCAGAATACCTCAATGGCAGAATGATTTTGGCCTTCAACAACTTATTGATTTCTTTCTTGATGGAGGGAAGCAGCAGGGGATTAATCCGTCTAAGCTTTTGCTTGTGCTTCTTCACATCTCCTTTCAAAGAGATTTTATGTTGCATGATGTCGATATCAAAGGTTTTCAGGTCTTGATAAGACCACGAAAACACATCTTTGTAAGACTGAAATAATTTCAGATATAGCTCTCTATATTCTTCTGGGACCTCCTTGGATAATTTCGCAATTTTGGGGTCATCATCAGTACCAAGGTTAAGATATTCTACCTAATTTTCCTCCACAACTTTGTTCGGCTACAGTCGGACATCGTTCTTGTCAAACAGTCTTTCTAAGGGCACTAGTCCTTGGGGTATAACGTTGCCTTTTAGTTGCAGAACTTTATGGCCAACCACCCTTTCTTCCCATTTATTTTCTGAAATATCCTCAGCCTCTTCTTCTTCACAAGCATCAATCTCCATGTTGGAGAATTCTCTGATTTTTCCCATAAATATTTTCACTTGCTCTTCATCCTAAAACACTTGCCAGTGCTTGATGTTGTCTGGGATTGATGTCCGGTAACGTACCTCAATTTCATATCTTAAGAGAGGGTTTTGAGGTGGGAAGAAAGTACTGGTAGCCACTGCAAGGGAGTCTGCCATCCTATTATGTTCTCGAGGCATGAACTTAATATTAAATGCCAAGAAAAAATTCTCCACTAGGTCCCAAACTTCATTCCTATAAGCCCTCAGCCTAGGATGTTTGGTTTGGCACTGATTCTTTACTTGTCTAACCACCAGTTCCAAATCTCCCAGAACCTTTAAACTCTGTATGTTCATGCTCCTGGCTGTCTGTAACCCTAAGAGAAGTGCTTCATACTCGGCCACATTATTAGTGGCCTCATATTCTAGCTTGAAAGACAGTGGGACCCATTGGCCTGTAGGATAAATCAATAATACTCCAGCCCCATTACCTTCTCTGGAGTTTGCTCCATCAAAATGAAGTGTCCAGATTCATGTTTCATGGCTCTCTATGGACTGCTCAGTCTTGATCTGAAAAAATGATGGTTTATGAGCGTAATCTTGATCTTCTTCTAGCATCAAACATGAGAAATCACCCTCCTTACTATATATTGGTGAATTAACCGAGTTGTCAGCCTTAGTAACCATCTTGAAAAATCTGGTTTCCCTGTACAAACTCCTCTCCTGGCCACCAAAAATCGGGATAGTAGCATATGTTAAGTCTAACTTGATTGACCCACTGATTTTTGTCCCAGAGGACCTTGACAGCAACATGTCGAAGCGAGCGGGGATGTCGGCCACCACGATGTCCATCACTACACTTTTTGCTGGGATTTGGGCCAAATTGAAAACCAAGTCCTTGATCATACCGAGGCATTTAACTCTTTTGGAATCAAACGAATAGAGGTCCTTGTATGGACGGGCGATTTGTAATCCTAGTTGTTCCATGACTGACAGAGGAAGTAGATTATGGGAAGCTCCCGAATCTAACATACAGTTATGTAATAGCAGGTCATGAATCACTAGAGACATATAGAAAGGAGGAGTAGAAGCATCTAATTCCTCAACGTGGGGGCCAAACACAACCATGGGTCTTTCTTCTTGAAGGTTGAGACTATCTGGGATATGTGCTGCTTTTGGAGGGAGCATGAAAGACGTGACCTGGGACTGATATGCATGCTGCTTCAACAATTCAGTCAAGGAAACTGTGATTTTGACCTTCTCAAGTTCCTTTTGTAGACTAAAGGCAGGAGAGGAATTTTCTATTGTGACCTCCTTTGACTCTTTATTTTCGGCCAAGGGTTTGGCTTCTTTTGTCACAGACTTGGTATTAGGGGGAATGACTACATTTGAAGAGGAAGGAATTTGATCATTAGACTGCAAAGATTCGTTTAGAGGTCTCTTACCTTTTTCTGTGACCATTTGCACTGTTGTCTCCTTCTGACGAGCTGCTTCCTTCTGAAGTGGCTCTTCTTCTTGATCATGAGTATGAGTTCTCTTCCTAGAAGATCTGAGATCATATCTTCTATTGAACCGTGCTTGCATGAAATCAACAAAATGCTTACAATAGTCATCAACCTCTGGGTCCTCTGTGCCTCTAGCCCCCTCCTCTTCTTGTAATGAGATCTCGGCCCCATCACTTCCTTGCAAGGGGCATTCTGCTTCATCCCTATTCAAAAAATCAATATTTTCCTCCTCTACCTCATAGGCAGCGTCTTAAGTAGGACCATTTACCTGTCCTTCCAAGTACAACGAGCGTGGTACCTGGTCCTGTTTCTCTTTCAGTTCCCTTTGAAGTATTTGCAGGGGCGGTTTACTATACTGGGGATTGTAACCCCTATTTGGAGCATTCTGGAAATTCTTGGAGGATGAATTCTTGGCCTCTAGTTCAAGTCTGACCAGCTTACTAGAAAGGTTCTTAATCATTTTGTTCATTTCTTCAATTCTGTCGTTGGCTGAGTCTTTGTCTTGGCTAGAGGTGGATACCTCTTCTTTCCCCTTTCTTCTAGTATCTTGTTCAGATTTTCCCTTTGATTTTACAGTAGAGGTGAAATTTGCCTCCAACTCTAGCGCATCTGTATGAGCATAATCCAGGGTGGAAACCTTTCTTTCTCTCAGAGAGAAACTGAATTCTGAGTCAAAAGCTGCTACGAAAACAACTTTAGCCGTAGTTTTATGAGGTTTCATATCGACAGGAAGGCTCAAATACAATTTGTTAAACCTCTTGATAAATTCTGACACCCCTTCATTATGTTTTTTCTTGAGTGTGTTAAACTCAGTAAGACAATGTCCATGATCTTTCTTCTCTCCCAATTTTCTGAGAAAATTATCTTCCATTCCTTCCCAAGTGGTGATGGAATGGTCTCTTAATGTCTTAAACCACTTTCTAGCTTCACTGTCAAGAGATTGCACAGACAGTATTAGGACTACATCTAGGTGTTCCACATTAAATTTCTCTGCAAAAGAGCAGAATACTTCAAAATGTTTTTGAGCTTCAATCTCATTTTCCCCATTGAATCGGGGTAAGATCTTTAGATAATCCTGTGGCATATCGTGCAACAATTGCGGTAATGCCAGGGGGGCATATTTATTCAACAAGAATCTGGGAACATTGGCCATTGGAGGAGGTGGAGGTAGTGTAAGAGTTTGATGTGTAAAAGGAGAAGGAGGAGGTGGAAGTAAAGTATGAATGACAAGAGGAATGTATTGGACAACAGCTTGAGGTGTTGACGGGAACAACGGGCTATTAATAGCAGCTACTTTGGTGACTTCCTTGACCTCTTAAACTTTAGGAGTAGGGTGAAAGTCATCTTTAACTCGGATGCCTCCCCGGGGTGGACTATCTGAGTAGTAATCGATATCTCCCACAGTGGAGTCGGGACCTTGCACTTGGGAAACTTGAGAGGAGGAGGATGGAAAGTCTTCTAGAGAGAATTGAGGAATCTCAGTATGGGCTGATTGTCTTCCCCTCCAACTTCTCCTATGTATGATCTTCTCTGGGTCAGACACAGACAATGTCTTTGGCTGAGAATTATCTGACCTCAGGTGTGGCTTACGAGGAGCCAGGACTGCAAGTAAATTTTTCTGATGAATGAATGTGCAGTCGCCAAGGTGAGGGATCTACAACTCTCAGCTCTCCATGCTCACATGTTTGGAGAGTGAATAAGGTTTTGTTGAGGCCCAGAGAATTAACTTTTCTCAACTTCGATTCCCCAGCAACCGCGCCAAAAAGATGTTGTGGATCCTAGAGACAGCCTTGAGTTGTGAAATACCAGTGCCTAGGACATCTTATACAGCAAGGAGCATATGATATAACACGTGAAGTTATTAGGAAAGGCTCTCATGCTATCTCTTGTAAACAAGAAGGTTAATTTGAATGGGGCCAAAACTTTTAGAAACTTGACACAGGGAAAGAAATACTGTAGAGGCAAGGTGTGAAACTCTAAATACAAATGTATCAGAAAATTCAAAGGTAGCTTACTGTAAAGAGGGCTGAGTTCTAAAATACCTCACAGAGATGAATAATCAGAAGGTGTTTACTGCGTATGAAATATTGAGATAATACTAACTATCATTGGGAAAATATCCAGAGACAAATATCAACATGTAATGGGCTTACAAACTTAAGAATCCATACATGACAATAGCGTTTTAAAAATAACATCCCATAGAAGCTAATATAGCAGAAGTATGGTTGAAGTGGAAAATGAAACAATATATCATGCTTGAGCCATATTTAAAGCACTTGACTGATTTTAGCATGAGTATCAATTAGGATAAATTCATACCAAAAACCAGTGAGTCACTCGCATTCCAGAACATGATACAAGAGAAATGGATGTGAATGAAATCAACAGCTAAATTATAACATATAAGAAAGGTTTACGAACTGTAAAGCACCAAGACCAAAATCCTCCTTAAAGATAGAACTCCTCATCACTGAAACCCAACGGGCTCTGTACATTCATATAAAAGTTCCACAAGAATGCATACAAAATTCTCTCACAGCATATTTTTTCTGAAAATCTGGAACCCTCTACAATCTGTTCTTGGGGATTTTTATAGGGGAAAAAAGAGTAACAGGAGTCAATGATGAACATTAAATTGATTCATTAAGACAACATGGAGGAAGTGTCCACGCCTCTGTTTCTTAATGGCACTGCATTGTTGTATTTACTTCATAGTATGGCTGAGGGGTCTTTGGCAGGTCGACATCTGACCTCTGATGTTTCGTGAAGTCCTTCTGGATCCCTGGAACTCTGCGCTAGCCTTCTGGAAATGGTGAACTAGATAGAAAGTCCTCGGGCCTCCATACTCCATAACTTCTGGTTTTGACAGTATTTAAGAAGCTTCTGTCAGTGTAATTAACTATTTCTGGGCTCGAGGAGGCATGGAGACCATTGTAGGAAGGTGTACTGTCTGGAGAAAAACGTTCACTGATGTTAAGACACAGATATGGATTTTGTGCGCTTTAGGCCTTCAAACTGCGCTTTAATCCTTTGAACGCGGGATTAGGTGCTAAATTTTCAATTAACAGGCCCGAATCCCTCTAATCCATCTCTGTTGATTCACCTAGCCACTGCTGTAATGGCCTCTCTGTGTTCAGAATTGCGGTGATTGCGATTATGGAGGATAGAGTGAATTTGCCACTCTTTGAAGCCCTACACAATAAAATAAACTAATTATAAAATCCAAGGGATGGTGGAAACAATGCTGTGAAGGCCTGCGAAGCGGTGGTGGAAATGGTGGAAGCAGTGGACTGATGAAGATTTGGAGCAGAAGGAGTCGTGAACCATTCGATTAGGTGGGCAGATGAAGATCGATGATCGGGATCGATGAATGCATATGCTAAAAAGAGGTTAGGAGGAGCAATAACAATTAGTGTAAAGCCCAAGGCTTTAAAGTTTCCGGTGAATACACATAATAACATAGGAAATTAATGGAATGGGGACCATGGTGTGGGACTCGGTCAAGGGCGGAGGGCGATTTACTGTGAGCCGTCGGATCTCAAGAGGAGATTGATGGTTGGGATCATCCGAATGGGGCTAATAAGGAAATCCGATGAAGAAAATGGTGAAATGCGCGACACAATGTAGACCGTAGATCCGGGTCAATGGACGACAGAGATCCAATCGCATCGGAGGGAGGCGGATGGTAACACTTTTAAGATCTTCTGATTGGCGATGGTGCAATTGAGCGCCAGCCGTCTGATCTGGAACAAGATCGACGGCGGAAATTACATCGGCGGGGAGAAAGGTAGGTGTAATGAGCAGGTAGCGATTAAATCTAGGCCATGGGATCAAAATGGATGAACGACGAAGATCGGATCGGGAGTCGTCAATCGGCGATCGCCAATCGGGGATACGAAGGGTGGCGCGTTTTGGAACTTGCGATTGGCGATGCCCCGATTTTGCGATAGCCGTCAGATCGGGTGGTATATCGACGGTCGGTGGGCAACCGAAGGGTGAATGGATTGGGTCGATGCGCGTGACGGGAGAGAAGCGCTGGCCATCAGATCTTAACCGATCAATGGTCGAGATCGCGGTGGAAGTTTACAGAACAAAGCCATCGCATCAGAATTTATCAAGCACAACACAGAAAACACGCTCCTCCGAATGCTCCGATTGCGATTAGCACCCAGGCCTTTAGTGCTTGGTCTCGAGCGCAGAACATATGGGGAAGTGGTTCAAGGGGGCTGGCCCTAAAGGGGCTAAGCCTGTTATATAAAAAATATGGGCTTTTGGCCTATTTTCAATGCACTTTAAGGCCAAAAAGGGGTAACGGTAGAGGGGAAAAGGGGATATTTGTCCAAAAAAAGGGTGTTTGTGAGGTTTAAAGGGGAGATGGGATAGTTTAAGGGTAAGTGGTGAATTAGAAAGGGAGAAAATGTGATGAAAACAGAAGTTGGTGGGAATGAAATAAGGGAAATGGTGGCCTTTTCAGGCATTCTTCTTCACAACAGAGAGGCTGTAAAACTAGTAACAACAGTGAGGATTTATGAAAAGGCAAGGGACAAGGAGGCTTCAAGGATGATGTGTTTTTAGAGGGAATGCATTCCTTGAAAGCTCAAAGAAAGTTTAATCCCTTGCTTGCTTGTCAAAAAACTAATAGAGGGTTGAGATGATCAATAGGGATCATCAAGTTCATAAGCAGCTCAATACAGCTAAGCAGATAATCGAAGAAAATACCCCTGAAGCATCTTAGGCACAATCTGCTTGTACCCTCATCGTCGCGTAGCAGACAGATATGGAGCACCTAATAAGTAAGCTCCGTGTGGATATTACCGAAGACATCCTGACTACTACCACCCCCCAGGCCAAGATTGAGGGGTTGGTCACAGCGCTAAGAGCCTCAAGGACCGAGATCTAGGTGGTCAAGATGCAGATATAACAACAGATCATGGACTTGTAGGCCAAGTTGCAGCCAAAGACACCATTGGAGGTAAGGACCTAGCAAGTTGCGCTGGTTATAGAGGCCACAAATGTGATTACAGGTAAAATTTCTCACGGTGCCCAATTATTGGAAACAGTGATGCAGCTATGGACCAAGGTGCAGCGTGACCCTCTCCTAATCGAAATCAACTAAGAGCTGAACCTGAAGGAAGAAGAGTTCATCCAGATGGAATCTACGCTAACCACTTTAGTCCCTGCTTAGCGATTGACCCAACTGCGTGCTAACCATACAATCAGAGATGACATGGAGGCTCTTCGACAATGCAAGAAGACATTGAGCGAGCACCTCAAGCCATGGGAAGATGAGGCCCTCAAGTTGTCCCAGGATATTGATGTCGCAGTAAAGCAGCTAAACCAAACTCTGGAGAGCATCACCTTTGCTACGGAACACCCGACTTCACATAAGTTGGTAGAGATAGCCCAGAATGTTGTTGCACAAAGTGATGGAGTGTTTCCCCCGCTTGTGGATGAAATCAAGCACCTATATGCAAAGATGGAGATCCCACAAATGTAGTGACTCGGGATGAGTGACAAGATTGTCTTGGGGGACTATTGGAACAGGGTCCCATAAAGCTACGAATTTTGTATAATTTTGTATAATTCTGGTATTAATAGGTCTAACGCAGGGGTTTTGGGGTGGGTCAAAGCCCCGAATTCTTTGTAATGGTTCAAAGGGTAGACCAAGAGTCCACAAACCACGGTTTGTGAACCACTAGAAGCATAGGCTAAGTCGATATAAATAGATGAGCATTTTGAGTCTAGAGGTAGGCAAGAATTAATATTGATGCTAAGTGTGAATTGTTAGATATTTTTTGGGTTATTTGGGTAAGGACTCCTGCTGGCTATGTGTGTGGAGATCCTCAGTCTTGCTATGTGCAAACCCCGCTAGGCTGTGTGCGCGAGCTATGTTTTGTTGTAAGTCGATCTGATATTACTAGAAGCGAAGTATTACTTAAGTATCTATGTGTATCTGGATTGGTAATGGCTATTGAATGCATCTGTGCAGGTTAATTAGCTGCGAATGTATTTGTGTTATGCATATGTATATTTTTGGTCTATATCAGTTGCAAGCATAATGGTTTTGTGATAGTTTCTGTTTAGCTATGAATACATCTGTTTACCCTATAAGTTTTGTTTATGATATCATGTACTGGTAATGGATGTTGCACATGTGGATGCGAAGATATCGAATACATCTGAATATCTCTATTGTGGTTAATAACTGAATATACTGTGAAAGCCTATGAATAGACCTGTGTGAACCTGGTAGGTTGCGAACTTAGATCTGATAAACTGACCTCCTCTCTCTCTCTGGTACAAAAACCTGGTTCTAACACCCTCCCATAGTGCTTCAAGTTAGACTTTGGCCTGCTCAAGTAGGTCACTACCAAAAGGACCAGTGATATAGGGGTTCGTTGGCAAACCTTAACCTCCGAACCTAGGTCAGGACCCCTCGAGCCAACACCATGTCTTCTTGCATATTCTGAATTTTGATGGTCTACTCAATAATCATACACAACATATTTTATTTTTCCTTCTATAATTTCCCTACTTTTGGAGCTAGAGGGTGCCTTACTATACATCATTTTAGTTGTCTTCTTAATGCTTGAATGTTTGAATTTATGTTCTTAATTGTTTCTTGAGCAACAATGACATCATTAGTATCTAATCCTAATTTTATTACAAGGTATTCTAAAGATTTTATTCTTATATCCTTTTCTAAATATTAAATATATTGTAATTTAATTGGAGAAAGAAATTTCTTTAAAGAAGCTAGCAACTTTGAAGAAGCCATAGAAGGACTTGTTAAGGAAGAACAAATCATCACAGGAGTTTGTTTTTGTAGATCAAACTGATCTATAGAATGAATTATTTTTTCTGTCAAAAGAGAACACATAATTATTATAATATTCTATTATTCTTGGACTTTTGACCTTTGGATCAAGGAATTATAGTTGCAATTGTCCTCTATCAGGGTCCAATAAGATAATAGTTTAGTTTGAGTAGTAAAGGCATGCTTCCGAAAATCATAATATGTAGCAGTATTTAACATTTAATTCTTCTTCTTAATTTATATGAACCAATGAAAATACCTTTCTCGACAGAAGAAGGGGAAGTATATGGATAAAAAATTCTTTCCTTAGTTTGTTGCACAGAAAACATATACTTGCTTGATATCATAATTATACTAGACACTTCTTGATTTATGACCTATGATGATTCTTCCTTTGTATTCATTTTATTTTTCCTTTTGAAAAATATAAATTCTGTTGACCTAGAACATGAACCAGCAGGAGACATACTTTCACTTGGTCTCTTTAACTCTTTCTCTTAAAATCTTGGAGTTTTGAGAGATGTTTGACTAGAAATTGGTTCTTCAACCTCCTGTAGAGTGTTCTCCTCCCATACCTCTTGATTGGCACATTGTTCAATTTATGGTATTGAGATATGAGTATAAGAAGCAGATTTTTGTTCATCTCCAATATGTGAAATGATCTGAGAGGATAATATGTCCAAATAAAACATGACTTAAACTTCATTTGGCTCAATAAACTTTCTACCTCTTCTGTAATATTCCCAAATGGTAAAAGAAGGAATATAGTGCAAAATGCTAGAAAAAATGTGTAAATATTCATTTAAAACCAGGAGGCCAATATGGAGACCTTTCATGTGTTATAAAAACAACAAGATATGTATAGGAAATGGCCCATAAGATACACAACAAGAAAGTACAAGCCTCCAATGGACGAAATCCTTAAGATGAGGTTCTACAACTATATATAAAATCTGGACACTAGAAGGAAAATACCCTCCAGCAGAGGTTATAAAGGAGGTTTTTAGTGTTATAAAATTGGCCCAAATTGTCAAGAAAACATTTTATACAACATCCGTTTATCGTTACAGAGGTTTTGGCGAAGAGGTTATTACGAATGTTTTTTTTCATCGGTGCACTACTCTGGCTTTAACGCACCGGTGTGTACCTATAAAAGGCACCCCGAGGCGATTGAAGGAAAATGCACCGGGTCGTTAAGGTATAAAACCGCACCGAGAAAAGTGTTGGTGATACAATGCACGGGCTCGTTCTAATTGGTCTTGGGATTTGTGCGGTGCCCATAGGTATCAACCCACTGGTGCGTAGACATATAGAAATGCACAGGTGCATAGTATCACAGAAAGGCACCAAGATTTATAATTGGTATCGGTATTCGTGCAGTGCCAATAGGTTTTACAAATGCATTGGTGCTTATAGACAAATAAACACCCCAATGCGCAATATCACACTAACGCTCCAAGATTTATAATTGGTATCGGTATTTGTGCTATTCCCATAGATCGTACAATGGCGGCGATGCGTATAGACACATAAACACACCTGTGCGTTGTACCGCACCAACACACCAATATTTTTAATTGGTTTTGGTGCTTTTGCGGTGCTCATAGGTCGTAGAAATGCACTCGCGCGCTTCTTAATAAAAACACACCAGTGTACAGTTACTAACACACATCGGTTTTCATTTTGTATATTTTAGAAACATCGACCTATGACAGTGAAATTATTGTGATTGTTTTAAATTCATTATTCATCAAAAGTCGACACATCTTATAACAATATTCATACTAATAAAATTCTTATTAATGCATTTGAATGTGATGTTTGGATTAATTTGTTATATCATATCATAATTATTGTGGTTTTTTAAAATTCATTATTCATCAGAAGTCGACACATATATAACTTATAAAAATATTCATAGGAATTAAATTTTTATCAATGCATTTGAGAACGACAATGGAGAAGGCAATAGAATAAATTAAAAAATATTTTATGATATATAATATATATGAATAAGACAGTCTTTATCATATAAAATGGGACATTTATTGGTTTCCCTTTGTCTTTCAATTGAGACACTATGTCCATTACATTAAAAAAAAAAATTTGATTTCAAAGACATATTTCAAAAAATACAACGCCTTGCTTTGATATCCAAACATAGTGATCATCATTCTTCGCTTGAATTGTTGTCACTGCTAGAGCTACTTCCATGACTTGGGTTATTTTCAAGAATGTTTTGTTCACATTGTTGATTGTTTTCTTCTTCTTCACCTTCCATCTACAAACATAAAAATAAACTAAAATGAGTGTATATACATTGGTGAGAATAATGAAAATTGAAATATTAAATAATATACATCAATGTAAATCAAAAAGAAAAATGTCGTACCATAGCAAAAATTGACTCATAAACTATACACATTATTTCAAAACCATGTACCATGCCATCTTTCAAAATTTCATCTGTTGGTGTAGTCCCATACTTTGTTTCCTGCAAGTTTTATACCCCATAACAAATAATATATTTAATATAAAATATTTTTTTGTTCTCTAATTAATTATATACTAAGCTAAGTAGAACATGATCGATAGATGCTTACAAATTCCATAATTAATTTGTGATATGCCAACATATACTCACAACCCATATTTAAGCCAATTTCAATCAATTCGTCTCATGGTTCTTCTTTGTATGTTAGAACCTGTTTGAAGACATTCAATGATGATTTTTGTAAAACAACTTAAAAAATACAAAAAATGAAATCTAGTTAAGTTATTATAAGTAAAAATTACTCAAAAACTTAGATATCAACCCTTTTCTTCCTTTTTTTCCTATTTTGTGTGCTGAATGGGTTCCATTTTCTTTTCTTTTCTTCAAGAAAATTATTGAGAATTAATATTTAATGTTAAATTGTTTATTTATTGTACCTAATGATAAAAAAATTCAATGATTATATGTTACATTTGAAGCACGTTGTTGTTGAGATGGCTCCTCCTGCAATGAAATTTTGTCCATTTCTTTAACCATCTCCTTGTACACCTTTTTAGACATTCCTATTGGAATATTTGTGATATCAACTCTTTCAAATTTTGAGAATTTCATAATCTTTCTGAAAATGTAACATGACAATAATATATTAAATTTTTATATTGATATCTGAAAAGAAAATATAACAAAAGTTATATTTATAAATAATTATAGACAAATATTTAAAGGAATATTACTTTTTCATTCCTTCTTTTTTTTTGTACGTTTTTGCTATTAAAAGTCTGACATGTCTCATTGACCAATTCTCTGGAAACTCTTCCTATAGTTTAGATACAATTTGGTTCTTGGGATCATTGGATTTATTTTTCTATTGTAAGTGGAAAGAACATCTATACATTTGTTCCACTAGATCACTCAAACTTTTGTAAAAATTTTCCCCCTTTTGTTAACTTTCAGCACCACTCGAGACGAGCTATGGAGAAATTCATTTTCATTTGCATGTTCTATATTTTTTATTTAGTTAGAACAACATTCCTTTTCTGAGTTGTTGGTCCATGTAAAACATTAAACAGATGTGAATTAATAGATTGTTTGACACATGTTATCTAAAAATTTTAAGTATATATTAATGATAATTAAAAAAAGTAACTCATATTGAATCGATAATATTTTTCCTTTCACTTGATTCATCCTTTTGCAATTTTTTCATCAAGCTTTTACGCTCTTCTGGTCCTAGATCAAAAATAACCTTATCGAGCTTTGTAATCTTGTGGCTCTGCATAATACAAAGTACAAAATACATATTAGTTAAACTTACATATAGTTCAAAAATAATATTGTCTATAAATAATTTACAAAGAACTTGCCTTTTTTTTATTTTCATGATGTGTTATCAGTATTTTTGTTACTTGATATCTTGTCAGTCATTTCTTTATCAATCTGAACCATGTATCATATCATTCATTAATATATTTATAAATAAAATGTCAACTTTTCAGGTAAAAAATAAATCTCAAGAGACCGGTTCGCCTTTCTTGATGTACGCACCACCACCGATGCATGGGGGTATTACCAACACAGGAAAAAATAGTATAATAGACCATACAATGCATGGGGTATTATAAATTCATCGCACATCACAAACAATGTAATAGACCATACGGTGTTATCCTTGTAACATGGAGCACTGGTGCCTTATTTCAGATATGGCACACTGATTTAAAACAAATTGTTTTCAAATTTTTTATTACACAGTACTTGCACGGTGGGCTTAATAATATAGCGCATCGATCCGCTAGGTTACGCAGGGCACACCGATAAAAAAAAATCAAAATTTTCCAAAAATTCACGCAACGTCTGAATGGATTTGGATCCGACTAAGAAAGTCGTCCCGTGGGTTGGATTTCAATCTAAAATGAAAAGCCCGAATTTTGAAATCACAGAAACATAGAGAAGAAAGGGAAAAAACAAAAAAATGAAGGGTTTACGGTAAAAATGGATAAAACTGCAGAAAAAGTAAAATAAATAACCAAATTTAATCTCGAGATGGTTTGAAATTCTATGATACAGGGTTTGGATCACCAGAGGTTTGATTTCTGATTGTCTAAATACTTCTGTTTGAACGTATTTCACTGCTCCACAGTGCTCTCGTGCTCTCTTGCTCCAGGTATGTCTCCTGCAAATATCTGGCTGGAAATTTTAGAAACAATAGGGAAATAATGAAAAGTGTTTAGTATTTAAAGAATTATTTTATGAAATTAGATTTTCGAAAATATTTTTCCACCCATTTTTCAATTTTCCGCTTTTTTTTTTTTTTTTTACTTAAAGAAAATAGAGCTGCGCTTTTTTTCTTTGCATTTATTCGTCATCGGTGCATCACTTAATAGCACCGCACCGGTGCATCCTTTTGTAACACCGGCACCGGTGTCGTTATATGTACAGTAGTATCGATTTGAGGTTAAGGCACTGAAATTACTTTTAGGTGTGTACACCAAAATTTAGTGAACTCCAACCATAGAAATTGAGAATTATAATTTTGTTTATTTTTCAGAATTAGAATTAGAATTAAAATTGAGAATTGGAATTGGATAAATTCCTGATGGAAATAACTATTCTTCCATTGCATTTTGTTTATTGTAGGAGGTCCCCACTGATTATGTGGAGAGAATGCAATGTGGGGCGTGTGAAGATGCAATACCACAAGGCCCAAGTGGGTAATTGTGGCATGTGAACCTGTTATAACTAGCACTTAACTATTTGCAAGCAATATGTTTTAGAATATTATGTGCAGATAAACGGATGGCCTGCCAGCAATTAGTACATATAATTTGTAGAAGGGTAATGTTTTTGGAACAATGACAACGAGTCCTTCATTATGCATTTGTTAGCAGAAGAAGGTCGATTTTCGACTAGACGATGCAGTTATTACATGTGGAGGAAATGGTTTCCCATAGAGAATGAGTATAAGGTTGAACAAAGGAAAGACATTGAAAAATATGCTATTACATTAACTTTTCCAATGGGAAACCGATTTTCAGGTGGAAATATGGTAGCTACAGGTATCTATGCTTTTCTTCCAACAGAAATGGTCACTAGATTTCCATTTATAATACAAGAAGACTTTTTACTGGTTTCATCCATAGGACCACAACTCAGACAAGTTAGACATGCCATTCAGGTTCAATTGAAAGCCGAAGATGTGATTTTTTGTGACATCATCTTTGCCGGTAAAATTTTGTGTAAGCCAACCAAGGCTCGGACAATACTCCCAACTGCTTTAAACACATTCTAGAGAATCTTTCCCTTCATGGGACCTACCACCCCAATCAACAATGTCAATTGATATTTCTCTAATGTCCTTAAGGGAATGAGAATCCTTCCCTTCATGGTTCCTCTTGGCTTTATGAACTTCCTCGATTTATCTTCCTCTACCATCGACTCTTCTCTCCATTTATCCATCACGGGACCTCTTAACCCTATCGCTAGCCTCAACCGAATGCTCTCTGCCGGTCTCAACTTGTACTCCTTTTGTACTCTGTCGAGCTCTGTAGCCGTCTGCATTCTTGTAAGCATATTTATCTGTCTTTCTGTTTGAAACACTCATTTTCTCTGCTATAAAATTCTCAACCAAAATTTGAACTCTCATCTTTTCAAACCCTCATCTCCTCAGAAAAATTATTTCCCACGATTCGAACCCTCCGCTGATCCAATACTGCACTTTACAGAATAACCCTATTATGTTGCGCATTGTTTTATAGGCGCACCGGAGTGGTTTGTAAGATCGAGGTTTTTGTTTTGGCACGGTGTTTTATGGCGCACTGGTGCAGAAGATTTTTGAAGCACCAGTGCATCCGAGTAATAAGACGCATCAGTGCGTGTTATGATGATAAGCGCACTGAACTCTATAAAGTTCTTTTTTTTGTATGTAAGATCATAATAAAATAATGATAATTCTAAAGTACATGAATTTATTTGCATTATTTTCTGAGCTTTATTATGTTACAAAATTTCATATTATTCTAAATTTATTATTTTACAATTATTTACAAATTTACAAATTTAAATATTTTAATAAAATCATTTCACATTAATACAATTAAAATTTTCACATTAATATAATTAAAATTTTACAAATATTTTACATATAATTACAATTAGAATTAGAATTATAATTATAATTACAATTTACAATTTCACATACAATTACGACTGGAATTACAAATACAATTTTAATTTTACATACAATTACATTTACAATTAAAATTTTACAATTTACAATCATTTCACAGTAATACAATTAAAATTTTACAAATATTTTATGTACAATTAGAATTAGAATTACATTTACAATTACAATTACAATTTTACAAATATTTTACATACAATCACAATTACAAATACAATTAAAATTTTAGAATTTTACATACAATTAGAATTAGAATTAGAATTTTACAATTTGTCATATATACAATTACAATTAAAATTATAATTACAATCATTTCACATTAAATTAAATATTAAAACTACAATTAAAATTTTACATTAAATATTTTACATTCAATTACAGTTAAAATTAAACAAAGCAATAAAACAAAATTGAATATTCCAACTAGCTCATGGCTAATTGGGAATATTATAGTCCTCCCTTCCCAAATGTTGCTTGTCCTCTAGCAACTGACAAGGTGTGTGTTGCAACTCTTCTCCTCCTCCATTGGTGACACCAGCATGTGATAAGATTCCCTCATAAGCTAAGTCTTCACCAATCCATCCCTCCATGAATTTCTCCTCCAAAGTTCTCATGAGATGCAAATAATCCATCCCATAAGGAGACAATAGTTCAAATGAAACAAACATGGTTTGCCCAATGTTCTCCCTGAAACATGTAGCATAGTGAACATGGAGGATCTCCCTCCCATAGGGCACATACATACCTCCCAACCTCCATCCAAACATTCCCATAAAAATATATAAGTACATCATCAATGTATGGGATCAAAATTAAGTACATACAAACATAAATTTGTGCATATGGAGGGGGTCATAGTACCACATGTGGAACCAACATAGTAAATCTCCTGACTAAATCAAATATTGATATGGTAAGTTGTTTCCCCACCACTTACTTGCCGCCCAACTCATCTGACCATGGTTGAAAGTGTGAGATAGGTTTGGTGCTTTTGGAATGCACCCACAATGATACAAAATCTCCCTTTGATCTCCAATGGAGTGGCCATGTTCAGAAACTTTTGTGGCCCAAAGTTGGCCATGAAGTTTATATGGTATAGTGCTCCTTCTTGGAGCTATGGCTTGCATATACGTGGTGAAAGAATGAAAATAATAATCAAATGAAACATTAGTTACACAAGAATGTTCTTCACCAACATTTATCCTCATACAAATGGAGCGGTGCATAGATCTATCTCCTCTCATTCCAAAAGAGGAAAGTGGTCATTGAGTTAACTCCTTCATAGAGCTATGTTGCTCTCCCAACTCCACCTGGTTCATGCATCTTTGAAAACACTGATATATTTCCTCCTCAAAGCCCTTCCAACTGTAGCTTCTCATGATAATTTTGTAGAATCTCATGGAATATGTGTGGCTGAAAAATAACTCTTTATAAGCCCTTTTTAGTAAATTCTCCTTGAGCTTCGAGGCTCTAGATAAGAAGATCCTACCATGATAATAGATGACTCCTTATTGGACTGAATAGCCCTCTTCATGTAGCTGGTCATCAAGTATCATGCATGTGAAAAGATCCTTGGAATAATCCCCCAAAATTTGGGATTTCCAATATCGATCAATCTCCCACAGTGACAGCACTGATGATCTATCATAAGGAATGTCTGTCATATGGTTTCTCTCCTCCTTGACATCTCCCATGTGAAAATTACATGTTGGAAGGTCATTCCTTCCATGCTACTCCTCCTACATCGCATAATCTAAAATGAGAGTTGGTAATGATGATGTTGGGAGAATGTCTCCCTCCTCCTTGAGCCTACGCAAGACTCTCAGTGTTGTATTTTGGTCTTCTAGTGCTCCCATCCCTCCTGTATCTATACTTGGAGCATCATGTTGTGAGACATCTCTCACCAAATATGAATCAGGTGGCCTCCTAGGTGGTTTTCCACTAAATAATAGTGTCCCATGCAACAATATCATAAGAATAATAGATGGGACTGTAAGGTCCTTGCTTCCAGTATGGAAATCCATCTCTAATTTCAATGTGGAAGTTGTATGTGAGGGATATGTGTGCATGCCTTTCATCATTTGAGTTTTTCCACTCATTCTATCCACCAATTCCATTTGCAAAGTCTCCCAATCAGTGGTGACTTTCCCCAAAGTAATCAACCATTGAACACTCAATATCAAATTGGTGTCAGGTATGTCAACCACAAAGAAGTGATAAATCAATGTATATGTTCCCATGGTGAATGATAATGATGGAACATAATGCATGCATTGCATAGTTCTATCTCCTGGGACCAAAACAGAAAATCCCTCAAAAGCATCAGTGGGTATTGCCCTCCTTTGCACTAGTTGTGCAGCAATAAAATTATGGGTAGCCCCACTATCAACCAAAACAAAAACCCTCTGATTCAATATGGAACCTTGAACTCTTAAGATCAAGTACTTAGGTACTCCTCTCAAAGATGCAAGAGCCCCTCCAATAGAAGTAAATGCTCCATTGCCATCTCCTGATGGTGCTAGTTCATCTCTTGTAGTGTCAGCGCTGTGACTTCTTCTTGGTTCATATTATTTTTCCTCCTCATCATCTGAGAAGACCTCTATGTAATGTTATTTTATAGCTTCACATCTATGTCCAGGAGCAAAAACTTCTTGGCAAGTGAAGCAAAGCTTCCTTCTCCTCAAATCTCTTCAGACATCACCATCAAGAGGTTTTTTTATTTTGGCTCTCTTTTGAAAGAGAAGCCTTCTCTTCTTTTCCCTCTGATTGAAAAAAGGGCTTATGGTGAAATTTTGCCTTTGCTTTTGGAAAGGAATCTTGAAGGTATCTAGCCCTTTCAGTGGCATATTTTAGGGTAGTGGGCTTGGTACACATAACCAAACCATGAAGGGTCTAACCCATCAATGAACATGTACACCCTTATTGATGCAGACAAATTAGGAACCATAATAGAAAGTCTTAAAAATCAGAGATGTAAGTTTTTGCATTACCTGATTGTTTTAGTTTTGCAAGCCCCATGAATTGTGCTTCAGGATCTCTTCTATAAAATCTTTCAACTAGCCTCCTAGTGAACTCTAAATATGAAGTTACATTGGCATGACCCAATGTAGACAAGCCATGGAACCACTAGTCATCTGCTTCACCTTCAAGGTGTAGCGCTAAAATATTAATGGCTTCCATTTCTGGAACCTTGTTCAACTGAAAGTAGATCTCAAGATTCTTTACCCATGATTTGGCAATGTACTTGGACGACCCATCAAAGTTGGGTAAAAATAATCTGTCCATAGTGTTGTGTTGATCATGATTCTGAATGAATCCACCACCTCTATTTTGATGCCTTGGTCTTCTATTGTCCTTGATTTTAAAAAAATCCTAAAAACTAAAGTGGTCCTTGAATCTCTGAGTTCGATATTCATACTCCATAAAATAGTCTTCAAGGGATTATTGCTCTTGAAACCCTTCATTTCCCACAACCAAGAATGTAGGCAAGTAGAGCGTTGGGAAACTTGTGGTTGATGCACTGGTTGATCATTCCAGTGATGATACATGCCAAAGCCTTCTCCATGATGAAATCCTTTATGGGATTCCTTGAATCTATAAATTCTCATCTCCTTGATCTCTCTAGAAATGTCTTCAATGGATCTACGAAGGATCTTAGGGAACTCCTTCTCATCATCTTCACCTCTAGATAAAGGGGTTTTACCCTTGTCTTCTTTTCATTTGTATAATCAAAATTTTTGTGTCTTCTCCTTTGATACCTCTTCTCTCTATCAATAAGAGGCTCTCCTTCTTTAGATGACATATTGGATTTTCAGAATGCATAGGTTGTGCCAAGATTATGCTCTGATACCACTATAATATTCCCAAATGGGAAAAGGAGGAATATAGTGAAAAATGTTGGAAAAAATGTGTAAATCTTCATTTAAAAGCAAGAGGCCAATATGGAGACCCTTCATGTGTTATAACAGCAGCAAAATATGTATAGGAAATGGCCCATAAGATACACAACAAGAAAGTACAAGCCTCTAATGGATAAAATCCTGAAGATGAGGTGCTACAACTATATATAAAAGTTGTAAGACCCTCACATAATTATTTTATTAGCTCTTCTATAGAAAATTATTATGCATGAGATCTATAAAGAACCCCTTAAGGGTTTTCAGTGAAACACCAAGTACAAGTTGTAGATATGAGATCTAAGACTATAGATCTCTCGCAAAATATAGATTTGGAAAGTGTGGCTAATATTATTTGATCAATACAATAGACTCCTACAATAGATCCTCTAAGTGAAAGGAAAATCCCCTTCACTATAAAATCAACTCTCTAAATCGTGTGCTAAACCACCCTGCAACTCCTCCTATAGAAATAATGCAGATCTGGAAGAAAACTATGCTATAGGGATGAATATATGGTTGGCATGATGCCAATATAAGCACAATGGCCTTCAATACTGTCCTTCCAAAGGAAAGGAAGCCTCCTCCACTGAAAATGAGCAATGAAATGTCCTACAATGAGAGATCTAATCACCACTTGCTGCAACCTGCAAAAAAAACCAAACCCTCAACAGGATCTGTGTTGTAGTTGAAAGAAGAAGCTTGGCCTTAAGCCTGATAGTGGAAATTTAGTGCAAAATCTCCCAAGAGGCCTCTCAAGGAAAGAGGTGCGATTCCCGATCAGGAACACCATGTCCTAAACAACACTCTATCTCAGCTAAACAACAAGAGAGAGATATATTTATAAACAGACCATATATTCAGAAATATAATAAACCCAAACATAATGAATATGCCTGCCATCCTCTTCCTTAAATAAGATATGAGATTTCAAACCCTAAGCCCCATCCAAAAATATCACTACATTTACACAAAGCATCTCCATCTTATATTGCACTGTCCCTCATTGACGACCACTCCTCCATGAAAACACTATTGATTTGGTCAAGGTTGACCCAATCAATGTGATCTAGGCCCTTTCACAACAAGGGTGCTTTAATTAAGCTTCCAATATTTGTCTCTTTCACATTTGGCATTGATTTATTCATTATTAAGGAGAATTATGGACCTTGTTTTCCCTCTTATTATTTAAACAAAGCAATAAAACAAAATTGAATATTCCAACTAGCACATGGCTAATTGGGAATATTACATCCTCTTCAACTTCTCTGTTATTTACTATAAATGGTCCAATTCAATATTTTAGTTTGAATTGGGCCTATTGATTTATGGACACAAAATGAATCTTATCCATGTTAAAACTTTACCTTATAAATTATAGAGAAAAAATCCTCATTGGAAAAAAAGGTGGGAGTTTTTATGGTTGTATCTCAGAACCATAAACTCTAATCTTTGTAGAATTATGATATAATTACCAGTTTCCTACATTTGACTATTCATTCAGATGCAAAAAACTTTTAATTTTTTTTGATATTTTTAGGACAACATCACTTTTATGGAGGTATAATAAAAAATATAGGAATTGATCTATGAATCACTAAAAGAGTAATTTTCTGAATTTACTCTGACTAAAGAGGTCCAATGAATAATAGAGTGTGGGTTTCCATATGAGTCAAGATTTTGAAGTGCCATTCTGAACCTTTCAGAATGATGATATAAAAATAAATACATCAATACAGATTGATGCCTAAAATACCTTTCTACACTAAACTTCAAAAACTAGTCATGTACGATGTTTGAAAAAAACTGCTAATAGTTTTCAATAATAGAGGGTTACTTACTAGGTGAAAATACTAACAAAAACCCTAAAAATAATTCATCAACCCACTCATCACTATTTTAACCTAAAATACAACAAGACATAGAAACTACTTGTCTGGATATTTCTAGAATGGTTGCTAAAGAATATGGTGGATTATGATAAGGTAATTCAGAACCCTCAGGCATGAAAGGCTCAAAGATACTGGCTCACTACTGAAAAGTAAGTTTTTGGTATATTTTCATCCTTTAATCTACTAAAAAAGGGTGAAGGGAAATTGGAGGTTTGATTTGTAGGGCTTTGAAAATAGATTTTAGGGTTATGGAGAACAAAGATTCACCATTTCTATCTACAATTTCTCTCTAACTAGGTAGATAATGATGACCTAACCAGGTAATAAACTCATGGAAATGATAAGTTTGGGGGAAAAAAATTGTGGTAACATGGATTCCCAAAAGCTTAATTCATCACTGACATTTTCGAATTTCTAAAATTACCAATTTTGGAGTTCATATAGTTTGAATTCACATTTGCTTTCTATGATTTTGAAATCGTTATCTACTAGAGGTAATTATTCTACATTACGAATAGGAGTAAACATGGGAATTTCAAAAGATACTTTTGCTTTTCCATTCTAGCTAGCCATTTCAAATTAAAAGGTAACAAAGGTTTAAGAGTACCTTATGATTTTTTAGCTAATTGAAATGGTTGACTGTCAAACTATGAAATATTTTGTCACTGAACACCTCTAAAAACACTCGATAGATGAGGGAAAAATATAAGTGGATGGAGGATAATTTTTTTATCATAAAATTTTGAATAGTCGTTATCAACATTAGTTCTTGACGCATCACCAAATGACTATCGGGGCGTCGGCTGAAAATAGTAATTGATTTAAATGATTAAATTGCTAAATCATTAACAAAAAATTCGGGAGTCAATTTGGTGGTTGTTTTGGTGGAAGGGATAATTTTGTGTAAGTGTTGGCAGTGAGATAAATCAGGTGGAAAGTGGTTTGCGTTGTGGTGCGGTTCGGCAGTAAACGATAATCATGAGGGGGCTTGGTTACAAAGAGATGTTGAATTTCATATGAAATGAATAAATAATTGTATAACGCTTGGAGAAAAGTTTCACCACCAACATTTCCTTTTAATTTATAAATTTTGGAGTTGTCTATTGCACAATCTTGAAGTTTATTCTGATAATTCTCCTACTTAATCAATTATCCATGATAATCTCTTAGATATGGAAGTCCATTTTGCTGCAAAATAGAAAACGTTTTATGAAACCTCTTGATCTGAACTTTTAGAGTATGGAATTGTTTTCTAGGTGTGGCATTAAATTTCTCTTTGTCAAAACTTTTATCACTTCAAGGATTGCATCTGTATTGTATTAAATACCCATTTCTTCAAGTTATTCTTTAGTTTTTGAATACAAAACATTGATAATCCTTGTTGCTTCTCTACGTTTATTGTCGAGTTCCTTTTTGATCTCAACAATAGTTGATTTTGATTTGTGCGATAATATTTCCTGCTCCAAAGTGATTTACATTGATGTCCGAACATATGAAATGGCTAAATTTATTTCTATACAAATCTTCTTTTTATCTTCTAGAATATTCTGTGCACTGACTGATTCAGCCATATATTTTTCAATATGCCCAGTGAGCTTGAAATTATTTTGTACTTATGAAAGATATGCATTATCTTCCTTGATCTTATTGTCTTCTTATTTTTATAATGATGCCTTTATTTTATTAATTTCAATGTTATTCAATGGTAAATATCCCATATATTTAGATAATTGTTAAGTTGAAACCTAGTTGTTTAACCATGTTTCTACTGTAGATGTCCCTGCATTGACGTGTTGCTCTTTCTCCTTCAGAATTTTTTCCATGTGTGCTTCCATTTTATGAATTTGGATGTTCTGATCAACAATGATATGCATCATATTCCATTTTCCTTCTCTAAATGTCCTACTTGCTGAGCTTGAGGATGTTCTAATGTAGGAAATTTGAGTTCTTTTCTTAAACCTTGAATGTTCGTTTTTATGTTCTTAATTATTTCTTGAGAAGAATTGACATCATTAGGATCTAATCCTAATATGATTTCAAGGTATTCTAAACATTTTATTGTTGTATCCTTTGTTAAATATTACATATTTTCTAATTTAAGTGGAGAATGAGTATTATTTAAAGAAACTTGGAGCTTTGTAGTTTTCATGGAATAACTTTTCAAGGAAGAATAAATCATCTCACCATTTTTTTTTTGTAGATCAATCTGATCTATCAGATGAATCTATTTTCTTTCAAAAGAGGACATTAAAGGCTTCTAATATTTTGTTTTTCATGGACTTGGTACCTTTGGCTCAAGAAATTCCCATTTATATTTTCCTCTGTCAGGGTCCAGTGCAGATAATAGTATAGTTGGAGTGGTGGAGGTCTGCTTCTAAAACTCAAAATATGTAGCAGTCTTTAACATTGCATTTCTCCTCTTCATTTATATGAACCTAGGAAAATTAATTTTCTCACCAAAAGAAGGGGCAGTAGATGGATCATGAATTGTTTCCTCAGTTTATTACAAAGAAAATGCATGCTCACTTGATATCATAATTGTAGTAGACACTTATTTATTTTTTACCTTATATTATTCTTCCTCTGTATTCATTGTCCTTATCCTTTTGAAAACTTTAAATTCTACTTATATATAACCAGAACCAAGAGGATACATACTCTCACTTGGTATCTTTAACTTTTTCTCTTGAAGTCTTAGATTTTCCAGAGCCGTTTGACTAAAAATTGGTTCTTCAACCTCGTGCAGAGTGTTCTGTTCCCACACCTCCTGATTTGCATATTGTTCAATTTCTGGTTTTGAGATATGATTATAAAGAGAAAAAAAAATTTCAACTCCAATATATGAAATTATTTCCAGAGGATCATAAGTCCAACTGAAACTTGACATAAACTTCATTTGGCTCAATAAACTTTCCACCTCTTTGTCAATTGCTCTAGTATTTATTATCAAATGTCTAATTTGATCTTTTAGTTTGGATTGGGAATTTTTCATTATGGATACAATATTAATCCCATCCATGTTCAAACTATATCTTATGAATTCTAGAGAAAAAATCCTCATGGGAAGAAAAAATGGCAGTTTGTATTTTTGTAATTCATAACCACTAACTCCAATATCTTTGAAATTTTGATACAAATACCAATCTCCTAGCTTTCACTATTCACTAAGGTGAAAAGTCATTTTAATTTTTTTTGATATCCTCAGGACAACATCAATGCTAAGGAGACATAATGACAAATATAGGAATTGATCTAGAAAATCACTAAAAGAGTAATTTTTTGAATTTCTTATGACTAATACGTGCTGTGAATAATAGACTGTGGTTGTCCCTATAAGTCAAGAATTTTAAGTGGAATTTTTAACCTTTCAACTTGATGATATAAAAATTAATACACCAATATATCTATATATCTATATATATATATATATATATATATATATATATATATATTGATGCTTAAAATACCCTTATGCACTAAACTTCAAAAATCGCTCATGAATGATGTTTGAAAAAAGCTAGGAAAAATTGAAAAGAACAGAGGGATTTTTCCAGGTGAAAATATTGAAAAAAAACAAAACATGACTTCATTAACCCACTCATCACACTGATAATCTAAAAGACATCAATCCATAGAAATTACTTTTCTTAACATTCTAGAAAGGTTGCTGAGGAATATGGTGGATTATGACAACGTAATTAAGAACCTTGATGCATGAAAATCTCAAAGATAATGGCTCACTACTAAAAGGTAAGTTTATGGTATATTTCCATCATTCAAACTACTGAAAATGGGTGAAGGGAAGTTGGAGGGTTGATTTGCACGGCTTGGAAAATATATTATGGGGATATGGAGAACAAAGAATCATGATTCATGGCTACAATTTTTCTTTGACTAGGAAGAGAACAATTCTCACACTAGGTAATAAGCTTAGGGAAACAATAACTTTGGGGGAAAACAAATTGTGGTACACATGGGTTCCAAAAATATGAATTCATCACCGGCATCTTCAAATTTCTAAAATTCCCAATTATGGAGTTCATAAAGGTCAAATTCACATTTTCTTTCCATGATTTTGAACTCAGTATTGACCCTAGGAATTCATCTAAATTAATGAAACGAAGAAACATGGGATTTTTAACAGAGATTTTTGTTGTCCCATTCTACCTATCCATTTAAAATTAAAATAGAAAAATGGATTAAGGGTACTTAGTGATCTGTTGGCTAATTGAAGTGGTTGACTATGAAATTCTGAAATCTTCTATCGTTGAGAACCTCTACAAAGGTTGGAGAAACGAGGGAAAAATATTTGTGGATGGAGGATTTATGGTTTATAAAATACTTTTGAATAGCCATTCTCGACATTAATGCTTGGCGCCTCACCAAATAACTATAGGGTCGTTGGTAGGAAAAAATAAATGATTTTAATAGTTAAATTGTTAAATCAATGGGAAAATATTGGGGAGTTAATTTGGCAGTTGTTTTGGCAGAAGGGATAGATTGGCCAAAGTGGTGGCATTGGGACAAATTGAGTGTAAAGTGGTGTGAGAGGGAGGGCGGTGTTACAGTATATGGTGTTCATGAGGACTGATCACGCAATCATTGAGCACTCGACATGTGATTCTAAGCAATAATCTTAAAACAAACACGGACCCCCCTTGTTAAATGTTGGGAGCACGGGGGATTGCTGCAATTGTTGGTTTATCATAGATTTTGGCAGAGACAATAAACATTGTTGAAAACTACTCGAAATATAATAGCATTGGAAAAATTATTTAAATAACATTTAAAAAAGTTTATTTGTGCCTAAACTTTAATTAAATAAGTTTTTTTAACATATGCCAAACTTTATTATATATGCGAATGAAATTTAAAAAAAAAATGTTTTGAAAACATACAATTTAGGAATAAATTGCGTAGGTGAAAAATAGTTACAATACAATCAACAACAAATAAGAACATGAGCTCCAAATCAATGGTATGTGGATCCCCCATCCATCTTGGAGTTTAAAGAGGGGGAGTTTGTGTTCGATGGTTTCAATTAAACAACTTATACATGAGATCCACAATGGTGATTAAATGCACCCCCACCCACCTATTTTGAAACCACTAGTGGGTTATCTACAAAACCAATAATTATTTTACTACATGCATGCAATGAAGGTGGGGCTTGCACAAGCCTCCACCTCATTTTAAATATGATTTTATATCTATTTTATGTTTATAGGGTCAAAAATCTTGAAGTTCATATATTGTAAAGTTTTTGTAAAGGACAGATTTCACTTTAAAATGGGATAATTTTAATATCATATATATGTTATATATAATATTAATATTTATTACTATTTTTCAATTAAAAAATCATTATTATTTTTATTCTAACTCTTTGAAAATATTAAAAAGAAAATAGTTTTGTGACTATAACTAATTTATCTTTCTAACTAATCAAAATAGTTATCTTTGGGGCAAAGATAAAAGTAAAAAATGACATCCAAAATGGGATTCAAAGGTTTGGAGTTTATATTTCTATGCAAGAAATCTCCAAAAAACAAGTCAAATAAAACTAGTTTGATTCCATATTTTAAGAAAATTGCAGCATTTAAATTGTCTTTTCTTGTGTTTTATTTTTTTCATTTCATAATTTCCTTTGTTGAAATAGGTGTATGTAGCTGCAAGTTCTCTTGAGTGTGATTTTTTGTTTACCTATGTTCTTCTCTATTTTTCAAACGATACATGCAATCAATTTAAGTTACCTTAATGGTGATCTACCCTTTAATAAATTCATTCACATTCTCTGTTCTTTGTTCCTTTGGTCATTTTTTTCCTAAGCTTAAAGGTTAAATTCTTGGTTTCATGAGTTATTAAACCATGTTTTCTCTTATTTTTCATTTTTCCATCATTTTGATTATGAGATTTTTGACCCCCAAAATGCTATCCACATTGTTTGTAAATGATTAATTTATGAACTAGAATAATTATTGCACTATTCATAATCTAGCTCCAGCCAATCATTTTAAAAAAAATCATTATATTTTGATAGATGTCTTGGGCACTGACTCCCTATAACTAGGAGTTTTATCCAGGATACAACATCCAATTGACACCATTGTCTAGGAATGGAGCAATAAATATATATTTCCCTAGGTATTAAGGTCCATTTCTAGATGAACAACAAGATTTAGATATCAAATATTGGTTGTTAATCATTCATATAGTGCCTCGACCGGAAGATATTTCATTAGATAGTAAATCTTGTTGAGAGGATAATGAAGAAACAGTGTGGAAATATTTGTTATCACATTCTAAGGTTTTTCAAATAATGTATATTCTTTTTCACCAATTTTTTTCTCTATTTTCGCTTATCAATAGGATTATTTCATGTCTTGTATACTTGGACAAGTCCAATCCCTCAACTGTATATTTTTCCTGGAAACAAGAATATTTGTCTACTTATTGCATTGTCAGTATTTATTATTCCTTATTTTGAATCAAATGATAGAAATCTTGTCCACATTGCAATTTCCCTTAAATATCACAACCATGTTTTCCACCAGTAGGTAATGAAGTTGTTGCACCATCTGAAATTGACCCTCAAGCCACTGTAGTTTAGTCTAGTATAAGGGAAAATTTTAAAATTTGAACCTCACATATACTCTCCATGATTAGCCCCCCAATATTCAAAGCATATGCCAAAATTTAATGGAGAAAACAATATTACAAAAGAGCAACACATGCTAGCATTCAAATGTTTCATGGATAGATTTGACATTATTCATGAGGATGTGGTTTTGAAAATATTTTATTATTCTCTAAATGGAGAGGCTAAATAATGGTTCCAATGTTTGGAAGAAAATTCAATTAATTTGTGGCAAGAGTTTCATGGTATTTTATTGAGGTACTAGCATAAACACAAGCCTCATGAGAAATATCTTTCTCAGTTGTATGCCATGCAAAGGAAGAAGAATGAGATTGTTACAATATTCAATAGAATATTTCAGTGATTTTATTTTAGTATGCCAAATTAAATTTAGTATCTGGAGGTTTTTTCCATGATATATTACTTAGCAACTCATCATTCTTATTTTGAATTTTGTCTCAAGGAGAGGAGACATGCAACCCTGGATTAGATGTTTGTTGGTGCCAAAGAAATTGAAAATAATCTTTGGGCTTGTGGGAAACTTCCAAGTCATATTTTGCAAGGAGATTTGGACAAAGAGGAGTAATATGAAGAGTATGAACAACATAGATCATATCAGGGTTATTATCCATTCCAGTACAAATATGCATTACTTTCATAATTTTATTTTTCCCCTAATGAAACAATTTTTTCTATTGTAGAAAATGTAAAATATATTTATCAGCCAAATGATTTTTCCATGAGTTTTTTCGAAGATGATTGTAAAATGAATGATGGTATATTCTCACATTATACAGGGAACTTTGCTGACAACAGTTAACATATTTTGATTCCTAACATAATATTATCACATCACCACTTTGTTGAAGAGGAGCATGTGCACAATTCTCCAAACCTATTTTACCAGATTAATTTTTCCTCAGATGACCTCTGTGAAAATTTGAACATAAAACTGTGTAGCCACATACCTGAAGATTTTTTTTATTAGATTGTGCTAAAGAGCCAACTGTTATAAAATCCAAAGAAAAATTCAAAGCTTCTAATCAAGATGATATTTTCACTCATGTTTTTCATGATCATGTAGTAGAATATATGGAGCATATAGACAACTTGGAAGTGACGTATTTATTGCAAATGTTATTTACTTATGGGTATGCACCAATTCTTATTAATGAGTTATTTTTATCTATTTTATTTCTTCTTTTAAAAATTTAGAAATGGGATGGTATAAAATCAAGCAACCAGAAGCTATACTGGTATCACTGGAAGATTAATTTCACTTGACAGAAATCAGTTGATTTGTTTATAAAAATGTTGTACATAAATAAGCTCAGCAGTTGAGTATTTATTTTGTATTTTGGAGAGGTTTTTATTTCAATGTTTTAATTAGGGAATAAGGAACAATTTTCTAGATAGTAAAATGTTTAAGGGAGGTTTTAAATTTCAGATTTGTGAAGATGATTGAGAACTGGATCCAAAGCCAAATGAGGCACTTGGTCTACAGTTATCAGTGTCCTAGAATAAACACATTATCCCTAGTTGGTTGCGATGTGGTAGAAAATTTTTGCAAAGCCATAATATCAAAGATTTTTTAACAAAACTCTATCGAGGGACCCCTTTCAGCTGATAATATTTCATTAGCTCAATATTTCTTTTAAAAGGTAGAATATGTCGTACAGGAAAAAATAACTTTTTAAATTCAACAATCCACAATCACTTTGGATAAGGCACTGTCAGAAATGAAGCTTATACTTCAACAATGCTCAAATGTTTCTCAATTAATTTATTCATATCAAAGAAAAAAAAAGAGCATGGAAAATAGGTATATCATAGTTCACTTTTTGTGGAAGAAAGTACTCATCTATCTAATGAGAAATATGGTTATTCCATAGTATGTTATTTTCAGAAGTTGAGGATACTTTTACCCTATATTATGTGAAAGGTTAAATTTCAAGATGCAACGATAAAAGTGAAGAACTCAGCGAATTTGCAAATATCTTTCTAGAAATGTGTTGCAGTGGACTTGTTTAAAAGGAGAATGCTTTATTGGGAGATTCCTTGCCATCTTAAAAGCTTAAATAAACAAACAAGCCTCGAAGTTCATCTCATATTTCTACAAATAATACTATTCTAAAGAAAAATTACTGTGGTGTAAGTGCAAATAAGAATTGAGATGGTAACATAAGGCCCTAAGATACCTTAAGAAAGGAATGAATATTGGTATTTTCACCAGCTCAACATATCCAACAATTCCCCTCAAGAAAAGTGACTAGGAAATGCACAAAATTTTTTAGTTTGGACTTAATCAATTTCCAAAAATTGACAAAAATTGAAAACTAAAAAGAAGTGGAGGAGATGATTTCTCTTCTCAATATTACGAATGAGTTAAATAATATTAGATGGGAGACATGAACATTAAATGTCTTCAATGAGACTAAACTAAAACTAGACTAAGTGAAACTGAACTAAGACACTTGGATGGACAGTTTCGACACCTAGCACGTAATTGGAATTAGATTCTACAACACTCCTCCTTAATTACAACCACATAAAAAATTAATTAAGATACCTTTTTGTATATGTCTCAGAGAGGCTTACAATTTAAAAATTTGACTTCAACTAGATTTATTTTTCTTCTTCTCTTATTCCAGATTCTATAACATCTAAATAGTTTCATCATTTTCTTCTTGTTGTATTCTTCAAACCTTAGTTTCTTCATTTTCTGGTGGAGGTCTTCTATTGTTCGAGGTTGTCTAAGAATTTCATGGACTTCTTCAAGAAATAGCTTGTATGTGGGTTCCCGCCACATATTGTCTTCTGTAGTGCGCTTTTCATCATCAATATGCTTCAACATGAGATGAAAATAATATTTTATATCATCAAAACTCCAATACCTAAAAATTTAATTGATGTGTCCATTAGCAAGCTGTGTTGCTGGATTCACCAATTTTTCATCCACTTGTGGTTGTGCATAGTGGGGTTCACAAGCATCTTCGTGCTCCTTCTCCGTTGGTTCTGCCATTTCTTCACATACATCATCCACTTGTGGCTGAGACTTTTCATCTCGATGTAGATCTGCTGATATATATCCACCTTCATCTTCAACTTCAATGCACCTCCTTGCACCAAAAAACCTCTCAAAGGTATCCCAAGCCTCCTTGGTTGTCTTGGCATTTTAAATAAAAGGGAGAATGTTGTCATCCACCAATTATTTTGTGCATATTAATGCAAAGGCGTCTTTTTTCCTCTTCACTTCTAGATCTAAAAAGATCTCAAACATCTCCTGTTGTCGCTTTAGCCTCTTGGCTTTTCCCATTGTTGAGTGTTGGCTCAGTTCAACTCAACAAGCAACACAAATCGTAGACATTGCAAATAAATACAATAAAAAAATAACGATGTTTCGTTGATTTCACAAATAGACGAGTCTGCAAATGCTAAACAAATACCTTGCTTAAAAAATAAAATATTTATAGAGGTGATACTTTTACAAAAATTTCACAAAAAATATCACAATACATAGAACCGATTTAATAAATGCCCCCAAATACTGGTTAGCTATACTCTGAGAGACTACACATTGTTGGTTTTTTTTTAAATCTCGACCTTCTTCTTAAGAACTAACTCTCTCTTCACTTCTTCACATGAATCTTCTTCAAACTTACATCGACATGGCTCTATAACATCGCTTCCGCTTTTATCACACTAGGAGTAAAATTACACTGCCGTGGCTTCATAACACTACTTCTATGTTGATTCCTTTTCGGACTTCTAAAAATTTCTACATATCTTCCCAGGAGAATTTTTATTCAAGTCTTCTAGGCTTCCTTGGATGTTGACTACCTCTTTCCATGATTGCAATTTTTCGTGATCTCTTCCTTTCTCTTCCACACAATTTTATTTCATTCCTAGGAAATTCCAAAGTGCAGCTCCTTGATAGTATATAATCACCTCATATTCCATATCAGGACATATTATGTTGATTTCATCTGGTGTGGAACATGTCAATTTACAACCTCTGTATCATAATATTTCCTTCGTTCTTTGATCATGCTTCTTCTACCTGCAACCATATGACCTGTGTACATAGCATCCATTGTTAACATAATTATATAGATGTACCTCATTTATTTTCTTTGAGTCATCCTGTAGCAAATTTCCTTGTAGTGAAGAGTTTTATTCCCTTGACCTACATCATCAATATGTCATCATTTGTAGTCCTAGAATTCTCCAAGTTACAATTTCTTAAGGAAACCTATTGCTTTCTTTCTAACTAGTGACTCCAGAGAGGACTCCATTAGAAAATTTCAGCATTTCCTTATTGATTATTGAATGATGAGTTTTATCTTAATGAATGCCTTCTATGAATGTTGTTTTCTTTCTGAGATTCCCAAGAGCCTCTTATAGCATAGATGTCACATGTGTGTTACATACATCCTCCTACAACGAGTGATACCCCTTCAATTCTTCCATTATTAGGCCAATCATGGAGTGATGCATTTATCTAGTATACCATAACAACCTAATAGATACCTCTTAAAGAGGAAGATGATCTTAATTATAAGAGAGATATTTCACTTATCCTTTCTTAGTCTTCTTTGAATCTTGTTTTTATATTTTTCCAATGATATGAGTTTCTTCCTTTTTTCCTTATTATATTTGGGAGAATATTTCCATAGCATCGTATCTTATCCATGTTTCATCTTTTCTTCTTCAGGACCAAACGTATAGAATCTTCCCTTTCTCCTTATGATGGCAGCATAGGTTTGATTCTTTTTATTTGATCCTATATCCACTTTAGCTTTCAACCTTGTCTCTTTTAATTCTCTTAGAGACCATAGATTCTGGAATAGTGTTGCTTCTTCTGTTTCATAAATGCTTGAAGTGAAGTTTTCCCATTCCCCTAGAAAAGCATTCATCACGACTGTGGTTATTACTCTATCAGACATTTATTCCCCCGATTCCTTCAATTGAACTTTTATTTTGGAAATATTCATGAAGTTATTTCCTCCTCTCTAGACATCTCCAATGTGTATTGTTGAGAAGGTAAATCCCCTCTGCGGACAGAGGCGATCCCTACTAGCCCAGCAGGGGTCTAGCAACAAACAAACAATGCTATGACGCAGGCTCCTAGTTACGAATGAAAGATTTGGGATAAGAACCTACCTGGATTCCCACGCTCGATCTGAAAAAGAGATGTCCCCGTCCTTCAGTCCTGGCAGATCACAATCCTTCCACGATCTCCGTGGATGAACACCTGCACACAGAAAGAACAAACAGATACAAGCATAGGAACCAGCATACGTAACTAAACATCGGTCAGAAAAGACATTACTCGCATTAACATAATGGAAAAGGGAGTGGAACCATAATCATAGTCATCTATTAAAGTGGTAAACGAATAGAAGTTACAACCAAGTTCTGACGCTGCAGCCTCCTTCGCACGGGTCTCCGGTCGTCCACGTTCGCAAAGCTCGCCGGAAAGGGAAACTCTGCAGTCTCGTACAATGGTCTCCTTGCTCGAATGGGCTCTTGCGGGAAAAGAAGGGATTCTTTACAGCACAAAGGCGCTTGGGAATAGGGAGATGCAAAGCTTCAGCACTTCAAGACTAGCTTGCCATGGATCTGAGCAAGCTTTTATAGATGGGGAAGGAGGGAGTTGGGATCCTATTATTATGGGATTGGCCCTATCAACAAGGAAGGTTTCATAGAAGGTGGCAGAACCACTTCCCTTCCATAGAACTCCCGCAGCCAAACCTCCCAACTCAAGATAGGCAATGGTTGTGAGTTTGTTTGAACTCAACTTCCGCCATCCATATTTAAAAAACAGTCCCTAAAATGGGTGGCGCGATTGTTGCTCTATGACAGAGCGCCAAGTGGGGCGACCTCTTTACAGGATTTCCCTGATTGGCGCGAGCACTGAACTGTCTACCCGCGCCAATGCAAAAAGAGCTGTTTTTCATGGATTTTGCAAGGAGATGTCTCAAGGGGAATTGAAGCTCATACTCAGAGGGATGCAATGATGATGTTTTCAAGGCATGACAGTGTTCACAGGTCACATAATGGGTCCTCCATTGTGCGGGATGGGGAATGGTAGGGACGGTGACAAATTACTGTGTAACAGATGCCCCCTAAAGCATGAGGCCCGAGAGAGAGAGGGGTGAAATGCTTTACGAGAACATGTCCGACTGAAGGCCCGCCGTCGGAAAACCTGCATAGACAGATACAACTGATATCTTAAGTACACGATGTATATATATGGTATGGACGCAGCCATCCGAACAGAGTATGCTATAATCCGGATCCAGGGTATGGGCACAGCCATCCAACTAAGATCAAACAAATAGACTCAGGTATGGTCGCAGCTATCCAATCATTGAGTCATGTACATAATGACAATAATCCACAATCGCAGCCTGGATTACAACAGACACAATCCAGGGTCTTGCGCTCCATCTCGACCCAAATAAGTACAAGTTCTAGCACGCGAATATGTGAGCTGATGTCGAACATGCAAGAACATCGCCTGATTACCAGCCAATGATGAAAGCCGTTAACAGACGCGAGAGGAACCACTAATAATGACAATGGTCCTCAAGGTACTACAGGTACAATCCACGGCGTGTGAATAAATGAGCTGACGTCGAACACCCGCAGAATCATCCGATCGGAGGTCAACAATGAAAACCTCTCGTCGAATGCGACGAACCTGCCATTAAGGCATGCAGGCCCCAAGGTACCATCAGGAGTCTCTAGACCAACTTCCTGGATAATGAGTTGAAGTCGACAGGAAGTGATCTCGATCGAAGGTGGGCCATAATGATTCCCACATCATCGACACGAGACAGAGGAACATAATGTTTTGTTGTGAATTAGGATCATATGAGAAACAGAGGAAGGTTGATATTCGCAGAGGCCAACTTCTCTTGAACATATAAACGGCACGGCAATGGACTTGGTAGTATTTGACATCAACAGAGCAAAGGTCATGGCGACGAGGCAGTGAACAGATGAGAGGTCAAAAGAGATTACCCAAACCCATGGAAGCAAAGTGAAACAACGAGATGAGATGTCCCCAACCCGACACGAATGCAGACAAGTGCAATGTTCAAGAGCGACATACTGCCGACGATAACGACGATGGTTCCATTTTTTCCCCCACCATTTCTGGCGAGTACCCCAATTATTTTTGATGACAAGCTTGAAGGGGATCGCATATGCTTGTAATATAAGTCCGCCCTTCGGGCGAATCCATCCTAGTGCATTTAACGAGTCCTAGGAAGGAGAAACTCGGAGAACGTCATTGCGACGGAATCCAATGTCATCAGGGTTTAACGAGTCTGACAAAGGAAGAACTCGGCGTCTTTTCATGTTTAGAGAGTTTGAAAAGACAGCTGAAAGGAAAACTCCACAGGTCCCTTTTCGTAAATAGTTTCCCAGATCCGAAAAGGTAGAAAACAATATCCGGGAAAAACCTCCTAGTCGCGATAGGCTAGGGTATTCCTTTTTCGTAATCGATCCAGCCCAGCCCGAAAAAGGGTTAAACGTATACTGGGTGAATGTCGATTCGTGTCCATTTTAACGAGATCGAAACGACAAGGGCCTCGGCAATCTTTTCATATTTAGAGAGTCAGAAAAGAGCTGAAAGATGACTCCAGAGTGACTTTTTCGTGTATTTACCGAGTCCGAAAAAGTATAAAATACAACTCGTTTCCACCTTTTAAGTCGCAAAAACCTGTCACTGCACATACCCAACAAGCGTAAAATCCATTTTTGACATAATACATGCAAATATTTGACAAGAAATAACTTTTAAAACACATCTTATCGTTGAAAAGTTATAAATACGTCCAATGGTAAAAAATGAAATTACTTTTTACTATTTACCTTGTGGAGAGTAGCAGTGGTTCATTTGGAGCAGAAAAGATGTTTACACACCACACCATGTACACAAATGACAATCACACACCTATGTACACACACCACACCAAGAAATCAATTCAGGCATAGTATTTCTTAAGGTACAACCCATTCCTGGGTTGCGCCAATGGACCTCCTTCGTAGTCGATAAGCTCGTAGGCCCCATTTTTCAACACGCGTTTTACTATATAGGGACCGTGCCACATGGGCTGGAGTTTACCGGCACCAAGTTTATCATGTGCTTGATCATACAAGAGGACTAGGTCTCCTTCAATGAAAGAACGGGGAGAAACAGATTGATCAAAATGGGATTTGACCCTCTTCTTTTGTGCTTCGATGATCAAAGCAGCTAGACGACGGGTTTCATCCAACCGTTCAAGGTACAGAAGACGCTCTTCTTCAGGGGAAGTATCCGGTAAGAGCTCCACAGCTAACTTAAGCGAAGGAATTTCACATTCAACCGGCAAAGTAGCTTCCAGACCGTACACCAGTTGAAATGGTGTGAATCCGGTTGCACTTTTCGCAGATGTTCGGTATGCCCATAGAGATGAGAACAGTTGGAGATGCCAACTGGATTTATGAATCCCAACTGTTCGTTGAAGCATAGTGACCAAAACCTTGTTCACTGCTTCAACCTGACCGTTAGCTTGAGGGTAGTATGGCGTTGAGCTGTCGTGACGCAGGCCCAACGCAGCTGTCAGCTCCGCCATCATGTAATCACGGAAATGAGTACCATGATCAGTGACGATAGCTTGAGGGACCCCGAATCGTGCAATAACATGGTTGAATAAAAAGGAAGCAGCCGTTCTTCCGTCAGCAGCAAGTGTAGGCATCGCCTCGGCCCACTTAGTGAAGTAGTCGACGACGACAATGATATACGCATGCCCCCCGGCCGAGTGAGGGTTACACGTCATAAAATCTACGCCCCATTTCGCGAAAGGGCCGACGGTAATAACGAGATGCAAAGGCAACGGCGGCGCGCGCATCTTGCGCTGAAAAATCTGGCACGGATGACATTTCCGGACTGCAGTGATGCAATCCTTGAATATAGACGGCCAGAAGTAACCTGCCCTCAGAATCTTTTGGGCAGTGGCATATCCGGACATGTGTCCACCACAAGCGCCACTGTGGCAGTCATTCAAGACTTTCTCAGCCTCGTCCAAGGTGAGGCATCGTCGGAGCACCGAATCTACTCCAATACGATATAGGGTATCTCCTACTATGCGGTAGGGTTGGGACTGGTGCCGAATCCGACGGCGTGCAGCTTTATCCAACTCAGGCCGGAATTTTGCGGTCTGAAGATACACTATGATGTCCCCGTACCAAGGATCACGAGTATCAATAAGAAACAACGTTTCGTCCGGAATATGATCTTCAGTGTGTTCAGGAAGAGAGTCTGTAGGGAGAGAACAAATCAAATCCGCGAAGACCAGTGATTTCGTTGACTTGGCAGTGGTGAACTCCAAATCAAACTCTTGCAGGATGACAATCCATTTGGAGTACTTGCCCCCCAACAATTGTCTAGAAAGAATATATGTCATGGGGTTGCAGTCTGAAACCACTGTGATCGTGCGCAAAAGGATGTAATGGCGGAAGCGCTGTACAGCGTGTACGGCTGCTAAGGCCAACTTCTCAACATGTGCGTAACGCGTTTCCGGGTCGAGAAGGTTCCGAGAGAGGTAATAAACAACGTGTTCATCACCGTTCTCGTCATCCTGCACCAAGACCATGGCGATGGTGCTTAATGCGGCGGCTAGATACAAAGTAAAGTCACGGTGGTAGTCGGGAGGGCGAAGCAACGGAGCATTGACTAGCAATGTCTTCAGCTTCTCAAAGGATTCTTGAGCGATTTCGTCCCAATGAAAGGGAACATTCTGCTTTAACAAACGAGTGAATCCTTTGGCCACCTCGGCGTAGTTCGGGATGAAGCGCCTAAGAAAATTTGCTTTCCCTTGCAGACTCTGCAACTGATAAAGGGAGGAGGGTGACGGGAGATTTATAATGGCCTCAACCTTCAGAGGGTCGAGGCGAATTCCGTCTTTCGAGACTATAAAGCCTAAAAGACGGCCAGAGTCGACGCAGAAGACACATTTATGAGGATTCAGCCTAATATTGTAGCGTCTGCAGCGAAGAAATATCTGGCGAAGATGTTCCGGATGATCCTCTCGCTTACCCGAATGGGCAGGCAAGTCGTCCAGATAAGGCCGGACAATATGGCGAATATCATGAAAAGCATATGACATAGCACGTTGAAACGTGGCGCCAGCGTTCTTTAAGCCGAACGGGAGTTTTTTATATGCAAAAGTGCCCCACGGACAGATGAATGTGGTCTTATGTTGATCCTCAAGTGCAATGTTAATCTGGTTGTAACCTGAGAAACCGTCCATTAAGGAGTAGATCTCACTTCCGGCGCAATCGTCGATAATCTGATCGATAAACGGAGTGGGATAATTGTCCTTAGGACAGGCGCGATTGATGTCGCGATAATCTACGCAGACTCGAATGGTACCCTGTTTTTTATCGACATGGACGATATTGGACACCCATTCTGTAAGGGGGATAGGGTAGATAAACCCCGCGTTCAGAAGTTTTTCAACCTCTGCCTTGATAGCGGCGGCTTTCCGAGGATGCATGGGACGCAAGCGTTGGCGCACGGGTTTCGCGCCTGGATAGGTTGGAATTTCGTGCACGACAATACTAGGATCAATTCCCGGCATTTCCTCGTAGGACCATGCAAAGACATCTCTGAACTCTATAAAAAGTTCCGTATAGACCTGGATTTCTTCAGGAGAACAGGTCACACCCACATGAATGTTCTCAACAATCCCCGGTTTGACAGAGATGTTGATAGGAACCGTTTGAGTAATGTTACTCAGATTGCCCTCTGAAAAGACCTCATGTGTCAAAATCGGTGTTTGAAGAGGCGGGGAAGGAACCTGAGTAGCATAGCGCTCGAGACAATCCGTCATTGCCCCCAAGCTAGGCATAAACGAGGAACGATGATGCCCATCGCCCCAAGGTAGCTCCTCCAGAGACATAGTTTCAATTATAGCCTCATCTGAGGGAAAAATCTCTCTAAGAGGATCAGGCGAATCAGCCTGACCAAGCCAGGGGGATTGTGAGTAGACGTCAAGAGCCATGCTCATCGGAGCATGCCGAGGAGGTGGAGGGTCCGATGCAGCAACAATCTCACAGTAGCTGATCTCTACTGGCGTTAAAGGCATGGATTCTCCAAACTCATATACCTGCTCAGGTGTAGGAATCAGCCAGGGGTCATCAGTCCTGGACAACATGTTGACTTGAGCGGTATTCGGTGGCGGCGCAGTGAAAATACCCATGAGGACTGGGTCTTTGAAAAGACCAGGTCCTATGCTGTCTGGTGGATTCGGAATTTGATCCACGTACGGCACGTTATTCTCGGAGTTCGAGGTAAAAAATGACAACTGGTCTACTGTGACAATCTTGCCCTCGTGAGGGAACTTGATGACTCGAAAGACAGTAGACGGCACGCAGAGCATGGCATGGGTCCAGCTGCGGCCAAGAAGTATGTTGTAGTTGAGTTTAGCGTCAACTACTTCTACTTCCACGTTGACGGTTTTTCCTTGTAATGTAATCGCCAGACTCTCGAGAACTCCCAGGGGTTTAGATTCCCGGCCATCAAATGCCTCAAGGGCATTGGGAGATGACGATAAAGTTGGGGAACCGATGGCTCTCCAACAAGCGGAGGACATAACACAAGTAGATGCACCCTCATCTACGACGGCTCTATGAACGTCCAGGCCGTTAATCCCGACTTGAATAATCAAAGCGATTTGATGTGGAAGCCGGGGAGTAAAATTCTCCAGATCAAAGGTGAGAAGGCTCGAATCGGCGGGGTCAATACCACCGATGGCAGACAACAAAGCCTTCCGTTGTGAAGGACAACTTTGAAGAACCTCAAGTGCGGACATGGCACATGGCGCCTGGGCCAGATCCTCAACAATACTGTAATGTTGAGCGGCGCGGGCGTTTGGATTATAAGAGGATCTCCGAAGAACACCCTTGGGAGGTGGTTTCACAACGGGTTCGAGAGTCGGCTTCTCAATTTCCAATGAACCAGAAGGAGATGCGGGAGGCGGTCCATCCGCCACAGCCTTCCCGGGTGCCTGCTGCTGATTATTGTAATCCTTGGACCTCGTAGCGATAGTGATAGGTGCATTAGTCTACATCATGAAAACTTGAGACCCAAACGGTGCAGATGATGAACTTTGTTCGACCATCTGGGTCTGCTGAGATGGAAACGGCTCCTTTAAAACAGCCGGAGTTCCTTTTGAGCCTTTAAGAAGTTGACTGACTTCGGATCGTCTTGGACAATCTTTAGTGTAATGGTCACCTTCACAGATGAGGCAAGGAAATTTCGGCTTACGTTGTGAGCCATCCTCAAACTTGGATTTAGATTCCGGTTTTGGGGCATCAGATCTGGATTTGCCTTTGCCCTTTTTTTTCCCCTTGGAGGATTTGTCCGCAGGATTGGCCTGAACGGCATTTACCTCCGAGGTTTTACCAGAATCGGATGAGGCGGGTTTGGCAGAGGGATCGTTGGAAGAATTAGCCTTCTGCTTCCCATTCGAAGACTTCTTCGAATTTTGAGAAACGGAACCAATGACACCATCCACGAAAGGGGTGGGTTGGGTCTTTTTGGCTCCGGGTCGTGGTGCATCAGGCAGGATGTCATAAAGCGTGCCAGATTGTGAATAAACAAGATCCAAGTACTGGGCACGCGCGATAGCTTGTTCCTCCGTCACACACGCTCCCATTGCGATATCCTGAGCGATTTTGTTCACAAAGGAGGTGGTGAACCAGTGAGTCAAAATCTGATCAGGTATGTGAAACTTGATCAGTCGACGACGGCGCCGCCACTCATGGATGTGATCCGAAATGGGAGTGGCCGAGTCCTGCTTCAGGGAAGACAGGAGGTGCGTCCCAGTCTCATACCGGACTGGTAACTGGAAATGCGTGAGGAAAGCCATAGCTAACGAGTTGAAATCCTGAAAAATACCACGGGACAGCTCTATGTACCACTTAGCAGCAGCTCCTGTCAACGTACGCTGGAAAAGACGCAAACGAACCGAGTCGTCTGTCCAAGAGTTAGACGAACACCAGAGGTGATACGTCATCACATGCGCCTGTGGGTCTTCTCCAGATTTGCCCTCAAACTTGGGACAGTCTCCTGGTATCTTGGTTGGAACCGGAGGCCAATGTGGATTATGAGAAATCGGATCATTGGTCAACTTCGAAACGTCCGGTAGATCCAAGGTGGCCAGGAACGGCAATGGAGGGTTAATTCCCGTGCCAGTCCCAGAATAAGGTCCGGTTCCCATGCTCCACGATGGTTGTGAATATCCTTGCCCCCATGGGTTCTGTCCCGTAGGATTCTGACCGTGAGGGGCATAATTCGTATAGCCAGACTGATTTGGTTGCTGGTAACCATTGTGTGGGGCCTGATAACCAGGGTTCGAGCCCTGATTAGGTGTCTGCCCTGTATAAGCAGCGTTTGGATTCGGCTGCTGAGCATAGTTAGAACCGTGAGGAGGAGGATACTGAGAGCCCCCAGAGTGGTTATAGTTCGGTTGAGATTGACCATGAGGATAATAACTGCTCTGAGGATGAGTAGACTGTTGATAAGTGGAACCCTGCGGAGCCTGGTACGTAGGGCGCAGCTGTTGATTTGGCTGCGGCATTGAGTGAGCAGGCTGGTGAGCAGAGCGAACGAAATGAGGGGGCTGGCCTGAATGAACAGGTTGACCCGAATGAGGGGGTGCTCCTGAATGAACAGGTTGACCCGAATGAGGGGGCGCTCCTGAATGAACAGGTTGACCCGAATGAGGGGGTGGCGCCGGTTGCGCAGGCTGACCCGGTTGTAAGTGAGCCCCAGGTTGCACCGAATAAGCCGGTTGGCCTGGAGGCGGGACACCAGGTTGTACCGGATGACCCGGTTGGCCCAGTGGTGGAACAGGACCAGGTGCTTGCTGGAAACCAGTTTGACCCGAAGCAGAACCATACAGAGGTCCTTGCTGATATGCAACGTTAGAGACAACAGGATACTGCGGTTGCATCGGTAAGGAAGGCTGGATTTGCCCCCCAGGTCCATAGGTCGGTCCCTGTTGATACCCCGGCTGAGGCTGAGCAGGTTGACCAGCAGGGTTATAATATGGTCCTTGCGGATTATAGAATGGCTCTTGCTGGCCCGCAGAGTAGCCTTGATTGGGCTGTCCCTGTGGGTCGTACTGATAGCCAGGTTGGCCTGCAGGTTGACCTTGGAAAGGTTGTGCCTGCAAGTTCTGAGCTTGGTTGTACGGTAAACCTTGAACATAAAGATAGGCCTCAGGAGCAGGGAGACGCAAAATGTCCCCATGCTCGTCAAGCTGACCCGGAAAACCATACACGGGGGTGCCGTCTTGTGCATAATGCAAAAAGAAAGACCGATAAGGATCTTGGGGGAGCTGTCCAGCTCCGGCGTTCGGTTGCTGTAAAAACAACCGATACTCCTCCGGAGAGATATTCTCCGGTATAGCAGTAGCTAGATAAATGTCCTCTGGAGTTGGCCCAGATCTAGAAGCAGATGCTGAGGCAACAACAGAAGAGGCAGCCACACAAACAGTGGGTCGCACGGGAACAGAAGTGACGGGCGTCGAAGGAGACACCCCGGGTGTAGTGGCAGCTGGCCTCGAAGCAGGAGATGATATTCCCATAGAGGCAACAGCTGAAATAATCTGACCCAGAGATCTGTATCCCTGTGGCAAAGAAGGACCAGCTGACGATGTGGTAGCCAGCTCAGACTCGTCTCCCTCGAACAATCTACGAGGGATGCGCTGTTAGTCATCAGACCCGGGAATTTCCTCACCAGAATCACTCATGGTTGATCCTGCCGTTAAATCACGCAGAAGACGGCGAGGACTAGGAGGAACAACAGCAGCAATAAACGGTGAACCCGATGTAAGAGAAAGGAAATCAGCTCCTAATCTCAATTCAGACAGAGGGTCCGAAAAGGGCCAGTGGAAGTCAACTGTCTCTCCAAAGGGTTGCTCGGCGAGGACCGGTCCCCCGTCAGGGAACTCGGAAACAACAGGCTGCTGTGGTTCAACAGAAGGCTCAGAAGCCTCTGAAGAATCGTCCGTGTAAGGACTGCCAGTAGACGAAACTGAGGGTTCCGCCACCGTGACAAAAGACTAGAAGAAGAGAGTACACACACACACGAGCTGAAAATGAATTAAGACACACGATCAAACAGTCACAAGCAATATCTAACTGGGTGTGTAATCGTGGGAGATTGATTTTACGACATTGGAAAATAAACAAATTCTACCGTTTCATGTTTTAAGAGTCAAGAAACGATAAAAAGATGACTCTATCTCTTTCAGAGTTGACACAAGCGTGCAAGGACAAGCGCTTGACGGTCTTTTCAAGTTTAGGGAGTCAGAAAAGACCAAATGACTGCTCAGGAAAAACTAGGCACAAAGGGTGTACCAGATATCCGTGAACTGCAATATACACCTTGGTTTCAAAAATGAAACAGAAATCGATCAAGGACTTTCCGTACGTGCAGGTAGTCTCCCCGAATGCTGTGTTCGGTGTATCACGGGTATAAGGCGGCAGACTCGGCTTCCTGTGGATAAAGGATTGCAAACCTATAGGGGTCTCCCTTTATATACTCGACGGTACGGGGAGCGCAAGTCCGTACTAGTGCTGTCTAAAGCCAATAAGCGAACGACAGCTGCTAGGTTTAACGACGCCGGAACACGTCTCTAGCCTAGACCTTCTAAATATGTTGCGTTAAGTTCCAATGTTGCCTTATGTTAATTGAATGAATTTTACAGTTGATCTTCAATTAAGTTTCAATTTCCAGGCCTTATCGTATGTAGTGTCTTCTAAATGCAAGCTATATGCCACGATGCAACATTTCGTTCGATGAAAACTAGTTAAATGAGAGTTGAGAGCTTTAATACAAATGAAATGAACGGAATACAAACAAGAATGTCTCTAATGCAACTAATGCAATTGCACATTTTTCATTCAAACACTAATCACTAGTGATACGGAAAAGATGACAATTTGCACTAATTAAAAAAACAAAAGAGATTATATTTTTTTTAAAATTTTCAATGTCTAATGGCTAATGTGCACTGAAAACAAAAGGAACAATTAGAGAAATGATAACTAAGAGAGCAAAGCAAACAACATTCACTCACCAAGCAAGCAACCAAATCTCTAAATCGACCCAAAGTCTCTCAAATCGAAGAAAGACTCAAAAATACCCCAATGGACCGTGTGATCTGGGTCCAAAGCAAGGGCAAACGAATCCTGAATGAAAGAACGAACAATCACTCAAAAGACGCAACAAAACAATCAAAGACTGCTAAGAGGGCATGGAGGGTTAAGCAACAAGTCGACAGGACAATCAAGACACCAAAGCTCCCAAGGAGGGCTCGATTCACCATGCCACTAGATGCCCTAGGGCTCAAATCGTGAAACCGATAGATAGAGGCAAACAACCAAAGGATAGCGGTGAATTCCAGTCAAACCAGGCTCCAATGCACTCAAACAATCAGGAAATCAAGAAGAAAAGTATTGGTCAAGCTCAGAAAGCCAAAAATTGAAGAAATTCAAAAAAGTCACTGGGGTGGCGCGACTGTGGCCTTGAAACTAGCGCCAGAGGCCGAGTGGCGCGAGACAGACAAATGCAACACGCGCCAAGTGGCGCGACTGTCAGGTAAAAACCCGCGCCAGTCGAATTCTTCAATGAAAACTAAAAAACAAGCTAATCTGAGGAAAAGACCAACACAAGCTAAGCAAACCACAAGGCTAAAATAATGAAAGAACCCAACCCAGAAGGTTCATCAAGCAAGGAGAAACAATCAAAGCGAACCAATCATAAACGAGACAAGGAAAACCGGACGATCCCCAGTATGGTCGCCAATTTGTTGAGAAGGTAAATCCCCTCTGCGGACAGAGGCGATCCCTACTAGCCCAGCAGGGGTCTAGCAACAAACAAACAATGCTATGACGCAGGCTCCTAGTTACGAATGAAAGATTTGGGATAAAAACCTACCTGGATTCCAGCGCTCGATCTAAAGAAGAGATGTCCCCGTCCTTCAGTCCTGGCAGATCACAATCCTTCCACGATCTCCGTGGATGAACACCTGCACACAGAAAGAACAAACAGATACAAGCATAGGAACCAGCATACGTAACTAAACATCGGTCAGAAAAGACATTACTCGTATTAACATAATGGAAAAAGGAGTGGAACCATAATCATAGTCATCTATTAAAGTGGTAAACGAATAGAAGTTACAACCAAGTTCTGACGCTGCAGCCTCCTTCGCGCGGGTCTCCTGTCGTCCACGTCTCGCAAAGCTCGCCGGGGGAAAGGGAAACCTCTCCAGAGTCTCGTAACAATGGTCTCCTTGCTCGAATGGGCCTTAAGGGAAAGGAAGGATTCTTTCCAGCACAAAGGCACTTGGGAATAGGAGATGCAAAGCTTCAGCACTTCAAGACTAGCTTGCCATGGATCTGAGCAAGCTTTTATAGATGGGGAAGGAGGGAGTTGGGATCCCTATTATTATGGGATGGGCCCTATCAACAAGGAAGGTTCCATAGAAGGTGGCAAAACTACTTCCTTTCCATAGAACTCCCGTAGCCAAACCTCCCAACTCAAGATAGGCAGTGGTTGTGAGTTTGTTTGAACTCAACTTCCGCCATCCATATATAAAAACAGTCCCTAAAATGGGTGGCATTTATTGCTCTATTTACGTAGGCGCCATGGTGCGACTTTGCACAGATTTCGAGTGGCGTAGGATCAACTGGTTTACTCGCGCTCTAATGCAAAAGAGCTTGCTTTCATGGATTTTGCAAGGAGATGTCTCAAGGGGAAATGAAGCTCATACTCAGAGGGATGCAATGATGATGTTTTCAGTGCATGACAGTGTTCACAGGTCACGTTATGGGTCCTCCATTGTGCGGGACGGGGAATGGTAGGGACGGTGACAAATTACTGTGTAACATGTATAGTTCTTGTCTTAGAGATATTACTTCCCCTAAAGTACTTACCAAGAATAACTCCACCAATTTGTCATATATTTCCTTTAAATATTTTATTTTGATACATAGGGAATGAGAGAGTCCTTTATGGATTCTATAATAATCCTCTGGACTCTTATGTCTCCCTTCATGTATTTGGCATGAATTCATTGTCATTTTTATTCCAAGCAAGAAATTTTGAAAGCCTAACCAATTTGTTGCTTTCTTTGCAAAAATAAATTTTGATAGATTCAAGTGAAGTCATAAAAATACTTATTTGAGTAGATTATTTTCTTCTTCTTCCTTGTTGATGATGATGTAGATAAAAACTCCCTCTTAGATTGACTTTTTTAAGAGTGTTGTAAAGTGGTATATCACCTTCGATCCTTGATGATGATGATGATCAAGGATGATGAATTCAACAAGGCGGATTCATGATGTATCCAAGTGTTGATTTGACTTCAACACCAAATATTTTTTGATGGTGATGGCTTCTACACGGTTTCCTTCTTGATGTATAGGTCCTTGATCTTCTTGAGATGGATTTTCCAAAAAAAAATGCATCTTTAGAACTGAAGATTAACTCTTCATTGTGGATCTCTGACTTTTTCTTTATAGACAACTTATTCTTGATCTCTTGGTAATTGAGTGTCTTCTTGCCAAATAACCCTTTATTTTCCTCAACGCCTGAGCTCTGATACCATGTTGATAATTTCATAGGGCATATTTTAATTCAATTCTCTACTTGATAATTATTTGTGAACTTGTTTCTTCTACTTTAGATATTCTCTTGGAGAGGAAAAAATGCAAGTAATTATTCTTATAGACTTTCAGTTGGCAAGCATCATGACCATAACTCATACCCTTGACCCTTATATGCCTCCAAGACCTTGTCTCTTCTCTTTCCTTGGCTCCTTATACTAATCTCCTTTTCTGCACCGTTATGCACCAATACTAGAGAACTTGGTCTCTTGCACACCTTGTAGCCTTCTTAGTCACCTTCCTCCAAACTATGGATCTAAGACGTTAACCTTATTTTGTAGCGTTTCCTTTTGTGTTATATTTCTCCTCCTCTTGTAGCTCAGACCTATCTTCCAAAACAATTATAATCATTTCGTTGTGCTTACATTCTTATACATATGAAGGAACCTTGAACTTCACACTTCCTTATAGTCCTTCATGTGATTGTTGATTTCCTTAATTAGCTTTTTCCTACCTCTGTAATATGAGATAGATACAGGCCCAAAACAAATATCTAATATGGTATCCTTTCCTTTGATATACATGCTCCTCTTCTCATTGTACTTGGATTCTTATCTTTGTATTACACCGCAGACATATCCTTGTTGATATTATAAACTTGTATGAAATCCCTTCCTATAATCTAGTATGAATACCTCATACCAATCTGAACTTGCATCTCTGTGTTTTATGCGCAATCCAGTGGGTTATTTAAAGTGGTTTGACCCTATAAATTAATAGGCCTGTGTTAGTGAACTGTTGTGACTTATTTTGAGCCGACTTGAGTGTGTATCCTTTGTATTGAGGCCAACTTCATCAAGGAGGATATGTATCATCTTTAAGCCAACTTGTGGAGCCTATTTGACATGGTCTTGGAGGCATATATTTACATCGATGAATTATATTTTCAAGTGTAACACCTCTTCATATACATGAATCTAAATTATACATTTATGACAAGATGACAAATCTCTAAAGACATCACGAAGAAGTCTTTGACCTAGAATAAAAACACCTTGCTCATGAAGCCTGTGAAGCAAGTATTTACAAAATACATTTTATTATCTTTTCCTTCATTACATAAACTCATAATTACTAGTCAATATGAAGCTCGAACCTAGTTACACTGTCCAACACTATTCAGTGTTACAAAGTAAATTTCAATGGTGGAATACAAATTAGAGTTTCAAAGGTGGAAGCCAACTGCAACAACGTGCATTAACAAATAATTACATAAAATTTGTTTAGTTAAAAGACCATAATGGATTTTCATCAAAAAAAATGTTGATGTTAATAATATCATATGGGCATGGTCACCAACAAATGATGGGTTGGATAGAAAATAAAAATAATTGAGAAGGCTCTTTTAACAATTAAGGCACAATTAGAACATAGATAGAGAATATGTTAGAGCTCCAATAAAAGAGTCTTGAAACTTATAAGCTTATTGATCTAAATGGAGGATGTTAGTAATTCTCATCTAATTCCCCTTTCATATTTTAAACATGCTTGCTTCTTATGTGCTTAAGGGTTCAAGTTATCTTGCAATTCATTGAGTCTCATGAGTGCTTTTCATGTCAATTTAGTGAAAAATTTAACATAAAAAAAAAAAAATACATGAAACACATCAAATAAAGTATAGAACATCACCATACATAACATTGACACAGTTATTTGATGAACGAGTTCACGCCTCCTATGCTACATCTCATTGGTCCAACTTCCATGGCTTGGGCTTCCATATTATACTCAAATTGTCAAATTGACCTGTTTAAAATGTTATTTTACTCCTGTAACCTACTGCAATGAACTAAGAATGGCTAAGAACAGTTATCTAGCCTCTTCTCTCTCTTCAATTGATCTCCAGGTGAAGCAGATATGGCCTAACCCTCTGGTGGCCCTTGGCATCCTTAAAATTAAAGTTGTAAAAATACTGTCAATGAGTGCTCTACTGCCTCTTAAACCTATACCGATCATTCCATAAGACCCAAAAATGGTAATATAGCCTCTTTCTGAGACAAATTGGGCCGAAAATTGCCTTATTTATGACTTCTGCCAGTTTCACCTAGAAAAACTCCACTAAATCTAGCAAACTGCAAGTAAACTTGAGCCTTTTGACAAATCCGAAGGTCGCCAAGCTAATCTGAAATTAAATTTAAGTGGGATTTGAAGCGCTAACTCCACGCTTAATTTAATCCGCACTTAACTTATGGATTATCGCATAATTATTTATTTTTAAGGGTTAATTAACCCTTGGTTTAGTGCTTTAAACCTCCGCTTAGAATGGAGCTCCCACCGTTTGGTTATGTGTTGTGGTTCTATGCAATGGGGGTTGGCCCCCTCTCCTCTCGCCATCGAACAATATCAAATTTAAATATAAGTCGAGTCCCATTATATTTAAGAACCAATGTACAGTGGAGGCGGTAAGGCACGAAACTCCTAGTGGGGAGGTCGTGAGATCGAACCCTGGAGCCTCCATAAAATTTTGACCAATGGCCATCATGGTCGTGGTGGTCTTCGGGCTTGCCATGTTTCGTGACCTCTTTGGTCCAACCTAAACCAACCAAAATCAGACATGTAGCCCAGATTATCAGCTAGTAAAACACTGCCACTTGGCAGCTGCTGAGTGGCCCAATAGGGAGAATGTTTTGAGAATATTCCCTGAAATATACCTTTTTGTTGAATGGACAGTACAAATGCCTATTCAACATCCCTCTCACAAAATTTACCTATTTATCCAAGCGAACAGATCATGTTTCCGAGAGCATATGCTAACCATTTTTCGTAAAACAAAGTGCGTCGGAATCAAGATGGCGAGCATTATGTGGTAGTTCAGGTTCTGAGACAATATGAGAACTTTTATTTTTGAGATAAAATTTGAGCTCTTGATCATACCTCCCAACTGAAATCTTTTAGTCTCCAAAATAACACTTTCAGATATCAAATTGAAGAATTTAGAACTTAGAAATATCCCAAAACTCAATTGCAATGTAAAATTTTCAATTGGTTCCCTTCAAACCCCAATCAAGTTACTTCAATTATATTCCTCATGAAGACCTATTGTCCTGTTAAGAATTGAGCCATAATTCTTATTGTTGTTGCAGAAAAAACACTGAAAATTGGAATCTGAATATTCTCTTAAAACTCATCTTTACAGGGTTCCAAGTAACACTTCATCTTGAAGCATCTCTTGAAGAAAAACTTGACCCCAGTTTGGAGATAAAAAACAAATCAAATTTCTTTGACATCTTCAAACTCAGCTTGTACATGCAATTACTTTGCTGCAAAAAATTTCATGATGTTTGGCTTTGCCTACAAAACATAGTTATCTTTAAACAATCTTAACAAGAAGTTCATTCGCACAAGTTTCAACACGAATACTTGTATCAGTGAATATGAGACAACTAGTAGAGAACTGATGAAAGATAATTTGTAGATTCACATAGTTCATAAACATGTGGACTATCAAGCCAAACTTATCATGAAAATACTCTAGAAAAAGCATTGTTTCATTTGAAGGGATTTATTTATGCATATCACCTTTTACAATAGTCCAACTATTGGACATGCAACTAGTGTAAAAAAAAAATTAACAACTTCAATGGGACAATAGTTTGCCCACTTCTTACCCAACCAGGTATGTGAACCCTCTATTTTTTCTTCCTCTTTTTTTAAGTTGCATTAGGTATGGCTACATCTTGCACCACTTTTTCCATGGTTTTGCTTCCTCTTTAGGCACATGCACAACTTGCTTTCCCTTACCAGGATGAATATGCAGATGAAATTTCCAACATTTTGCAACCCAATGTCCATTGATTTTTGAATGAGTGAAAAAGTCTCTTTGAGCTCCTCTTGGCTCACATGCCTCTGATTTTGGATTAGATTTTCCCTTCTTGGGTTTCTTTCCAATAGCCATGCACATCATTTTGACAACTTATTCCTTCTTTTCTCACTTATCTACGCTATGGTTAGATGAAGGGAAAAAAGTAAATGGAGATAAATTCTTCAATAAGTTGTTAAAATTTTCATTTTTATTCTCATCTTGAAAAAAAATTGATACAACAGGATGATTATAACTCTTTTCCTTGTTCTTGGAATTACTCTTCTTGCATGAAGAACTTGCATGGCGAGTAGGAATTTCATGGTGAGAATAAATTGATTTCTTATCTTCTTCATCTTCCACATCTCTCTCTTGAGATACCTTCAAGCCTTTCTTGTATTTGAGGAACCAAGCAGGTATTAGTTCCGGATGCAAATTCCAACACTTTGCCTCCTCATATCCTCTTTTGTGAAAAAATGTACATGATACACAATAGCTCTCATCAAAATACCATTCTTCTACTGCAACATAACCCAAGCATTCATACTTAGGTCTCTCTTTGGCTTCAATTGAGTTCTGTTATGAAACCAGCTCCAAAAATAGAAGAAAAAAGGGATCAACGCATTATAAATCAACCACTTCGAGGGGGAAATCTCCAATACATTACATAAATGAAAAAATATTGGATGATAAAAATGACCAAAACCTCCTTCTATATATAGGATTCCATGGGATCAAGATATAATCCTAGTCGACCTAACAATAATAATTTAAGGGCACAATGATAACAATATTGGGGTTACAGGGGTACAAAAATAACAATAAGGGGGTTACACTAACAACAATAAGGGTATACTACTAATATAGGGAACTAACATGCCCCTCTCCTTCAAAAAAGTGTTTCCCTCAATGCTTGAGTAGCTTTGGATCCTTCCGTATAAAATTCTCATCCTCCCATGTAGAATCTTCAGTGGGTAAGTTCTCCCACTTGATGAGATACTCTGAAATTGATTGATTTCGTAGCTATCAAGTTCTTGTTTCCATGACTTCTTTAGGTTCCAATATTACTTTTCCTTCCTCATCAAGTTGAAATATTTTTGAACTAGAATTTTGTCACCTATAACCTTCTTTAAGCATGAAACATGGAAAACTGGATGCACTCGAGAAGAAGCATGAAGCTCCAAATTGTATGCCATAGTACCAATATTTAGCAACACCTTTTACAGACCATAGTACTTTGGCGATAATTTATTATCCTTGTGATATTTCTTGAGGAAAATTTGTTTGTATGGTTGTAGCCGTAAAAATACATAGTCTCCTACATCAAAAATTCTCTCGCTGCGATGTTGATCTGCATGTTGTTTCATTCGATTTTTTTCCAAATTTAGGTTATCCATTAAGAGTTGGATAACTTCTTGTTGATGCTCGATGTGATCTTCCAATGCTTGAACCTTAGAATTTTCTCTTAAAGATGATGTGATGGACGATAGATGATATCCATAAAGTGCCATAAATGGGGTCATTTTTGGTGCAGTATGGAAGGAAGTGTTATACCACCATTTAGTGAGAGGTAACCACTTGACCCATTGTGTTTTCTTATCAGATAAAAAACAACGAAGACATCCTTCCAAACATTTTTTCACTATCTCATTTTGACCATTGGATTGAGGATGATAAGATGAGTTATGAGCTAGTTGAGTACCCAAACAAGAAAATAATTCCGTCCAAAAATTTCCAGTAAAAATGGGATCTCTGTCACTTACAATAATCTTTAGGTTTCCATGTAGCTTTTGAATTGTTTCCATAAATGCAGTCACAACTGTACTTGCTTTAAATGAATGAGATAATGCACAAAAGTGTGCATACCTGGTAAGTCTATCAACTACCACCATGATGACACTCTTTCCTTCGGACTTAGGTAAACCTGTGATAAAATCCATTAAAATATCTTCCCAACATTGACTTGGAATGGATAAAGGTTGTAGAAGACCTGCAACCTTAATTGTCTCAACTTTATTTTATTGGAAAACCAAACATTCTGCCACAAACTTTTGAATATCAGATTTAAGGCCATCCCAAAAAAATCTTTCTTCACCCTATGGTAATTTTCTAAAAACCCTTAGTGTCCTCCTAAAGGAGAAGTGTGCAATTCCAAAAGGATATTTTGTTTTAGTTGGGAATTCTTACAAATATATAAGTGATATTTGTACCATAATGAATAAAATTTATAACTAAATGTATCATATGTACTAGGATCTTGCTGCAACTTTTGAATCAGTGTCCACATTTCTTCGTCCTTTTTCCATCCATCCCTTGCTTCGGTTATCCAATCTGGTTAGATAATAGAAATGGCTCAAAGCAATGCTTCCACCTCTTCATCCGTTCTTGAGAGTGCATTTGCGACAACATTTAGCTTCCATTTTTTGTATATGGTTTCAAAGTCATAACCCAACATATTTGTGACCCATTTTTGCTGCTCTTCTGAAGATAACCTTTGTTCCAAAAAGTTTTTAAGACTATCATGATCAGTTTTTACCTTGAAGTGTCTTCCCATTAGGTAAGGTTGAAATTTATTTAGTGCATGTAGTATTACCAACATTTCCTTCTTATTAATAGCTTTATGTAAATACTTTCCTTTGATTGGACGACTTTTAAAATAAATGGGTCTTCCTTCTTGCATTTAAATAACACCAATTCCATTTCCTGAGGCATCCCATTCCACAATAAAAAATTTTGTGAATTCTGGCATACCTAATATTGGTGCTAGGCATATTGCCTCTTTAAGATTTTCAAAGGCCTTAGTTTCTTCAGGAGTCCATGAAAATACATCTTTCTTCAATAATGTTGTTAGAGGTGATGTTATTTGCCCATAATTCTTAACGAACTTGTGATAATACCATGTTAACTCGAGAAATCCTTGAAACTTCTTTATGGTTGTGGGGACTTTCCATTCCTTAATGGATTCAATTTTGTTAGGGTCTACCTTAACACCCTCATGAGATACAATATGACCCAGACATTCCACCTCTTATACTCCAAAGAAACATTTGGATGCTTTAGCATATAATTGTTTCTCCTCCAATCGTTTTAGCACCCTGTCAACATGTTGAACATGATCCTTCTAATGCCTACTGTAGATTAGTATATCATTAAAAAATACTAGCACAAAGTTTCTAAGGAAGGGTTTGAAAATGGAATTCATAAACCCTTAAAATGTAGAAGGTGCATTGGTAAGGCCAAAATGCATGACCAAAAAATCATAATGACGCTCATGACTTCGAAATGTTTTTTTTTTTTCAGAATATCTTTCATATTCATTCTAATTTGATGATATCATGAACGAAGATCCAACTTGGTAAAATAAATTTCTCCATGTAATTCATCCAATAATTCATCAATCACAGGAATGGGAAATTTATCTTTAACAGTGAACTTATTGAGCTCCCTATAATCCGGACACATGCGCCATGATCCATCCTTCTTGTGCACCAATATGACTCGAGTAGAGAAATAACTTTGACTAGGTTGAATTATACCAACCTCTAACATTTCTACAATCATACATTCAATTTCGCTCTTTGGACATAAGAATATATTTAAGGCCTGGTATTTGGAGGAAAACTTCCTGGAATCAAATGAATAGCATGATCATGATCACAAATAGGTTGGAGTACTTTGGTAGTTTAAAACACCTTGAAATGATTGTCCAAGACATTTTGGAGATCTAGGGAAATAGATGATTTTGATGATGGAACTTCTGGTGAGAATAATTATGCAATTATGCCTCGTCGTTCTTTCTTCAGAAGCTTTGTCATGAAATCAAAGCTTATTATATTTCCTGGCTTCCCTGCGATACCCCGTAATTCGACTTCCTTTCCTTCCAAAAAAAAATTCAAGAAAATTTCTTGAAAATTAAAATATATCATCCCCAAAGATTGTAACCATTGTACTCCTAGTACAACATCATCACCTCCCATTGGAATGGAAAGCATTGGACTATTCAATACATATTCCCCCATTGTGAGCTTGATATTATGACATTTTCCAGAGCAATTTATAGTTCCTCCATTTGCAACCATCACTTGACATTCTGGTGCTGGGTATAGGAAACAATTCAATTCCTTTTCTACCTTACAATGAATAAAATTATGGGTACTACCCGAATCAATCAACACTATTACATTTTTCTTCTTGATATATCCTTGTATCTTGAGAGTTTGAGGAGTGGTAATACCTGCCAATGCATTACACGATATGGTCAGACTCATTTCTTCTTCTTCTAGGGTTGGTTCCTGGTGTATATCTTCTTCTTTTGAAGTTTCTTGTTAATTTTCTTCCTCCTCTTCACATTCTATGTAAAATAACTTCTTCTCAGCACACTTATGACCTTTAGTGTATTTTCTATCACAAATGTATTAAAACCCTTTTCCTATTTTTTCTTCCAATTTTTGTGGTGTCAACCTTGTAGGTTGTGGAAGTCTAGGAGTAGCAACACTTCCATCTTTATAGATGTGAGTGGTAGGCTTCATTGTCGCCATACTTCTACATTCAATTTTTCTTGCCAATATGAATGCCTTCTCCAATGAATCAGGTTCCCAAATGCGAACTTCATGATGGATGTTATCCTTTAAAGTCCCATTGAATACATCAATCATGTGTTCCTCTGGAATATTAGTTACCCTTATATTCAATTTTTGGAAGTCCTCAATGTGCTCCACCACTGAACCCTTTTCTTTGACATTTATCAATTGGCTAAAGAAGGTGTTTCTCTTTGTATCCTCATAATCTGCTATCATTTCCTCCATAAAAATTGACCAAGTGACATTTTTTTACGGAAGAAAATCCATCAATACCATACAAATGTATTTTTTTCTAAATGTAAATTTTCAATGTGTACCTTTTGTGTGTTTTGCACATTATTGAGATCAAAATATTGCACCATCTATAGTATCCATGTTATGGGATCCTTTCCATGAAAATTCCTCATATCCATATTTGGAATATGGTGGTTATTCCATCCAACATTAGAGTTTATAAAATCTCGATTAACATTTATTTTTCCCTCATCATGAGTTTCCTCTACTAACGTTTCGCCATTAGGAAACATTTCTTGTATCAACTTTTTCAAACCTTCCATTTCTGATTTTAGATTATTCTTAATGTTTTCCATGTTTTATTTCATTTTTTGTTCCATTTCATCCATATTAGCTTCCATGACATCCTATTATCTTCCACGCCTTTCTTCAAGACTTCCATTTCATTATTTTTCTCTTTGCGAGAGCGAAATTTGGTGCACTTGCTCTTGTAATTTTAAGATATCATGTTGCAGTTCTTCATCTTCATGAGTCATAGTAGAGCCTTATAAAGGTTTAATGGTTGTTGAATTTTTAGGAGGAATTTTATAACCCAATACTGATATATATTCTACAATATGCCCTTTAAGTCAATTCAAACTGATTTTTCACACAAAACTGATGCAATTTGAAAAAAATAATACACACCTTTTTCTTGATTTTAAGGAGCTCGATAATGAAATTGAATTATCTTTGTACTTGAGGATCTTAAATATCTGAAATTCAGCCCTATAGTAGCCCTCTAAAGCTTATTTGAAATGCCACAGTTCTAACCTGATTTGGATTCTTTAAGACAAAGTTATGTCCAATCACCCACAATGACCTAATTATGGACTCGTTCAGTAGAGGGAACTTGTACGACGTACCACATGTCATTGTTTCCTCCTTCGGCTCTGAAATTGATACAAACGAAACTAAAGTCTGTTTAATTGCAGCCAATTTTTACAGAATTCCAATCTGATTCTCAGAGAGAGAGTTATGCTGATTTTCCCACGGTCACCTCTTTGAGATGAAATTTAGGAGCCTCACAAAACCCTAACTTCCATAGATCCTATCTCCAAAAATATTGCGAAACAAGATCTGAAATTTTTACACAATGTTCCTCAGGATTTGGGCTTTGCTCTGTAAAAATTTCAACTTTTAAAGCTTATTAGAAAAAAAATTATAGTCAAACATCCACGATGACCTGTTTTAGGTAAAATTCAGGAGCCTGAAAAACCCTAACGTGCACAGATCATATCTCCAAAAATATTGTGAACCAAGATCTAAATTTTGTACACGACGTTCCTCAAGATTTAAATTTTTTTTTGTAAAAATTTCAGCTTTTGTAACTTCGTAGAAACAATGTTATAGCGAAAATGCCACGATGACTTGTTTGGAGCAGCAAAACCCTAGAATCCAAAGCTTTGATACCAAATGTTATGAAACCAAATCCAAAAATAGAAGAAAAGATATATCGACGCCTGATAATTCCTCCACTTCAAGGGGGAAACCTCTAATATAATACATAAATGAGAAAATCTTGGATGATACAAATGACCAAAACCTCCTTTTATATATAGGATCCCATGGGATCACAATGTAATCCTAACCAAACTAACAATAATAATGTAAGGGCACAATAATAATAATATTGGGGTTACAGGGTTACAACAATAACAATAAGGGGGTTACACTAACAACAATAAGGGACTATACTAGTAATATAGGGACCTAATAGGTTCTTGATGCCTTACTAGTTCACACCAAGACCTGCTCCCTTGTAACCCATCTTGAACAAGAGCTTGGACCCAATTCTATTACCATAAGTCTCATAAGCTGCAAACGAACTATCTTCAACACTTTTATGAAAAGAAGAAGTATGAAATTGCTTACCAATAGTTCCATCTTTTGTTTGAGGGACAAAGATGCTTGCAAAATCCCTTCTGATATTGGAGGTATCCACTTGGACTCTTTGGTTTTCTTCCTTCGTCTCACCAAACTTAGGTACTGATTGAACCTCATCCTCCACATCATGTGGGCAATAGGTACAAACTTATCCATCATCTTTTTCTGAAGGAATTTATACTCATGCATCTTACACGAAAGTTGTAGAGAAACATGGATTTTTTGGAGAAGATGGTGGCTTGACACCATTCTTCTCTTCTTCTTCCTTTGAAGAGAATTCTACAGTTGGAGATGGTGTGTAGCTTTCACCATGTAGCTTGTTGTGCCTCTCTTCATAAAGGACATTCACCATAGCTACCATGTCTATAAAATCCTTTATGTAAAATTTTGAATCTTCCGACATATTTGTAGGCTCTTTTCCTTGAAACATACTTTTGTTGAAGCCTCAAGCTAGAACTTTGAGGGAAAATTGGTGGTAGAGACATTCTCTCCTTTCCAAAATATTTTGTCCTCACTTGAGCTTCAAAACGTACCACTTGCACAAATCAATAGAAGCTAACAATAAACATGGCTCTCATACCAAAAATGATCTGAATGGAGGATGTTAGTAATGCTCAACTAATTCCCCTTTCATATTTTAAACATGCTTTCTTTTTATATGCAAGGGTTCGAGTTATCTTGCAATTAATTGAGTATCATGAGTGTTTTTCATATCAATTTAGTGAGAAATTTAACATAAAAAACAAAATCTAAACAACATCAAATAAATTACATAACATCACCATACATAACATTGACACAGTTATTTGATGAAGGAGTTCACCCCTCCTATGCTACATCTCCTTGGTCCAGTTTCCATGGATTGGACCTCTATATTATGCTCATATTATCAAATCGACCTATTTATAATGCTCTTTTGATCGTGTAACCTACTCCAATGAACTCATAATGGCCAAGAATGACTATCTAACCTCTTTCTACTCTTTAATGGGTCTCCAAGTGAAGCATATATAACCTAACCCTATGGTGGACCTCGACATCCTTAAACTTAAAGCTAGAAAATCCCCATGAAGAAGTGCTCCACTACCTATAAAACATGTACCAATGAGTCCAGAAGACCCAAAAATGGTAATCTAACCTCTTTCTTATACAGATTTGGTCGAAAACTGCCTTAGTTATGACTTTTGTTAGTGTCACCTAGAAAAACTCCACTAAATCTGGCAAAATGCAACTAAACTGGCATCTTCAGCCAAATCTGGAGGTTTTCCAACTTAATATGAAATTAAATTCAAGTGGGAGTTTAAGTGCACTTAAGTGCTAACTTTGCACTCAAGTTAATTCACACTTAACTTATGGATTAATGCATAATTAAATATGTTTAAGGGTTAATTAACCCATGGTTTAGCACTTTAAACCTCCGCTTAGAATGGAGTTCTGGTCTTTTGGTTATGTGTTGTGGTTCTACATGATGGGGGTTTACCCCCTCCTCTCCCGCCATCGAACAACATCAAATTTAAATATAGTTCGGGTCCTATTGTAGTTAAGAACCAATGAATAGCGGAGGCGGTAAGGCATAGTGCTGGCAATGGGGAGGTCATGGGGTCGAACGGTGGCACCTCCATAAAATTTTGACCAACAACCATGAGGGAACATGGCGACCTTTGGGCTTGCCACATGTCGTGACCTCATTGGTCCAACCCAAACAAACTGAAATTTGACACGTAGCCTAGATTCTCAGCCAGTAAAACACTGCCACTTGGCATCCCCTGAGTGGACCAACTTGGGAAATATTTTGAGAATGTTACAAGGAATATTCCTTGTAATATAAATTTTTCTTGCTAGATAGTACGGATTCCTAGTCAGCATCCCTCTCACAAAATTTACCTATTTAGCCAAGCGAACAAATCACATTTCCGACATCATACGACGACCATTTTTTCGTGAAATGAAGTACTTCAAAATCAAGACGACGAGCACTACGTGGTCATTTAGGTTCCAAGAAAATCTCAAAACTTTGATTTTTGAGCTATAATTTGAACTGTTGCTCACTTATGCAGTGATATTAACAATTACGTTGTGAGTTCCTTATGTGTTGAGTCATTTAGCTATTGAGAAAAGCTTCTATTGCTCCTATAAATTAAGTTCATGTACAACACATTTTATCAAGTAATGATGTGTGATTTCTCTTCATTCTTCATCTTACAATATTTTGGTAAAAGGATTGTTTAGCTTTGTAGTCTCATCTCTCAAAATTTTAATACTCTTTCATGATATCATTACTTTACCTAGAACTCCCTTCTTGTTTTTTTTGAAGATCTATTTTAATGTTTTTTACGCTTTTTACAATATAGTTTTGGATACTAGATCTAGATCTATTTGGAATTTGTTACTTTGTAAAACAACTTGTACATAAGGATATTGATGAACCTTTTAATACTCATTCATGGCATGATATCTTTACTTTAGGCTCCCTTCTATTTTAAAGTTTTTTGCCATGTATCTTTTGATCTAGATTTGTTTACGGTTTGTTGCTTTCCAAGGCAACCCATAAGTGAGGATACTGTCCTTTCTAATCGCATAGTTTCCCACCTTTTCCTCGCATAACCCAGGGCTCCTTTCACTCTCTCTTTCAAAGGATCAGTAGCGATTTATGTGGGACTTCTTCTCCGCCCCCAACTTTTTCGGATCGGCATAGTACTGTGGTGGATCTCTATGCTTAGGTTCCTCGGGCTCGGGGTAGCCCGAATAATTTAAATTTATTGTCTTTGCATTACATTTACTATGTGCAGGGAAATCTCATCAGAGTGTTTACGCATAAAACCTGGCGACCAACCGCGTCTTCAAAGATAACAGTAACTGTGTCTTCAAAGCTAACAATAATCGCATCAAGGGCACCATTTAACAAATCTACTATCGTATAGGTTGTGGAAGGCATTGTAATTCTACATTTCCGGAAAAGGAAAGGGTTATCATGGTACATGCATATACGTTTAACATACGAATGAGTTGAATCAGAGTAGGAAGAGTGTGGAGGCTACCATGTTCGAGAGCTAATTCAGCATTCTACCATAAGTTCTCAATGCACCACACAAATTTGACAAAGTTTGCATTTTTATTTTCTGACATAAATGTTAAAAAAGAAAAAGAAAAAGAGAAATACAGATTAAAAAATAAAAGGCGAAAGGATATCTAGTAGAGAGTCATGATAATGAATGGAATAATTGTTGATGATATTTTTAACTCGACATTCTGGATTGTAGAAATGAGTCCATTTTCAAGGGAGCGCCAACTTTAATGAGAAGGTTGAAAATTATTTAAGAGCCCAGATCGTATTTAAAGATAAGAGAGTGGAAGTAAGTAAGAAAGCCGACTCAATTTTTCTTACTTAATTCCACTCTCTTATATTTAAATACAGTCTGGGCTCTTAAATACTTTTCAGCCTTCTCATGAAAGTTAGCGCTCCCTGAAGATGGACTCATTTTTGCAGTTCGAAACGTCGGGTTAAAAATCTCATCAACAGATTATTCCATTCATTATCAAAGAAAGGATATCATCAAAAGTTATTTTTTGGTTTAAAAAAGAAGAAGAGAAAGACATTAAAAAAATGAATTATATATATATATATATATATATATATATATATATATATATATATATATATATATATATATTAAAAAGTTAAAATGGTTTGAAAATTTTCTGGGTTAAAATTTTTTGGGGTTTTGAAACTATGGTCGAGTTAAGGATAAAAGAGTTACTTACTCCCTATAATAATTTATACAATACAAGGGACTATGGTAAATTTTAAGCGAAAATCAACCAAATTTTTACATGTTTCAAACAACTTATTATTTCATCTTGAGGAATGTAACACTTCCAAAGAAAGCTCGGATAAACTAGCCTTTCTATTTGGAGGTGTCAATGAGTTCCGTAATTTAGAATTGGAACCTAAATTAGCACGTGAGAAGGAGAAAAAGGAGTTTGAATATATTTTCTTGATCTTGTCAAAAATAAAGGGGCCTTTCCACGTTTTAACATCTACCTTATATGCAATAAGGGATGCCCTTGGTGGCAAATTTAAATGCCCATATTTGAGATGTTTTATGATCATTTCATACAAGAACAATATAATCTTAAGAAAATAGATTTTCTCTCTCGCTCTTCAAATTAGGCTTTGGTGAATCATAACTTTGAAGGTCAACATAAATCCTGGTCTCAAAAAAAGAAAAATTCTACACAACCCCATGAATCTCCCTCGAGCCTAACCAGAACTAAGTCTTCTCCTCCAGTTTCAAAGAATGAAGGATCTTCCTCAAAGAAAAAGAACAATGGAATTTTCTCCAATTCAGTTATTTGGAGAACAATGGACTTTTCTCCAAATCAGGTATTTATTAGAGAACCATATGATCATGTATTTGTTGTTTCTATTAGACAAGTTAACCATGCCTCTATATTATATAAGTTTTTCCACTTTTTACCTTTGTTTTCTTCTTCTTCTATAGCTCATGTTGATTCATTGGAATGAAATATTTGGCCATCTAAAGTATAGATGTTTTCATCCGATGTACACAAAAAAATTAGTTTCAGGTATTCCAATGTTTTCTTTTACTCATGTAGTGTGTCCAGGTTCTGCTCTTGGAAAACAACACCAATATCCCCTTCCTAAATGGAAAGCGTCAAGGGAAAAAACAACTCTTGTGTTGGTGTACATTGATTTAATGACATTTTTAACTCCTCTTTTTTAGGGACCAAATATGCATTAACTGTTATTTATGATATTTCATGGTACTCTTAGGTGTATTTTCTCATGTAAAAAAATGAAGTCTTTGTAACCTTCAAGACATTTCAAGCTCTTTATGAGAAACAATCTTCATGCTCCCTTAAAAAGGTACAAACAAATAATGGGAGGGAATATGTCAACAAGTCATTTCAATTTCTTTGTAGAGAACATGACATTATTCACTATCATTATGTTCCCTACACCCCTCTACAAAATGGTGTATCTAAAAGGAAGAACATGAAACTTAAGGTGATGGATAACAGCATGATCCAATCCAAGAACATGGCACCTACATTCTAGTTTGAAGCAACTAATTATGCTAATTACATTCAGAACAAGCTACCTCATAAGGAAGTTCAAAATATTACTCTAATGTAAGCTTGGACACATGAGAAGTCTAATGCCTTTTCTTTCATCGTATTTGATAGCCTTTCTTGAGCATTAATTCCATATAAAAACACAAATCTAGGGAAAATAAAATTCAACAAGTGATTTTGTTGGTTACTGTGGGGACAAGAAATATTATAGACTCTTATATCCTACCTCTAAGGAAGTTTTGTTTTGAAGAGATGTCCAGTTTGATGAAAAGAGAAATCAAGGATCATCCTATTCCCTTTCTACTTCATATTCAATTATTGTATATGATTCTAATAATTATGATGCTTTTACAGATCCGTTAGAAGAAGAAAACTATACTAAAGTTCCTTAGCTAGAAGAAATTCTACCATCAACAACCACAAAACATATAAAAGAGGAGCTCATTCTAGAAAAATCCTTAAGGGGGATACTTCACAGGAGAAAGAATCTTGATACATTTGGCTATGACATGAAAAATTTCATTTATCTATCCTCAAATCAATAATAGTTTCGAGTAATATCTCTTTTGAGTAATGCCATTTTAGAAGATCCGCAACAATTTTCTGAGTTGTTGGAAAACCTAAGTGGGATGTTTCCATGAGAGAAGAGTATTTTTCTTTGATGAATAATCATACTTGGGATCTTGTTCCTCTTCCAAATGGATGTAATTGTGACTATTTTTAGTCGGTCTATAGAACCAAATATGCAACAAATGGATTTGTAGAAAAACATAAAGCATGTCTTGTCGCTAAGGGATTTTCATAGGTTCAAGCAACTGACTATTATCAGACTTTATCCCTTGTCTAAAAGATGGATTCTATTTTTTCTTGAGCTTTCAGTATACTAGATGGATGTAAAGAGTTCCTTTCTACATGGTGATATACTAAGGAGATTTACATGGAGAAACCCCTTGGGTTTGTGCAAGATCCTTCACTTTCTTGTAGGCTTGGGAAATCCTTGTATGGTCTCAAAAAGGCTCCTAAAGCTTGGTATGAGAAAATGGATAATTTTTTTCTCTCTTAATGATTCAATCGTTGTCGCTTTAATCTTACAATGTACACTAAGAGACAAGGCTTTGATTTATTGATTCTAGTTTTGTATGTGGATTATCTAATCATCATAACCAGTTCTTCATCTATGATTTAGAATGTTAAGGAACCATTTATGGGAGAATTTTCTATGACGGATTTTGGTTTTCTACATTACTTTCTTGGCTTACAGGTTCACCAATCCTCAAAAGGAATAACCATCTTCCAACAAAAATATGTGTTTGATTTAATTTAGTTTTTTGGCATGGCTAATTGTAATCTTGCACCTACTCCTTTTCATTCTAGCGTTACTCCTACTACAATTTACGCCACTCACTGGGTGGATCCTACATTGTATCACCAACTTATTAGTAGTCTACTCTATTTGACACACACTCGACCTAATATTTCCTATCAAGTTGGGATGGGAGCTATATTCGCTCAAGATCCTCATCAGAGTCACTAGAAAGTAGTGATGCATATTCTCAGATATATTCAAGGAACTTTCAATTTTGGCATTCCTTACATTGTTGGTCCTCCCGAGCTTGTTGGTTCACTGATTCTGACTAGGTTGGATCAATGGATGATTAGAAATCTACCTTTGCATTTGTTTCTATCTTATATCTCCTGTTTCTTAGTCATGTAAGAAATGATCAACCATTTCATTATCTATGACAAAAGCTAAGTATTGAGATGCAGTTCTCACAATTCAAGGAGTTATTTGGAAACGACCATTATTTCTTGAGATTGGCATTCAATAGGATCAACCTACCCTTTTATGGTATGATAATGAGTGCAATACAAATTTCTATAAATCTCATCGAGCATTAATGTACAAAACACATTGAGATACATATGCACTTTTGAAACTTATTCAAGATGGTGTTCTAAGCCTGGAATATACCTTTTGAATAATAAATAGCAGATATTTTTACAAATTCCTTGGCATCACGAAGGTTTCCTCAGTTACAACATATGCTTGGAGTGAAGGAATTTATCCTTGGGGGATCATCTTGAGTCCTCATTCCTTCATATCTTCATCATTCTCTTTTCTTTTCTTTTCTTTCTTTCTTTCTTTCTTTATTTCTTTCTCTCTTATGAATAGTTATACATGGGTACCTAAAAAGGCCTAGTTGTCGGGACCTATTCTTTATGTTCTTTTTTCTTTATTTTCCTCCCGACGTTTCTCTTATGGGGGTGTTATAATTCCAATAAAAGAGTATTGAAATGCATAAGATTACGTCATGATCTTATCATCTTCATTATCAGTTTATCCTTATATGTTGAGTCCTTAGTCTTATCTTCTAGCTATCGCTAGAAACCTATATTATTCCTATAAATTAAGTTCATGTATAACACATTTTCACAAGTAATGAAGTGTGATTTCTCTTCATTATTTATCTTGTGATCTCTTAGTATATGGATTTTTTAGATTTTTAGTCTGATCCTTGGGTATTTTAGTACTCTTTTAGAATAATGTTGAGAGTGAGAGTAATTTTTACCATTGACACTTTATTTGAGTGATAATCTATTAAAATATATACTGAGTGTGAAGGTTCAAAATACTTTTCACTCTAAAATAGGTTTGCATCTCAAGAGATTTGATCCCTCTGGGTGGTTGGTAGATTTGGATTTAAGATGGATGTATGTTGGTTTAATTTTCCTCTTTATATATGTTATAGTCCACATGAATACAATGGGTCAATAGCATTAGCTTGGTAGATTTGGAATTGAGATGGATGTAGGTTGGTTTAATTTCCTCATTTATATATTATATATTCCAGATGAATACCATGGGTCAATAGCATGAATTATCATAATCCTGAAGCTCAAAAATCAATGGTAATAATTTATAAAAATTAATAAAAATAATAGTTCTAATTTTTTTCCTAAGTTCAAATGTCATACATTGCATTATATTACAACATATTTATTATAAAAAGTAAAACTTTGAAATAGAGTGATTCTCATAACTTTTTATTTTATTTTATTCATACCTTCAATATTTAAATATTTTTTAATAGGTGTCATATTGATATTATGCATTCAGATAAAAAAGTATATATAAGCATTGAGATACAATACAAAAAAAAACAAAATATGTAGGTAGTTATACCTTATTTTTAAATTTAGATATTGCATACATATTGAAATATTTCCAAAAATTAAAATATAAATACACATTAGGAAATGGTTAGTGCAATTGGAATGAAAATTCCCACATTTAAAATTGAAATTAATAGGTTTTTCATTTCAAAATTCACCCTTTTTTTAATAAAATATTGTAATTTAGAAATAAAAGACTATACTTTTTGGTTTTGAAATTATTCAAAATTCATAATTTTAAAATTGAAATTCGCAATTTGAAAACCAATTTTTTATTTTTGAAAGACTGAATGATTTATTTTTGAAAGACTAATATTAATATTAATATTTAAATGTATTATTTATTATTTTTTAAACCTAAATTAATTCGTATAAACTTATATTTAAAAAAATAAAATAAACATATAAAAATATCATAAATAATTTTGAAAAAATAATAATATGTATCACTAGTTTGTTTTTATAATATTTCACCAATTTATATATTTTAAAATATATATTTTATTTGTAAAAAAATTAATAATAAAAATGAGAAAAAATGATTTTCACATTTTTATAAAATTATCGTAAATAATATTATTACTTACATAAAAGTATTTTTGGAAAAATCATATCGTTATGATTAGGTCGACGTTTTGAATCAGCTAATGTAGTTCTGAAAATGAATCACATTAGCTAGTTCTAAAGGTCGACCTAATCCTAATAATGTGATTTTTCCAAAAGTACTTTTATCTACATTATAAATCACAAAAAGCTTAGATCTAACAATATTGTTACTTTTAAAACTATTTTAACTTTTCAATTATAAAATATTTAAAATCATTTTATCAATACTCCAAATCATCCTCAATCCAAATATTTGTGTTTTTCATCATATGATTGACATCATTTACTTATAATCTTAAGATTCTCAATTAGGCCTTTCCTTTGTTGTATCTTGAATCATTCTTAGTAAAAATATTTATGTTTTTCATCGTATAATTGTTATCATTTATTGATCGTCCATTGATTATGAGTGGAGCTTTTCTTTTAACATGTATTGAATTTAGATTTATGAAATTTCAAAAATGAAATTTGAATATTAAATATTAAATTTTATTAAAGATAACTAGAAATTAATTGTTGATTAGAGTTGTTTTTTTTGGTTAAAATGGTTGCTATTTTATCTATTTAAATTTAATTTACTACCAATAACATATAATAATGATAAATATTGTTGTAATAATATGTACTTTTAAATATTGTTATATTATTGTATTAGAAGACATTTCTCATTAAAAGATATTGATTTTGGGGTTAAACGCTTGGAAAATGGGAAAGCTAAAGATATTGAAGGTTACCAGGTGGAAATCTTAAATATTGGAGGTCCTGTCCTCATCCCCCACCTCCACAAGCTTTTCAACCAAGAAATCAAACAAGGATTCCCTAAACCTTGGACTCAGAGCCTCATTATCCCTACTTTTAAAAGTGGGGATACAAATAACCCATTTAATTATCGAATAATTATGATAAGCCCTCTCTTAGCCAAGTTATATGGTATTATTTTGGAAAAGAAATTGAGCATTTGGCTTGAAAGGGAAGGTAAGCAGACTAAAGGCCAAGCAGGTTTTAGAAGGCAACACTCAACAACGAACCACCTCGTTATGCTTAGGACCATTGTGGAAGAATGTCACAATGACAAATCCAATCTCTTCTATTTCTTTGTGGACTTTAGAAAGGCTTTTGATACGATTCCTAGAAATAACCTATGGAATAGATTAGAAGAGCTAAATGTTCCTTTCGAGATAAGAGCAGCCGCTATAAGCTTATACGAGAATTTAATTGCCAAGTTAAAGAGAAATGAGGGGTGGTCGAAAGATATTAAGTGTAATATCAGAGTTAAACAAGGTTGCCCTCTCTCCCCTACCCTATTTGGCATTTACATCAACAAGCTCGAAGGTTGTCTAGAGGAAGCAGGATGTGCTGGCACGATCTTAGCTGGGATAGTCATCATCCTTCTTCTCTATGCTGACGATATTGTTCTTCTCGCAAGGTGCCCATATGATCTTGATAAGAAACTTAGACTTCTTAAGGATTTCTGCTCTACCATGGGTATGTCTGTTAACACTAACAAAACAAAAGTTATGATTATCAAATCCAAGAAGGACACTTATGCTAATTTTATGTATGACAATAGTAACTTGGAGGAAGTGTCTTATTACAAGTACCTAGGAATTGATATTCATCACAAGATCAACTAGAACTATAGCATTTAGAAAAGGATTAATGGGGGGTGAAAAGCTTATTTTGGTCTTGAAAATAATTGTAAAATAGCAAACCTCATAATGTGGGATAGAAAGAAGTTCCTCTTTGCAACTTTAGTCACTCCTATTATCTTATATGGATGTGAGGTTTGGGGTTGCATCATCTCTAGAGAATCCTGGAGAAATATTGAGCAAATCCAGAAGCGTTTTATAACGTCTAACCTTAAAATTAAAAGAAATACACCATATCCTATTCTCCTTATAGAAGTGGGTATTTCCCCTATCGAGAGCCTAGCTATGACTAGGCTTCTTTTGTACAATCACAAGCTCAATAGCATAGGAGACCATAGACTTCCTAAGCTAGCTTTAAATTTCAGCCAAAACCACCTAAGGCTTAAACGAGGTTGGTATAAAGACACTAGGGTCTGGTTAAACCATTGGGAGATTGATGAGAATGTTGCATTTCAAAACATCAATAACATTAAAAAAATTGTTACTTCTAAGTTCAAAGAAAAAATGTGGTGTGAGAAAGATCTAGCAGCTAAAAGAAAATTAAGGTATTATAAGGAGGTCATCAACCCCACCTTAGAAGATCAAAAGTATCTCTCTATTTTAACTAGCTCAAAGAAGAAAATTAATATGGCCAAGATTAGAACGAACTCTCATGAGCTCCATATTGAAACAGGTTGTTGGACAGTTCCTAAAAACCATGGATGGAAAGGATCTGCCATCTCTATGAGAATATGAACATCGAGGATGAAAATCACTTCCTCTTAGAGTGCCCCACGTACAACCACATAAGAGCTCAATTTCATAATCTTTGTTGCAATACTCACCTTCCTAAACTTGTAAGATGTCAAAATTATAGTGAGCTCGAGAGACTTCTCTCCAAGCTTTCTGAGCATAGGAATAAAATCTTAAACCAAATTAAATAACTCTTTTCTTTAGGTCCGATAGACCAAATATTAGTCTCAGTGGATGTTAACCATCATCATCATCATCATCAATTAACCTTATTTTAAAATGAAAACAAAAATCATTTAATAAAACAAAATTATTTAAAAAATATAAAATAAGTATTAATTTAACCACGCCATTACTACATAAGTTTATCTTTATAAGCGACAAAGTCTTTGAAATTTATTGAACCACATCATTAGTATATAAAATTATTTTTATAAGCTTCAAAGTTCATGAAATTTATTGAAATACAAGTTATGTGATTGAAACTATTTTTAATTAATTACAAAGTCTTTGTAATTTATTGAACCACATCATTAGTATATAAGCTTATTTTTATAAGCTTCAAAGTTCATGAAATTTATTGAAATACAAGTTATGTGATTGAAATTTTTTTTAATTATAGAAAGTCTTTGAAATTTATCCAACCACATCATTAGTATATAAGCTTATTTTTATAAGCTTAGAAGTTCATGAAATTTATTGAAATACAAGTTATGTAATTGAAACTATTTTTCATTAATTAAATTTGGCTTAAGTTATTACCCATAATATATTTATCTTTTTAATTAGATTCAAATTATTTAAAATAATATATTAATTTATATAATATTTTTAAATAAATATAATATAACTTTGTATGTAATCTTATTTTTATTAAAATAATTAAAAATGTCTATAAAAATAAATATAATCCTACCCATAATATATTTTTTTTATTTAGATTCAAATTCTTTAAAAGAATATATTAATTTAAAAATATATATATAATTCTGTTTAATAAATATAAAATAACATTATATGTGATGCTATTAAATGAATATATAATATAACATGATAATCTCACTTTTATAAAAATAATTAAAAATATTTATAAAAATAAATATAATCACAATTATATTTAAAAGAAAATTCGAAAATAGTTGAGAAAAAATCATCTAACATTTGTTATTACACAATCCCTGCCAGCAGGCAAGGGATTATAGTAATCGATTTTTAATTCTAGTATAAGTTTCCTTCGAAATTCATAATATTAAACCTAAATTTTTGAGAGATTTTGTCGTTTTTCTTTTCTAATGTCCTATCAACTATTCGCACCGTCTTTTTTGGCCAATGGTTGGTTTTGATGTCTTATTGTCAGACAAGGATTCAGTTAGGATTCAATTGATTACGTTAAGATGGAATAAAAGTAAAAAATTACGTTATTGGAATTCACAGTGGATTAATGCTAGCATTAATCCACTAGCATTAAATGTTTCTCCCGATGTTTCGCATTGCTTTGTTATTATGATCCTATTATGCAAAGTTTTGAAAAAAACGAGCAGGTGGATGCATGTTGTGGTGGTGGCGTGCAAGTACCAATAACTCAATGCATGTTGTTGTGTTGGCGTGCAAAGATGTGAGGCTCTTCCCACCCTCCATCAAATTCATTATCTTCATTAAATTAATTATATTCATTACTTGGAATGAGTTTTCATTGCCTGGAACGATTTTTGCGAGAGCCATCAAATTCATTACTTTCATTATATGGAACGATTTCTGCTTGATATTCACTATTACTTGAATGCAGGTAGAAGATGAGAGTGGTAGAAGATGAGAGTGCTTGACGATGGATGCCACTGATTCATCAAATGGAGCTACTACCAATGCTATTTCTCAGACAGTTCCCAGGACTCCTCGAACTCCCTCGTCCTTGCGTTACTCGAAATTCTCACAGGTATCATGAAATTGTTTGTACTGAAACCTTCTTACTTGCTCTTAAATTGAGACTGGGCCCAGAGACAAATCTCCATATTGATCTCGAACTCCTTATTTAATAAGGTAAATTTCTTTTGCTGCTGTGTTCACCCTAGAATCTGTTCTACTTGAGTTACTGGCGGGCTCGCTGTAACTACCTGAGGAACAGTTACAGCATCAGATATCTGCAAGCCAAAAACAACTTTCTTAAGAGTGCAGAGAAAAGTAGAGCAAGCTAGAATTAAGCGAATTAAGCAAGGGAAACAGGAAGAAGTCTAGAATACTTATTTCGATGGAAGATGCAAGTAAGAAGCCTAGAGGCCACAGGTAAGTCTCTCTGATTCCTAAACCTTTTCGTAGTTATTTGTGCGTGGTTCTAGGCTTCCGGTGCTTATTCTACTTTCTTCACTATTATTGTCATATGTGTGTGTATATCATGCAGTCTGCTTGAGGAGTTTGATGTGGTGAAGTCAGTGGAGAGGGCAAATGGCGTCTATGGAAGATATTGCAGTGGCGGGAGTCATAAATTTCTTGATTTCCATTTCATTTATGTTTTCTTTTGTGTTTCTGAGATTGAAGCTAATGAACGATAGAGTATACTTTTCGAAATGGCATCTGATGGATTGCAGGACATACATATGATTCCTAAGTTGGATACCGGAGGCTCTCAGAATGTCAGAGCCAGAGCTTATGGATCACGCAAGCCTTGATACTGTTGTTTATCTTCAAATATACATTCTCGGGTAAGTAAACCTACTCTACAATACTTCTCACCTTTTTTTTCAAAAGCCATAGAATTACCTTACAATAATAAATACTCAAATTATCTGACATATTAGAGTTGGAAAGGGCAATGGCGATAATTCAACTTGTTGAATTTATCTCAATAATATTAGATATCTGTTTATTTGAATTTATTAGATATCAGATGGAAATATATTGATCCCCTAGGCAGATATATACCTGATGTTACTGTTAAAATTACTTTAGGTACTAGAATCTAAGCATCACCCACTGTGGTGTTTCATAAAACACAAAAAGGGCTGCGGTAATAACTCCATGGAACTTTTATGAATTTCAAAGAAAAAATAATAGAAAAACAGAATTCCACTAAAAAGCCAACAAATAATTCAGAAATATTAGAAAAGAAAGCCAAGAGAGTTCCACCAGAGAAATAGAAATACAAGCAATTAGAACCACACTTCTGAAGACATGTTTGATTCTTCGAAATTCCTACAGGGCGCTTACAAGATGGCGTGAATGCCGAGCTGAGCGTCAGCATTGTTACCACAAGCAGAAGCTATTGCCATTGTGAGATTGGTGGTGTTATTCCTCCATGCACTAGAAATCAGAGACAGGACAAGGAATTGTTATGGTACCCTTCTGCTCAAACCCGTATTCCTCTTCGGCTTCCTTGAGGAGTTTCTGGAAGAGAGGATGGTTTACATGAATTATCGTTAGTACAAATCATTGATTTTTTTCTCCTTCACTGCCCACGTAAACGGCTACACAGCCCTTTGGAAAATATTGAGCCTTCTCCTTTGAGGTGCCATGTCTGTCGTGGTGATGACGAAGAGGAAAGTGCACTGAATGGGAAATTCTCAAATGAGTCAGATGTATGTGGGGTTTATCGTTGCCTTGATCGGATTGTCATATTCTGTCTCCCATCTGCATTGCACCGCATCAGCTCTTAGAAATTAAATTTCAGACACTTAGCTATTATGAGCAGATATCGAGGAAATTTTACATATTCGACATTAAAACCAACCCAATATGAACTTCAATGACACGCAGAAGCTAAGGGAAAAAGTGGGACGAGGGCTGAGAAGAATAGCTTACCAATGCAATTTATAATGTGGAGGAGGAAAATAAACATTTTTAATTACATTGTGGTGTTTGAATGTTAGATAGGTGAAGACCCCACGTCCATTTGCGAGTTGTCTATAGTGCGATTTTTTCAGTCTAATTTCTCTAAATTTCGGGTGGAAATTTATTGAAAATAGAAATTTGATTTCGGCAGAAATTTATTGAAAATAGAAATTTGATGGGTAACTTTTCACAATCGAAGTTCCCTAAGGGTTTTTTAGGGTGTTTAATCCACATATGCAGTAAAAAAAACCAATTCAAATAACAGAAATCAAGATTTTACCTCAATTTGTTTCACCGGATTCTGGCACTTCAAATTCCAAAAAGTCACACTAAAGACAACTCCGTCGGTTTGTTTACGCTTGCAAAGTCCTACATAATTTCTTCGTGCAACTATATTAAAGTATTGAATAATACACTTATCTATTCTTTCCAAGTGGATGGCAATATTCATTTTATATCTAATATCGGCGAGTGCCACATCTTCAACATTTCCTATATTTGTGGTCACATAAAAACTACAAAAACCACACACGGAAGCGGTTGACTTTAGGGGCATTACTAGCTAGTTGTATAGGATAGGATAACTGATACATTGATTGAAATGAAATTAAATTTTAACATTCACGAGATTAAAAATTGTCTATGGGATCATGAGTTTCATGTTTTTCGCCATTTGCAATTCAGTTATTTTCTTATTCAAATTGATGATGAACTGGCTCAACCTTCTACCAATCCCCTCAGTGAAAAGACAATGCCAAGAAACCCATGCTAACATATTATCATAACTTTCTCTGAGGTCTTTGAACACATCACATTCACATATGAAATGTTTTTCCGATTCCACTGCCCAAGACGTGCAAAATGTACACACATGTTCTTCCCAATCTTCTTTAAGTCTTTTCCACTGTCATGTTTCACACTGAAGTTGATGTGTGTTGGTTCTTAATTGAGCAATAAGAACATTTTCCCTCCACTGAATGTTAGCTCCAATTTACTATTTTTGTTGGAGATCATACGTAGGTTTGAATTCTTCAATGTAGTACTTTTTCTTTCTACCCAACTCTTTTTCCCATAGTTGTCTATGAAATTTTTCCATAACAAAATTTTTTAACGACTTGATATTTGTGAGACAAGCATTGAGGTAGATCACTAGGGGAATTTTGAGGTCAAAAATGGGCCTCCTAAGGAAAATGTACAATCAAAATTCACTTTATGAGAACCAATCACATTTTAGGGGATGACATCATCACCATGGTTGAGATGACATTGCTTGAGTTAAATCTATTTACTTGTCACATTCTCAATGATGAATAAAAACTCATGGTTAACAATCATAGTATTATAAGTACTTTTAAAGTCATAAATTAAAGTACTGATATGAATGTCATTTCACATTTTTTGAATAAAATATTATTAATATCATTTTAAATTTTTGAAAAAAAACAATGTATATCCCTAAACAATCTTCATAAATTTACACACTTTTCAATAAATATTAATTTTTTTATATTTTTATATATTTATTTTTCAAATATATATTCATTTCATTTTATTTAATATTACGATTTTAAAATTATTATAAATTAATATCTATACATATATAAATAAATACGTGCTCATACATATAAATTACATCTATTTTTATATTAAAAAAAAATACAATTCAAGTTATTTCATTATGATTATATTAATATTATATATTATTATATATAATATTATGAAATATAGTCTAAATGCAATAAAATATATATCATAATATTTTTTATATTATATATTATTTCTTTTTATATTACAAATCAAATCAATTCAATATGTAATATAAAATTGACACATAAAATAATATATTACATTTATTATATTATATTATATCTATATACTATATTAATTACATGTAGTTATTATATACTTTAATTTTATAATTTAAATAAAATAAGTTTTAATTAATAGTATATTATACAACTAAGAATTTATAAAATTATACTTGTAATTTATTTTAAGTATATAGGTCAAATGCATTAGTTATTTGTTTATTGATAATGACTTTTGTTTTTAAAAGCTCATTTTTATTTATAGTTACATCAATACAATTATTTTATTAATTTTATTTTGGTACAACTTTTCAATTGAATTTAACCATGGTTGCATGGATTATGGTGCAAAAAGTGAATTGTAAATTCATAAATATTATTTTCTTGGTTTGAATATTATTTTATTATTTCCTTAGTTGACCCATTTTAAACCTCAAAATTTCCCTAATGATTCCATTTTTGCATCCATGTGTAGTTTTGTCTCATCAATGTTTTCTTTCTTCACTCATGTCTTCCTTGAAGATAGCATTAGGCCATCTACCTACTCCCATTTTCTCAATTCTTTTTAGATATCTTATGAGTTGCACCATAGTAATTTCTTCGATGGTAATTTCTCATGTTTCACTCAACATTATCTCATAAGGTACTAAACTTTTTATTTTGAACTTGCTCATGATCAAGTATTTGTGGATTTTCTCAATTTGATTTCATTTTGAGACAGGGGTACTGCTAGCCCACAATTGATGAGGAGTTCATAAATTTTTCTCAAAATTAAAAGTTACAAGATTGGGTTGAAACCATGATGGTTTCATAGATCTCGTCTTCCTGATTATGGCACCGTGAACAGTTTGAAAACTGATGTCGTATGAGAGAGATATCGCATTCTGATCCAAGTGCCAAAGAGGTAAAATTGCGACAGGTTTGACTGGGATTCACTGTGAGCAGGGTGGACGTACAATCGGCAAAAAGGGAATATTCTAAAGAATATTCATTTCCTCATAACCAACCCTAGGATGTCAAGTGCCATTTATTTATTGGTTGAATAGTTGTACGTATGTTTCTTGGGCCAATCAAGAGGTGCCACATGGCTAGCCCTGAGGGCACCACGTGGCCCTTGAAACGCATTTTAAAAATTTTGGGCGAGGTCTGCAGGACTCAACCCTGTGACCTCTGGCAGAGCATGCACACACCACACCACCTAAGCTACACATTAGTTCTTACCCTAACTATTTGTGTGTTCTATTTAACTTTTGTTACAATCTGCATTGGGGGTTGGGGACCATCTATGGTCCCAACCCGCCAACGGTCCCCACAGCGCGTTCACATGTCATGTTACAACAACAAACATTCCGCAGTTATTATGCCTGACGATAATGAAACTATAACATTAAAACTTTTCCACCACATATGTCACATGGTGATGTTATACTGCGCGGTTAAGGCAACGGTCAACGCTAACCAGTTGAACTCAACCGATTGTAAACTTTCAACCGTAGGTTTAATTTGTGTTCCTCTCTGACGATTTTGTTAACCACTTTGAAGTCTGTGGTTTGGGGTGCATGTTCCCAACCGTCCAATCACTAAATTTAATGCCATGGTTTATTCAGTGGTGGTTTAGGTGGGTGCGTTATTCTTGGTGGAATTTATGAATTTAACTCCAGTTAAGTGGAGTTCTCCACTTTTAGTGGAGTTTTTCTAGGTGTAACTGGGAAAAAGAATAGGACACTCAATTTTTGCCCATTATAAGTGAATGAAGAGTAATTTTTGACAAATTGGAGCATTATGGAGCCATTGGTGTAGAGAAAACAACCATGGGAGCATTGTAACTACATGTATTTGCAAAAATTTGAGCATAATGAAATATGGACATGCGATTGGGAGTTGGACCAACAGATGTAGCCCAGGAGGGGTGAACTCGTTCATCATGTCTGTTGTGTAAATTATATGTGGTGAATTATTTCTCTATTTAACACTGTTTTTCAGTGTTATTTGTGCTTATTTCATGCTTCTAATTCACTAAAAATCATCGATATTTCATGGAAAAAAACCTCAATCCTTAAGCAAACTAATGAGACAAGTATGCACATGTTTATAAACTGAAAAGACACTTAGCGCAGAAAAGCTAATACAGTAATTTTAGATCATATTGGTATCATAGCTAGAGTTTGTTCTCTAGTGTTATTTAGTGCACAGAATTGTTTAACTATTTGTAAGTTTTTAGATGCTTACTAGGCTCAAGCTCAAAAGAGGAGAAGGAAAATTTGTGGGAGCAGAAGGGTCTCAAGAAGTCATAAATTAAAGTACTGATATGAATGTCATTTCACATTTTTTGAATAAAATATTATTATTATCATTTTATATTTTTCAAAGGAAACAATGTATATCCCTAAACAATCTTCATAATTTACACACTTTTCAATAAATATTAATTTTTTAATATTTTATATATTTATTTTTCAAATATATATTCATTTCATTTTATTTAATATTACGATTTCAAAATGATTATAAATTAATATCTATACATATATAAATAAATATGTGCTCATACATATAAATTACATCTATTTTTATATTAAAAAAAATACAATTCAAGTTGTTTCATTATGATTATATTAATATTATATATTATTATATATAATATTATGAAATATATTCTAAATGCAATAAAATATATATCATAATATTTTTTATATTATATACTATTCCTTTTTATATTACAAATCAAATCAATTCAATATGTAATATAAAATTGACACATAAAATAATATATTACATTTATTATATTATATTATATTTATATAGTATCTTAATTACATGTAGTTATTATATACTTTAATTTTATAATTTAAATAAAATAAGTTTTAATTAATAGTATATTATACAACTAAGAATTTATAAAATTATACTTGTAATTTATTTTAAGTATATAGGTCAAATCCATTAGTTATTTGTTTATTGATAATGACTTTTTTTTATAAAAGCTCATTTTTATTTATAGTTACATCAATATAATTTTTTTATTAATTTTATTTTGGTACAACTTTTCAATTCAATTTAACCATACTTGCATGGATTATGGTGCAAAAAGTGAATTGTAAATTCATAAATATTATTTTCTTGGTTTGAATATTATTTTATTATTTCCTTAGGTGACCCATTTTAAACCTCAAAATTTCCCTAATGATTCCATTTCTGCATCCATGTGTAGTTTTGTCTCATCCATGTTTTCTTTCTTCACTCATGTCTTCCTTGAAGATAACATTAGGCCATCTACCTACTCCCATTTTCTCAATTCTTTTTAGATATCCTATGAGTCGCACCATAGAAATTGCTTCGATGGTAATTTCTCATGTTTCACTCAACATTATCTCATAAGGTACTAAACTTTTTATTTTGAACTTGCTCATTATCAAGTATTTGTGGATTTTCTCAATTTGATTTCATTTTGAGACAGGGGTACTGCTAGCCCACAATTGATGAGGAGTTCATAAATTTTCTCAAAATTAAAAGTTACAAGATTGGGTTGAAACCATGATGGTTGCATAGATCTCGTCTTCCTGATTATGGCGTCATGAACGGTTCGAAAACTGATGTCGTATGAGAGAGATATCGCGTTCTAATCGAAGTGCCAAAGAGGTAAAATTGCAACAGGTTTGACTGGGATTCATTGTGAGCAGGGGGGACATACAATCGGCAAAAAGGGAATATTCTAATGAATATTCATTTCCTCATAACCAACCCTAGGATGTCAAGTGCCATTTCGTTATTGGTTGAATAGTTGTACGTATGTTTCTTGGGCAAACCAAGATGTGCCACATGGCTAGCCCCGAGGCCGCCATGTGGCCCTTGAAACACATTTTAACAATTTTGAGTGAGGTCTGCAGGACTCGACCCCGTGACCTCTCGTAGAGCACGCACACACCACACCACCTAAGCTACACATTAGTTCTTACCCTAACTATTTGCGCGTTCTATTTAACTTTTGTTACAATATGCATTGGGGCTTGGGGACCATCTATGGTCCCAACCTACCAGCGGTCCCCACAGCGTGTTCACATGTCATGTTACAACAACAAACATTCCACAGTTATTATACCTGATGGTAATGAAACTGTAACGTTAAAAATTTTCCACCACATATGTCACATGGTGATGTTATACTACGCGGTTAAGGCAACGGTCAGCGCTAACCAGTTGAACTCAACCCACTGTAAACTTTCAACCGTAGGTTTAATTTGTGTTCCTCTCCGACGGTTTTGTTAACCACTTTGAAGTCTGTGGTTTGGGGTGCATGTTCCCAACCGTTCAATAAATAAATTTAATGCCACGGTTTATTCAGCAGTGATTTAGGTGGGTGTGTTATTCTTGGTGGAATTTATGAATTTAACTCCAGTTAAGTGGAGTTCTCCACTTTTAGTGGAGTTTTTCTAGGTGTAACTGGGAAAAAGAATAGGACACTCAATTTTTTCCCATTATAAGTGAATGAAGAGTAATTTTTGACAAATTGGAGCATTCTGGAGCCATTGGTGTAGAGAAAACAACCATGGGAGCACTGTAACTACATGTATTTGTAAAAATTTGAGCATAATGAAAGATGGACATGCGATTGGGAGTTGGACCAACAGATGTAGCCCAGGAGGGGTGAACTGGTTCATCATGTCCGTTGTGTAAATTATATGTGGTGAATTATTTCTCTATTTAACACTGTTTTTCAGTGTTATTTGTGCTTATTTCATGCTTCTAATTCACTAAAAATCATCGACATTTCATGGAAAAAAACCTCAATCCTTAAGAAAACTAATGAGACAAGTATGCACATGTTTATAAACTAAAAAGACACTTAGCGCATCAAAGATAATACAGTAATTTTAGATCATATTGGTATCATAGCTAGAGTTTGTTCTCTAGTGTTGTTTAGTGCATAGAATTGTTTAACTATTTGCAAGTTTTTAGATGCTTACTAGGCTCAAGCTCAAAAGAGGAGAAGGAAAATTTGTGGGAGCAGAAGGGTCTCAAGAAGTCATAAATTAAAGTACTGATATGAATGTCATTTCACACTTTTTGAATAAAATATTATTATTATCATTTTATATTTTTCAAAAGAAACAATGTATATCCCTAAACAATCTTCATAAATTTACATACTTTTCAATAAATATTAATTTTTTTATATTTTTATATATTTATTTTTCAAATATATATTCATTTCATTTTATTTAATATTACGATTTCAAAATGATTATAAATTAATATCTATACATATATAAATAAATGCGTGCTCATACATATAAATTACATCTATTTTTATATTAAAAAAAAATAAAATTCAAGTTATATCATTATTATTATATTAATATTATATATTATTATATATAATATTATGAAATATAGTCTAAATGCAATAAAATATATTATATATTATTCCTTTTTATATTACAAATCAAATCAATTCAATATGTAATATAAAATTGACACATAAAATAATATATTACATTTATTATATTATATTATATTTATATAGTATCTTAATTACATGTAGTTATTATATACTTTAATTTTATAATTTAAATAAAATAAGTTTTAATTAATAGTATATTATACAACTAAGAATTTATAAAATTATACTTGTAATTTATTTCAAGTATATAGGTCAAATGCATTAGTTATTTGTTTATTGATAATGCCTTTTTTTTTTAAAAGCTCATTTTTATTTATAGTTACATTAATACAATTTTTTTATTAATTTTATTTTGGTACAACTTTTCAATTGAATTTAACCAAGGTTGCATGGATTATGGTGCAAAAAGTGAATTGTAAATTCATAAATATTATTTTCTTGGTTTGAATATTATTTTATTATTTCCTTAGGTGACCCATTTTAAACCTCAAAATTTCCCTAATGATTCAATTTTTGCATCCATGTGTAGTTTTATCTCATCCATGTTTTCTTTCTTCACTCATGTCTTCCCTGAAGATAACATTAGGCCATCTACCTACTCCCATTTTCTCAATTCTTTTTAGATATCTTATGAGTCGCACCATAGGAATTGCTTCGATGGTAATTTCTCATGTTTCACTCAACATTATCTCATAAGGTACTAAATTTTTTATTTTGAACTGGCTCATGATCAAGTATTTGTGGATTTTCTCAATTTGATTTCATTTTGAGACAGGGGTACTGCTAGCCCACAATTGATGAGGAGTTCATAAATTTTTCTCAAAATTAAAAGTTACAAGATTGGGTTGAAACCATGATGGTTGCATAGATCTCGTCTTTCTGATTATGGCGCCGTGAATGGTTTGAAAACTGATGTCGTATGAGAGAAATATCGCGTTCTGATCGAAGTGCCAAAGAGGTAAAATTGCGACAGGTTTGACTGGGATTCACTGTGAGCAGGGTGGACGTACAATCGACAAAAAGGGAATATTCTAAAGAATATTCATTTCCTCATAACCAACCCTAAGATGTCAAGTGCCATTTATTTATTGGTTTAATAGTTGTACGTATGTTTCTTGGGCCAATCAAGAGGTGCCACATGGCTAGCCCCGAGGTCTCCACGTGGCCCTTGAAACGCATTTTAACAATTTTGGGTGAGGTCTGCAGGACTCGACCCCGTGACCTCTCGCAGAGCACGCACACACCACACCACTTGAGCTACACGTTAGTTCTTACCCTAACTATTTGTGCGTTCTATTTAACTTTTGTTAGAATCTGCATTGGGGGTTGGGGACCATCTATGGTCCCAACCTGCCAGCAGTCCCCACAGCGTGTTCACATGTCATGTTACAACAACAAACATTCCGCAGTTATTATACCTGACGATAATGAAACTGTAACGTTAAAAATTTTCCACCACATATGTCACATGGTGATGTTATACTGCACGGTTAAGGCAACGGTCAGCGCTAACCAGTTGAACTCAACCCACTGTAAAATTTCAACCATAGGTTTAATTTGTGTTCCTCTCCGATGGTTTTGTTAACCACTTTGAAGTCTATGGTTTGGGGTGCATGTTCCCAACCGTCCAATCACTAAAATTAATGCCACGGTTTATTCAGCGGTGGTTTAGGTGGGTGCGTTATTCTTGGTGGAATTTACGAATTTAACTCCAGTTAAGTGGAGTTCTCCACTTTTAGTGGAGTTTTTCTAGGTGTAACTGGGAAAAATAATAGGACACTCAATTTTTGCCCATTATAAGTGAATGAAGAGTAATTTTTGACAAATTGGAGCATTCTGGAGCCATTGGTATAGAGAAAACAACCATGGGAGCATTGTAACTACATGTATTTGCAAAAATTTGAGCATAATGAAAGATGGACATGTGATTGGGAGTTGGACCAATAGATGTAGCGCAGTAGGGGTGAACTGGTTCATCATGTCTGTTGTGTAAATTATATGTGGTGACTTAATTCTCTATTGAACACTGTTTTTCAGTGTTATTTGTGCTTATTTCATGCTTCTAATTCACTAAAAATCATCTACATTTCATGGAAAAAAACCTCAATCCTTAAGCAAACTAATGAGACAAGTATGCACATGTTTATAAACTAAAAAGACACTTAGCACAGCAAAGCTAATACAGTCATTTTAGATCATATTGGTATCATAGCTAGATTTTGTTCTCTAGTGTTGTTTAGTGCACAGAATTGTTTAACTATTTGCAAGTTTTTAGATGCTTACTAGGCTCAAGCTCAAAAGAGGAGAAGGAAAATTTATGGGAGCAGAAGGGTCTCAAGAAGAGCCAAAGAAAAGGAGAGAAATATTACCACAATCTCCACCACCTAGTTCATCTCCTAAGGAAGCAGAAGCTACATTAAGAATGCCTCAAGAGGAAGGAGAAATTCATGAAGAATTTGATCCTAAAGAGGAAGAAAGAGTGTTCAAGAAATAATTTCTTGACATGAGTAAGATGGTTAGAATACTTTATTAAGAAATGAATGAGAGACTAGAAGGAGAAGGATCCAAACTTCACCAGGAAGGACAGGGATCTTCAGGAGGTCACAATGATGAAGATAATTCAAAGAAGGTCAATGGAGGAAATGGAGGAAATGGAGGCAGCGGGGAGCCATCATCCTCACCCTCATCATCATCATCCTCTACTTATTCTTCAGTACATCAGCTACACAAGCCAAAGAACACTAGTAAAAGTCCTTTTTAAAAACTTGATGTTAAGTTTGTATTGCCAATGTTTAATGGTGAAGTCAATGCAAAATGATTGATAATTGGATTATGAAATTGGAGTTCTATTTGAGAATCCAGAACCTTCAATATGATGATACCAAAATCCAATTAGCTTCATTGAGAATGGAAGATGAAGCACTTGTTTGGTGGGAAACTAAGACAAATGCGGAGATCAAGAAACATGGTAAGATTATTCTATCATGGTTAGATTTCATTACTACTATGACACAATAGTTTTATCCATTAGCTCATATGCAAAAATCCATAATGAACTGGAAAAAATTTAGGCAATTAAAAGCGCAAAATGTGCAAGAATACACCCAAGAATTTAGTAGAAGAGCTCTCTTATTAGGGGTAGATTTGCAGAGCCAAGATACTTTGCTCAATTACATAGGAGGCTTACATAGCTACCTAAAACATACTATTCTCATGTTTAACCCCACTAGTCTAGATGAAGTATGTGTTTAGGCCACACATATAGAAGGTAGAGGGAAGAACATTTATGAAGAGGGTAGAAAGAAACCTTTTAAGGGTAAAAACAAAGAGAAGACCTCAAAAGGTAAAATAAAAAAGAATGCATTTTCTAAGAAAGAGGGAGAAAAAGTGGTTTGTAAAAATTACCCAAAAGAAGGCCATGATGAGACTCATTGTTGGAAATTACATCCTGAAATGGGGCCAAAGAAACCCAATAACAAAAGGAAACAGAAAATTGCAACTACAACTCAACATGATTTAGGAGATGATTCACGTGATGAATCCAAGATTATAGCCATGGGATTGAAGAGCATGAAGGCAAAATAAATTGAACCTAAACTCAGTACATGTACATCAAACTATCACATAAACTCTCCAAATGAAGAAGAAAGAATAGAACTATTTCATGTGAGGGTGATATCCAAACATACCAAGATTGACACATTGATTGACAGTGGGTCACAAGAAAACTTAATCTCTCAAGGCTTGGTCAAGAAACTTAACCTTGATACCATACCACATCCAAAACCATATCCATTGGGTTGGATTTGTAAGGATGCAAATTTACAGGTTTCAAAGAAATGCATATTGCGGTTTGTAATCACTGCAAATGTTGTTGACACAGTTTAATTAAATGTGGTTCCACTTGACATAACATGTATTGTGTTAGAGAGTCCTTAATTGTATTACAACAAAGCGATCTTGCATCACCATGAGAAAAAGTATCATTTATTCAAAGATGGAAATGAGTTCATTATTACAGTGCATCGCAAGAAGATAAACATTGCTATGGTAAATGTTGGACAGGTAAAGACGCTGGTAAATTCAAGTAAGAATTTAATTCTTCTTATGATTAATCCTAAAGCTGATGTTAATCATGAATCATTTGAGGGATGTTATCCTAAGTTGAAATCATATTTATATGAAGTAGTTAATGCATATCATGAGATGTTTCAGGACCCAACAAGATTGCCTCCAAAAAGAGAGATTCAACATGAGATTCAGTTGCAGCAAGATTTTACACTTCCAAAAATCGATATGTATCACATGTTGATAATGGAGAATGTTGAAATAAAGAGGAAAATCAATGATATGTTGGAAAAATGAATCATAAGGCCAAGCACCTCGCCATGCGGTTCACCCATAGTCTTGATATCAAAGAAAGATGGGACATGGCACATTTGTTGAGATTTTCAAGCTTTGAACAAGATTACAGTAAGAATCACTACCCACTCCAAAGAATAGATGATTTGCTCGATCAACTAAAAGAAGCAAATTTTTTTACTAAGTTATATTTACGAAGTGGATATCATCAAGTAAGAATTGGAGAAAGTGATATATGGAAAACTACATTCAAAACCAAACAATGACTCTTTGAGTGGCTAGTTATGAAATTTGGTTTGTGTAATGCACCGAAAACTTTCATGCATGTTATGGATAGTGTTTTGTATTCATTCCTTGATGATTTTGTTATTGTCTACTTATATGGCATATTGATTTTCAACAAATAAAAAGAAGAACATGTCTTACATGTGAATAGAGTGTTTGATATTTTGAAGAAAGAGAAATGGTTTCTTAAGATGTCAAAGTGTGAGTTTAGAAAGAATTCTTTGGTATAGTTGGGACATGTTGTAGGAGGAGGTGAGTTGAGAATTGATCCTTCTAAAGTGGAAGCCATTTTGAATTGTCCCACACCCAAAATAGTAATCGAGGTAAGAAGTTTCTTAGGTGCAACTCAGTATTGGAGAAATTTTTTTGCTAAATTTTCTTCCATCGCAGCTCCTATGCATGCAGTGACAAGTGTGAAGAAAGGCCTCCAAAGGGGAGGAAAAAAACAACAATCTTTCAAAGCTTTGAAACGCAAGATCAATTCAGCTCCAGTCCTTGCATTACCAAATTTGACACAGACATTCGAGATACAAACTGATGCTAGTGATTATGCCATGGGTGCAGTACTTTTGCAGCATGGTAAGCCTATCTCTTTTCATTCTAAAACATTTAATGGTGTTGTGAAAAATTATCCTACATATGACAAAGAACTAAATGTGTTGGTACAAAGTACTAAGAAGTGGAAAAACTACTTGATGGGTAAAGAGACTATTGTGCATATTGATTCCCAATGGGGAGGAGTGATTAGGAGTTCATAAATTTTGGTGAAAATTCAAATTTATAGGATTGGGTTGAAAATAGGATGATTGCATAGATCTCTTCCTCCTGATTCTGGCACTGTGAACGGTTCGAAAAACTGATGTCGTATGAGGGAGATATCTCGTTCTGATCGAAATGCGAAACAGGTAAAATTGCTACAGGTTTGACTGGGATGCACGTAGGGTGCAGGTACAGTCAACAAAAGGAGATTATTTTGAGGAACATTCCTTTCCTTAGAACCAACCACAAGATGACAATTGTCAATTCTTTATTGGTCGAATGGTTGTACGTATGTTTTTTGGGCCAATCAGGAGGTGCCACATGGCTAACCCTGAGGCCACCACATGGTTAGCACTGAGGCTACCACGTGGCCCTTAAATCGCATTTTAAAAATTTTGGGTGAGATCTGTAGGGCTCAACCCCGTGACCTCTAGCAGAGCACGCACATGCCACACCGCCCGAGCTACACATTAGTTCATACCTGAACTGTTTGCACGTTCTATTTAACATTTTTTACAATCTGCATTAAGGGTTAGGGACCGCCGATGGTCCCAACCTGCCAGCAGTCACCACAATGCATTCACATGGGATGCTACAACAACAAACATTGCACAGTTATTAAACCCGACTGTAATGAAACTATAACATTAAAACGTTTCCACCACATATGTCACATGGTGATGTTATACTATGTGATTAAGGCAATGGTCAGTGCTAACCAATAGAACTCAACCCTCAATAAGCTTTCAACCACAGGTTTAATGCGAGTTCCACTCCGATAGTTCCGCTAACCACTTTGAAGACCGTGGTTTGGGGTGCATGTGCCCAACCGCCCAACCGATAAATTTAATGCCACGATTTATTCAATGGTGGTTTAGGCGGGCACGTAATTCTTGGCGGAATTTACCAATTTAACTCCAGTTAAGTGGAGTTCTCCACTTTTAGTGGAGTTTTTCTAGGTGTAACTGGGAAAAACAGTAGGGGACTCCATTTTCGCCCATTCTGAGTGAATGAAGAGTCATTTTTGACTAATTGGAGCATTATGGAGCCATTGGTGTAGAGAAAACAACTATTGGAGCATTGTAACTATATGTATTTGAAAAATTTTGAGCATAATGAAACATGGACATGTCATTGGGAGCTGGACCAACAGATGTAGCCCAGGAGGGGTGAACTGCTTCATCATGCTTGCTGTGTAAATTATATGTGGTGACTTATTTCTCTGTTTGACACTATTTTTCAGTGTTATTTGTGCTTATTTCATGCTTCTAATTCACTAAAAATAATCTACATTTCATGGATAAAAACCTCAATCCTTAAGAAAACTAATGAGAGAAGTATGCACATGTCTATAAACTGAAAAGACACTTAGCACAACAAAAATAATACAGTCATTTCAGACCAACAATTCACACCCATATAACATCACTAGATAAAATATGACTCCAAAAACAAATTTAATAGTTTTCCAATCCCATAACTCTGCCTCTCTACATTTGTTTTAGAGAGCATATAATGCTTTCCACCCTCCTAACATTCTCTTCTTTCTGTAGTCCTCTCAATTAAGTTTTTTGTTGAAATTAATTCTGGGGTACTTGTACTCATTTACTTATTCAAGAATTTTTCCTTCAAAGAATAACGTATGTTGAATCTGATTCATTTTATTAAAGAAAATCATTATTTTGGTCTTCCTAGTATTGAATTGAATCCCCACTTCTCTAGAAAAATGGTCAAGGGAATATAGGTGCATATGCAATCGATGGGCCGATTTAGAAATCAATACAAGATCATTAGCATATAAAAGAAGCTTTATCACAAACTCCCCCAACCAAACACCATTTACACCTTGAAAATTTAGCCACTCTTCCAACTTATCAATGGATAAACAAAAAAGAGTAGGGGATAGAGGGAAAACTTGCTTGAATCCAATGTCACTTCTAAAGCTCTCTGAAATACCAGCTGAGGTTCTAATTTTTACTTTCACCTCTTCATAAAGTTTATGGAAAGCAACTCTATAATGCAAAGGAATTTCAAGTTCTTCCATTCTACGCCACAACTTATCTCTAGGGACTATGTAAAATTCCTTTTTGAAGTCAACAAAACAACATAATACTTCTTCTTCATCCACCCAAACCTTTTCGATAATGTGTCTCAACGTGATGCCATGATCCACTGTAGAATGCTTCGGCCTAAATCCCACTTGCCCTTTTTCCCTCTTTTCTTTTACTTCTGCCCACTTACCGATTCTATTTTATACCATGCTACCAAAAGGCTTTCCAAACAAAGGATTGATCATAATGGTTCTATAATTGGAAGGATTATTAATGTATCCACTTTTAAAGAGGGGTATTGATAGGCTAGTTGTCAAGTCCCTTGGGAATCCTTTTTGAATGATGTTGAATATTTCCATGATGTGTCGTTCAAGAGTGTTCGTTCCCTATTTTAGATACTCTTCTTGATGTTCAACCAAGTCCTTTTCCTTTCGTATTTTCATCTTCTTAATTCGAATCTCCACCTCTTGTAACATGAAGAGCTTTATAGTTGTGTTGATCCCCGGGGGTGGCTAAGCCTCTAAGTCTTTCTCATAGATTTTTCTTGCATATTCAAACCATTGATTCGTTGTAATATTCTTTTTTATTTTCTTCCTCCTTGGTTGAATTTCCTACAAGAAAAACTTTGGGTTATTCTTGCCTAGATATTTTCAGCCTTCTCGCCTTGTTTGCATGGACTCATCTTTTTTCCTTTTTAGTATTTTCTTACATGAATTTACATTCATCTTCTCCTTGCCTATATTTTTCAAGGATCTCCTTTCCATTTTGCATTCTTCATCAAAGCAAACATTTATAGGAAAACAATTTTATTTTGATTTCCTATTTTTTTCTCTTTTGCACTTCTTAAGTGCACTTTGAATTATATTTTTTAAATGGTGATTTTTGAAGCTTTGGAAACTAGTTGTCTCCTTCTGAGTTAATCTCTCCAACATTGTCTTGAATATAGTACAATTTTCTTGTGTTAGAAAAATGTTTCCCCTTGGTAGTGATTGCCAAGAGCATTGGGTTTTTCTCCTATATTTCCTTTATTCTAACCATGATAAATTTATATAAATTGGGTTATGGTATGATTATAAGTCCCAATTATGCTCTCCAATATTAACTTCGTCTATCGTTTCTATCAATCTTTGTAAACAAATCACATACTGAACGACGCTTGCCCCATTGTATGTGTTGTAAGTGAAGTACTGAGACCTATTCTATCTATCTAGACTATTGCAAATAATTAAGTTGAAATAACCACACAGTGTATGCAACTCCTCTCCAAAATGATTACTAACTTTCTCATCCACTGAACATCTCAACCATTGGGGATTCTCCTCTTCAGTGAGCCAAATAGGATTATGATCCTCTTTGCAACAAATAATACTAGCTTGTTGATTTTTTTCTATAGCACTAAAATCTCTCACTAAAAGCACTTCTCCCTAGTAAGAGTACGCGGCAATATCTTGCTTTAAAGCTGCATGCAGATTGTTATCTAGCCCCTTATTTTTGTAAGTTTTTTAGACTTGAGGGGAAAAATAGCGTGTTGCAATTCTTATGTGATTCTAATTCTCTCATAATTTGAACCATACATATTTTTTGTTTGCATATTATTTCATCAACTGAATGTGATGAACTTCTTTTTATTTCACTAAAACTAGTATTCCCCCATACCTTTTGTCATTTTCTGCTACCTTGTTCCAAACTGCTAACTTCAAATAATCGTCAAACATAGGAATTTTGTAACCATCATGTTCATGGGCTTCCATGAGATAAATTATGTCTCTACCTTCCACAATATGCCCTAACCCAAGTCCCCTCCTCCAAGGATAATTTCTACAATTCCAACAAACTAAACTTGGGTAGACCTATGTAAAATTTGACTGCTACGCAATTTGACACATAAGAATCAAATTTGAGTCTTCACCCATTTTCATCCATGTTTCTCTTGTTGCTTTCCTCCCTATTATTGGATTCTCTATTTTTTCTTTACTACCAACTTGTTGCCATGTTTTTCCCTGAGTCCACACACTACAATAACTACTTTACCATTGTAAAACCATGTCATTTTCCCTTCATTTCTTGCTGCCCTAATTTTCTCCTCTTCTTCCCTTCTCTCCTCTTGTTTTTTGTTGGTTAAATATTCATCTAGAAAGAAGTGTGAGCCTTTCAAGAGATTATTTTTACTCAAGAGATCATGTTTATCTTTCACGCTTTCCATGGTGACTTTTATGGGACGAGGCCTCTCTTCACATATGTTCCCCACACTCCTTGCTTGGAAAATTTTTCCTTTCCAATGTAGTTACTCTTTCATAAAGGCCCTTGTCAAATTGAGAGTACTTTCATTCCTCCCATAATCTCTTATTCCCTTGATAAGAAATTTTGTTTCCTTGTATTTTCTTTCTTTGTCTTATGTTTCATGTGCTCTATAAGCACTTGCATCTTCCTCTTCCTTTGTCCTTATGTAACCATTAGGTATTCAACTCTATCTTTGTTTTATTTTGGACAATCTTTCCTATTGTTATTTTTTGTCTTCTATTTCAAAATATCTTCTTGTTGAGATACTAGTTTATCTACCTAATTTAATTTGGAAATTAGCATATCCTCGTTTGCTGCTATTGATTCTGTCATGGTTTTCCACGCTGTCTTCATGCTTTGCCATTCTTGTTTTCCCGTCTCTAGAGATCCTTGTAACATTGTTACATGTTCTTTTAAAATTCTATTACCTTCCATTAAACACTAATTTGCTAATGTGATCTCTGAAATTCTATGGTCCCTTTCCTATTCTTGATTTCTTAGACAGTATCACAAAATATTATAAAATCGGTATACCTATTCATAAAACCCCTAGTTTTTCTCTTTCACATTAAAATTCATTGTAATCTCAATACAAAATGGAAAGAAAGTCATGATTAAGTTATATGATAGCCATTGGAAAGTTGTGAGCAGAGATGTTTTATATCTAAAAGAATTATGAATTCTACTATTGAATATATAAAATATTTAAATGTTTAATTTAGAAGTTATTTGATTGATTTTATATGCATTTGGTATCATAATTAATTACATATTAATGTTGATTGTAAAACATTTTTCATTGCTTCATGCCAAGTAATTTAGATAATATGGATTCTAGAAGATAGGGTGACATGTAAAAGGTACTTATAATAATTGAAGTTAAATGAAATTGTCCAATAACTAAATTTATCATGGAATTCAATATCATTTTGTAAGGGAAAATATTTAATTGAAATAAATTAATTTGATGTATTATAACATAAATGAGAATGCTATTAACATATATTACTAATATTTTGGGAAAGACTAAAGATATGCCACATATCATTTACAATTCATTTATTAGACATAAATAATTTAATTTATTTTTTAGTAAGCTGTTTACAAGGTTATTAACACAGTTCAAGTAGTTAAAAATTAGTTAGACAATTTATATAATTTATTAGATAGCTTTGTTTAATAAGTTCTTGTAATAATGTTCATTTGGAGATTAAATAATGCAAACTAGTAATTATCAAACAGATCTATCTAATAGTTTATAAAATATGTACCTACTTTATAACAATCTCTGATTTTATTTGTATATATATATATATATATATATATATATATATATATATATATATATATATATAAAACAAAGTCCCATCTTGTTAAAAAATAGGTAAATAATTTATAGAGTTTAATAAATAGGTATGTTGGATAAATTCTAGTAAGAATGCTCACCTAGAGATCACTTGGAGATCAAATAATGCAATATAGCATTCTTACCAGCACTTATCAAATAGAGTTATCTAATAGAGTCTATAAATTATCTACCTACTTTATAACAACCTCTCACTTTTAATTATTTATGCCATATACATATAGTTGATAAATATATGAAATAACTTTTTCTTTGTAACATACCTCATTACAAAATCACTAAACATTAGAGGAAAAAATGGATTTTTCTTCCTTTTATGTAACTACTTCAATGTCACCCAACTAACACCTTTCACACTTGTTGCTAGCACTACTATAAGGAGGGCTTAAGAAAAAATTAATCTTTTCTCTTAAAATGTCAATTTTTAGTTTAGTTATATTATAAAATATTTAAAAAAATACTTTATATTAAGACAAACATTTATATTTAAGACAAAGACATATTTTAAGAGAAAACTTTATATTTAAGATAATGGTCACTTAAGACAATGATTTATTTTAAGATGAAATTCATTTAAGACAATTACCAATTTAAAAAAAGCATATCAATTTAAAACAATATTATCTAAGATTTGCAAAATTGACTCTAACAGTGAGTCTTAAGTCCACCAACTTGCAGGATACTACTATCTTGCTTATGAAGAAATTTTTATTTCAAGAGGTTGTTATTTAGGTTGTTATTTCATATACCATTCACCTTATTTTATATAAGGACAATGATTTATTCAGCTCTTCGTTTTGTGTGGGTAGCTGGCTCATGCTAGAACTTTTCCTCGCAAGATTTCTCGGAAATTATTTCATTTCTCGAAATCAATTCCTCTTTTGTCTCTTAGATTTATCTTGATACAATTAAAGACAACTTGTCTATCATTACATTCCACAGTTTACATGAAAAATTCTTTAAAAAAAAGTATAATTAAATAATTCTTTTGTTTTACATTTTTAAATACTAAACACTAGTAAAAAAAAAAAAAATAAAGAATTAGAAATCCATCTTTTTAAAAAGTAATTATATAATTATTTTAAATAAATTTAAAATAACATTGTATGCAATGCTATTAAATGAATATATAATATAACATCATCATCTATATTTTCTCAAATTAAAAATATAAAAAAAAAACATTTTATAAATATAACCACAAAGTATATTTAATGAAAAATTAAAAAATATTTCACAAGAGTATCTTCCAACGTGTGTTATTACACAATTATTTCGTTTAGAATGAAAATATTTATACGTTACGATGAAAGCCATCAAAATTTAAAATTTATAGAGAAATATATAGATTGAGAAAATTGGATAAGATAGAATCAAAAGAATGGGTTACTTGTTTACAACGAAATCATAAAATAATAGGACGACCCCAACATGTATGCTCCAAAGCTAATAATATCACTCTCAATGATCTTTGTTATGGATGCAAGGAACACATCAAGAGGTATACCGGCCATTCACACGCACTGGCGTGTAACTAGCAATTCAAACGTAGTAGAAGCATGGTTAAAGAAAAGTTTTCAACTGCCAATACAATACAGTAATTTCCCTCTCACTTAGTTATTATTAATATAATTACGCATAAAAAACTGTACACTTCTACTCGAAACTTCAGTAGATGTTTTTATATACTATAGGCTTATCTTAAAATAAAAGCAAAGTGCAAGTCTGTCCATATTTAAGCCGAAAGGCATTCTTTACGGGTTTGGGATGAGTAGACATCGTTCACATGGCAAATGGCAATGTGTTATTTTCGTCTTCTCTCAGCGAATTAAAATTTGACATGTAGAAAATTAAAACTTGACACGTAAATCTGGATCGCTTGGAATTTTCTCTGTAATTTTTGTGGCGTTTCCTCTCTAATTTTCCTGCTCGATTTGGGTTTTGGGGTTTCAGTGTGTGGTAATTCGACATTGTACCTGTCGACGTCTCTTATCTCCTCCCTACGCCTTGGAAGAGCTGCCTATGATGATACTTGCAACTCCCAACTCCCGCAATACTTCAGAAGGGTTATTTTTCAAACCAAATAAGTCACCCCTAGTCTCTAGATTATTGTTAAAATATTAAACCAAACTGAGCAGCAAGAGGACATAAATTTATTTCTGATTGAAATTCGAAGGACACTGAATAACAAATTTTTGTTTTCGTTTGACACGCAATCGTGCATTCAACCTTGTCTTTAAAACCCTACAAAACTAAGTTTTTGGTTCATGCTTGTACCTTGTGTTTGTTGTGTAAAACCGTGGTTTGACCACACAACCCGTCCGCTTCATAAACCTACACCTACCCGTTTTAAAAACCCAATCAACCAGCCATCGCTCTTACCACCATTTTGATTGAATTCAAAAGGCCTCATGTCATTTGTGTGGGCCATACCACACCACGTCACTAACCTCGTAACCAATCTCGTGCCAATCGCAAGCCTTGAGCCTACATCACCATTGTCTTTACCCTTGCGATGGACCGGTCCCACCACTGCCAACGCAACAAGTCGTCGACCAATAGCATGCGTATCGTACAATCTTTTGCATACGTCACACCATTCAAAAATGGATGCAATAAGAATATAAAATGATTTGAATTAAATTTTGAATTCCTCTAGTGTGTCTGTCGTCAACCAATCGGAGCGCTATCGCGCATATCCGATGCACAGTCAGTAGCATCCCAAATGGATGCAATAAATCTTGTTAAACCATTTTTGCATAAAAAGGTTTGAAGTTCGCGAAATGTGTTTTGTAAAGATTAGACTTTAGGTTTAAATGATTTTATGTTTTTTATTAAAACATTGCAACAAGTTTTATTTTAAAACTGCGGGTTATAGATATTATATATAAGATTTTATAATATATATATTATTAACATTATATGTTTATAATTTATATAAAAACAGTAAAGTGCATTGTATGATGTGTGTATTGTAGTAATATGCCCGAAGGAAAAAAAAAAATATTGTGTATTTTTGAAAGATAGTGTGTGCAAAACATTGTGTGAAAGACAAAGAGTGAGCTGCGTGTGTAGCAACCAGTAGATAAATATTTTTTGTGAACCCATAATACAGTAGTTCTAAAGAAAATTCATTTTGTAGCAGATCAACATTTTTAATAGAAACATAGTTTTTAATTTATCTCTCTGTCCACATTTTTCCAATTTTAATTTCTTTGTGTTAGAAAGATGAATTGTTGTTTTCCTTTCTATTGTTCAAAATATTCAAAAATTCCAACATGGTATTGGGACTAGTCCAGACTCTTTGCATTTTTCAAAAAAGCTAAAGGAAGAAGGAGTTGTTGAAACTTTTGACCAGTAATGTGAAAGATCAGCAAAGCTAGGTATTTACAAAACATAGTTTTTTGTTTTCTTGAAGGTTATAGTCCACAGAACTCTAAAAGTTGAAGTCTCAAGTCTTTTCCAGACAGATTTTATCTCTCTTAGCACTGAGAAGGTTTATTTAAAAACATAGTCAAGTTTTAAAAGCATAGTTCAGTAAGCTAGCCATGGTAGGAGCCAGCACAAGCACGAGTATGGAAAGTATTCAACTCCCACAGTTTAATGGGAGGAACTATGACTATTGGGCAAAGACATTGAGAGTCATGTTTGTCTCTCAAGATTTATGAAAGCTAGTTGAAGATGGTTTAGACGAACCAACAAATGAACAAGCATATAATGTCTTAACACAGGTAGAGAAGGATTTGCTAAAGAGTAATAGGAATAAGGACCCAAATGCTCTCTTCTATCTCTATCAAGCAGTGCATGAGAGCATATTTCCAAGAATTGCAACAACCAAGAGGTCCAAGGATACATGTGATACCCTCGAGACAGCCTACCAAGGTATGAAGAAGGTAAAGACAACGAAGCTTCAATTAATGGGAAGATATTTTGAAGTTATTTGCATGAAAGAATCTGATACAATAGACTCATTCTTCACAGTATTGATTGGGATGGTCACCCAAATGAAATCTCATAGAGAGATCATAGAAGAAAGAAGAATAGTGGAGAAAGTGTTGAGGAGCTTACCTTCAAGGTTTGATGTGATAGTAACAACCATTGAAGACACAAATGATCTCTCTTTGTTTACTGTTGATGAGCTCCGTGTATCATTGATGACACATGAAAAAAAAATGAGCAGAACAACAAACTCATCTTTGGAGCATTCCTTCAAGACCCAAATGTACTTTGGAAAAGAAAGAAGTCAACGCAGAGGAAACTACAAAGGAAAATGAAAAGGTAGAAGCCAAAACAGAGGAGGAAGAAACAACCTTGCAAATATAAGTGGAAGGGGCAACAATCAAAATCAAAACCAAGGCCAAGGCAACAACCAACAAAGTGAACAAAATCAAGCACATGGACAAAGGTATGATAAATCTCAAGTCCAATGTCATTACTGTAAGAAGCATGGGCATTATGCCAATGAATGTAGGAAAAAACATAGTGACATGGGTAGTAGACCCATTGCTAATTTTACAAAAGAAAATCTCAGTCAAGAGAACTTGTTTTTAGCATGTAATATGGCCGAGGAAAAGAGTGAAGATATATGGCTTCTAGATTCAGGATGTTGCAACCATATGACTGGAAAAATTTCTATGTTTTCCATGATTGATGAAAATTTAAAGTCTCAAGTCATATTAGAGACAGACAGTAAGGTCTCTGTCATGGGAAAAGGCAGAGTAAGTGTTTTGACAAAGAAAGGAGAAAGAAGATCCATATTAGATGTATACTATGTGCCTGGTATGAAGTGTAACCTTTTGAGCATTGAATAGCTCATTCAGAAAGGCTACAATGTATTCTTTGAAGATGATGTATGTACCATCATGGACATACCATGAAGCAAGAAAAATATTGCACAAGTGAAGATGATAAGAAATAAAATGTTTCATCTCAAGATGAGAGCAGATTTGAAGAAAGGAGCTGCAATGGCAGCAGTGACACAATAAACATTCCAAAGAGAAACAAAGGATGAAAACTGGTTATGGCATTTGAGATTAAGACATCTCAACTTTTGAGGTCTGAATTTTTTGCATAGAAAATGAATAGTAAAGGGATTACCATTGATTAAAAAGCCAGACAACCTATGTGAAAGTTGCAACTTGGGAAAACAACACAGAGAAAGTTTTCCATCTGGAAAGTGCATAAGGGAAAAAGCACCGTCATAAATAGTTCATTTTGATTTGTGTGGACCAATGCAAACACCATCATTAGCAGACATCCACTATATGTTGACCTTTATTGATGATTGCACAAGAAAAACATGGGTTTATTTCTTGAAGTTTAAGAGTGAAGTGTTTGAGAAATTTTACCACTTTAAGGCTCATGTAGAGAATCAAAGTGGGCAACATATTAAGATCTTAAGAATAGACTGATGAGGAGAATATATCTCCGAAGAATTTATGCGTTTTTGCATAGAAAATGAGATTCATAAACAATTTACAGCAAGGTATACACACAACAAAATTGATTTTCTGAAAGGAAAAATAGAACCATAATGTATATGGTAAGAAGCATGTTGAAAGCAAAACATTTGCCGAATGAATATTGGGTTGAAGCTGTACATTGTGCAGCATATGTGATAAATAGATACCCATCAAAGACTGTAATGAACATAGTTCCCAAAGAAACATGGAGTGGCATAAAATAGTTTGTCACTCACATGAGAGTTTTTGGTTGTGTGGCTTATGCACACATTCTAGATCAGCTAAGGAAGAAGTTGGACAGTAAGGGGGAGAAGTGCATACTTGTTGGATACAGTGAATAATCCAAAGCATAAAGATTGTATAATCCCTCCACCAAGAAGTTTATGATAAGCAGAGATGTACAATTTATTGAGGAAGAAGCTTGGGATAGAAGAATTGAGAAAACAGTGAATGTAAAAAGCTATTTTTCTCATGATGAAAATGAGGAAGAAATGGCTGAAATACATCCTTCATTAGCAGCACCACCTCCACCAACACAAGTACAGCAAGGGACAACACAAGCTGGTATGATAACACCCTTGGGAAGTGATGACAATGCTTCTCCAAGCATATCACAAGGAGCAGATTTGAGTGCTTCTACAAGCACAAGTTTAGCAAGTGAAAGAGGAACCAGATTCAGAGGTTTGAATGAGATTTATGAGCAAGAGGCAGCAAATGAATGTATGAACTCTTTATTTTCATTATATTGTCATGTAGAAGATATTATTCATTTGGAAGAAGCAATAAAATATAAAAAATGGATACATGTTATGGATGAAGAGATAAATGCCATAGAGAAAAATAAGACATGGGAATTATTTGATCTCCCAAAAGGAAATTAAGTGATTGGAGTAAAATGGGTTTATAAAACCAAAAGAAATGTTGAAGGTAAAATTGAAATTCACAAGGCCAGACTTTTCAAAATCTACAAGTAGCAACAAGGAAGAGATTATGAAGAAACATTTGCCCCAATTGCAAGAATGGAAACAATAAGAGCAGTGTTGTCCATAGCAACACAAAAAAGTAGAAAGTTTATCAAATGGATGTGAAATCAGCATTCCTAAATGGAGTATTGATGGAAGAGGAATATGTTGAACAACCTCTGGGATATGAGAAAGAAGGCCAAGAGCACAAGGTATGCAAATTGAAGAAAGCTCTGTATGGGCTGAAACAAGAAAAATTAGCATGGTACAATAGGATAGACGCCTATCTACTGGAAAATAAGTTTGAGAAATGTGAAAGAGAATCCACATTATACATGAAAGAAAAGGATGGTAATATGCTCATTGTTGTTTTGTATGTTGATGATGTGATATTCACAGGTAATGATGCTTACCTCATTGAGAATTTTAAAAGAGTCATAAAGGATGAATTTGAGATGACTGATATGGAATTGCTGAGATACTTCTTAGGAATAGAAGTAGATAAAAAAAATAAAAAAATATTTCTCAAGCAAAGTATGTTAAAGAAGTTTTGTAAAGATCTAACATTCAGGATTGCAATGCAAAAATTACTCCTACAGTGATGGGATTGAAGATGAGAAAAGAAAACAATAACAGGTATTTTGATCCAAGTTTGTACAAAAGTATAGTTGGCAGCCTTGTGTATTTGACTGCAACTAGGTTAGACATTATGCATGTTGTAAGTTTAATTTCCAGATCTATGGAAACACCAAAGGAGGTACATTGGCAAGTAGCAAAAAGAATTCTGAGGTATGTAAAAGGAACAAAGAGGTATGGTATTCTATACACTACTTTAGAAAATTTTGATTTGATTGGATAAACTGATAGTGATTGTGCTGGAAGTATAGATGACAGGAAAAACACCTTTGGATATGTTTTTCATATGGGATTAGGAGCTATTTCATGGGCTTCTAAGAAACAGCCAATTGTGGCGTTATCAACATCAAATGCAGAATATGTGGCAACTACAACAGTAGGATGTCAAACAATATGGATGAGGAGAATGTCGAGAAGTTTGTGTCAGGAACAATGAAAATACACAACAATTTATTGTGATAATAGCTCAACTATAGCTTTATCTAAGAATTTAATGTTTCATAAGAGAACAAAACACATTGATGTCAAGTATCACTACATCAGAGAGCTAGTGAGCAATGGAGAAATTGTTTTACAACATTGTAGAACAGAAGATAAGTTTGTTGATATATTGACAAAACCATTAGGGCAGAAGAATTTTAATTATTTGAGAAATTATCTCGATATGGAAGAGAACATAAGTTGTGTTTAAGGGGGAGTGTTGAAATATTAAACCCAACTGAGCAGCTGCAGGACATAAATTTATTTCTGATTGAAATTCGAAGAAAAGTGAACAACAAATTTTTGTTTTTGTTTGGCACGCAATCATGCATTCAAACATGTCTTTAAAACCCTACAAAACTAAGTTTTTGGTTCATGGCCATAGCCTGTGTTTGTTGTGTAAAACTGTAGTTTGACCACGCAACCCCTCCACTTCATAAACCTACACCTACCCACTTTAAAAATCCAAACCACCAACCATTGCTCTTACCGCCATTTCGTTTGAATTCAAAAGACCCCACGTCATTTGTGTGGGCCATACCACACCATGTCACTAACCTCGCAACCAATCCTGCGCTGATTCCAATCCTTGAGCCTACGTCACCACAGTCCTTACCTGCACGATGGGTCGGTCCCCACCACTGCCAATGCAACAAGCCATTGACCAATAGCGTGTGTATCGCACAATCTTGTGCATACGTCACACCATCCAAAAATGGATGCGATAATAATATAAAACGATTTGAATTAAATTTTGAATTTTACCAGTGTGTCCGTCGTCAACCAATCGGAGCGATATCGCATATCCGATGCACAGTCAGCAACATCCCAAATGGATGCAATAAATCCTGTTAAACCATTTTGCATAAAAGAGTTTGAAGTCCACGAAATGCATTTTTTAAAGTTTAGACTTTAGGTTTAAATGATTTTATGTGTTTTATTAAAACATTGCGACAAGTTTTATTTTAAAACTACGGGTTATAGATATTATATATAAGTTTTATAATATATATAAAGATAGTAAAGTGCATTGTATGATGTGGGTATTGTATTAATATCCTGAAGGCAAAAATAGAGACAGTATATTTTTGAAAGACAATGTGTGCAAAACACTGTGTGGTAGATGATTTTATTTTGTGAATCCACAACACAGTAGTTCTGAAGAAAACTCATTTTGTAATAGAACAACATTTTTAATAGAAACAGAGTTTTTAATTTATCTCTCTGTCCACATTGTTCCAATTTTAATTTTTCTGTGTTAGAAGGAGAAATTGTTGTTTTCCTCTCAAAACAACATTATTAATAGAAACTGAGTTTTTAATTTATCTCTCTGTCCACATTGTTCCAATTTTAATTTCTCTGTGTTAAAAAGAAAAATTGTTATGTTCGTCTCTGCTATTCGGAATATTCAGAAATTCCAACCATTATTGAATCAAAAGTCTTTGAAGAATATGCGAGAAAATAAACATGGCGAGGTTTCGAGTCCTATAGAAGTCGAGACATCCTGTTCGACCCCGAGAAGCTTCGAAGATAATAGGACTTTGCTTTGGGGTTAAATCATGTGCTGATAATCACAACAATAATGAAACCATAAATACCCAATATTCTGTCCATGATGACTGGAAAAGTCAATTTCATCAGAAGTTCCGGCCTCATCACACCCATGGAGGCCACGCCCACGCCACTTTGGGTAGTTCCATATGCCGATGCAGAAGAACACGCGCGTTGCGGCAGCCCCAAGGAAGCCAAAGAATGAACCAGTTTCATCCCTGCTGAATGCGTCCATCACTTTCACTGAAATCCTGGACGAATGCGTCCACCACATACTCATCCTTGTAGCTTCAACATATCTTTTCTTGTCATGTTGATCAAGAGAAGAACTCAGAGCTGGTTTGGAATTTCGGTCGGCTTCTTCCAGAGCTAGAGTTATACATTCGACTCCATAAGATAATAGTACCTTTTTTCTTGGTCTGAAATACCCATGTGCATAGTCATCAGAATATCCATTGGAAGTCTCATGTAAGCCTTCTCCTCCATTGACGAGATGTCGAGCAACCATGCATACGTAATTCCCATCACAAGGATCACTTTTAGCATTGTTGTCAGGTGGACTCCCCCAAGTTCAAGGATTCCACCGAAAACATGAAGTTGAATTCCCTCTCATGCAAGAGAGGCAATTGGGCTCCACAAACATATGAAGCTCCTTAGCAGCCTCGTTGAGCTTTTGTCTCTGTTGTGGTTAAGATTGAATGACAGCTCCATGGCCTTGATAGGTAATTTTCCTGTAATTTGGAAATAACATTCCAGGATTCGAAGATGGATATGGTGGCGGCACCCCAATTCCTGATGAGTTGATACAATACACATCTGTGGACTGAAAATTTGAGTGGTAGGAATTAAGATTAGAGCTAGCTCATGGTGGATTCCTAGACAACATGGAGTAGAAATGAGTGTGGTTGAAGTTGGAGCCTCTTGGGATCGGATTCTGACATTAATGGAGTGAATAGATCTAAGTGCATGTGAGATTTGAAGACCTAGGTTTTAGAGAAGGAAGAGAACTCAAGCCTTCTGATCTGTGCGAAGAGATCCAACCTCTTTTGCTCGGCAGCATAAATCTTGGCTTCCAAGCGTTCTGCCAAGTCTTCAAAGTTTGCAGACCATGGTAGACTTCATGGATTTGGCCGAGATTTTCTTACCAACCACTCATGAACTTGTTGGTGCCTGAAGTCGGCTTCTTTGAGATTAGCTTCAATGTATTCAACATTGGATGGCGTCCTGGTCTTACTTCCAGGTGTTTTCCAACAGGCATCACTTTAGAACCGTTATGCAGAGTGATGGGAAATCCAATTTCTCTTTTAATTGAAAACTGGTTTATATCACTTCCTGTGCTCCACCTTTAGTGAGTACAGAGTGGTTGACTATGCATGTTTTAAAATAAATCAGTTGTTCACTATACATGTGTTAAAATAAATCAGAACGCTCCTCTCCAAATAGCATGCCTTCTGAGCTGTGTGTTTGGTTCATATATTTTAACCAAAACACATAATAAAATAAATTCTTCTTTGATTCATGTATTTCAATTTCAATTTTTTATTATTTACATTCACATATAAAAACCTATTTCAGAAGGTTGACATATTTGTGAATGTTGAATATAAGAATGATCACGAAATAATTCCTTAGGATATCAGATTTGCAGGTGTGGGTGAGTTCACTCCTTCTGGCGTGAATTTAATATATATATATATATATATATATATATAATAATTTATCTTAAGATACAAAATTTGAAAGTGTGGGTGAGTTCACTTTTTCTTGGGTGAATTTAATATATATATTTTCTTATTTCCTAAATATATATAGGAATTATGTCAAATTGTAAAGTTATTGAGCTATTTGAGATTTAAAATTGGTATAAATTACAAAGTTATTATTTTATTATTTTGGATACCATATGTTTTTAATGTAAATTTATTTGTTGTGTTTTTAACTATTTTATTGAGAATATGATTTTCAATTTGCTGAGATTTGTGATTCTGTTGTAAAGTGATTTTATTATATTTATTTTGAGAGTAGTTTTGATGTAATTTCATTTGTGATTTTAATTGAGATGTAGTTTTATTTTAATTATTTTATTCAAAATGTAATTATAAATGGAATAAAATTAATTAATAATTCTAATTTAAAATTCTAATTTTGAGATTTATGACCAAGTTGTAAAATGCTTTGTTAAATTTATTTTGAGAATGGTTTTTATGTAATTTGAGTTGTGATTTTAATTGAGATGTATTTTTATTTTAACTATTTAATTCAAAGTTACATTATATATATATATATATATATATATATATATATATATATATATATATATATATAATTAAAATTATGAATTATTGATATTTTATTTTATTTTCTAATTTTTTAATTATTTTGTTTAGTAAAATTGTTTATTGTAAATCTTAAAAAATCAGTTTTTTGTTCGTTTTGGAAGAAAAATAAAAAACAAGTCATAGTCTAAAAAATTCACAGAATAACTTAGAATCCGGCAAAGATCTTGACAAATTCTGGCAAAGATTTATCAGAATCTTATTTACAGTGGTTAAAATTCAGTGTTTTGGGTACCCTAAAGGTTTTTGATAGTGTTGAATCCATTTCTACTATAAAAAATACAATTCAAACACTTCAAATAATTGATAGCTGAATAAACAACTGCACAACCTTTTTGATGAGAAGGAAAGTGTGTTTTCTTTGACTTTCTTTCCACATTCCCTACTCCACCTTATAGTTCCCTTCATCGAATTGCTGCAAGCTGACTCCCATGTGTGCTGCACCGAGTCAATGGTTTGTAATGCTCAGCTTTTATAAATTAAATTATATTTCAGACACTTAGCTATGCGCAGAGATACGATTGACATATTCAACATTAAAACCAACCCAATACGAGCTTCAATGACACGCAGAAGCCGAGGGAAAAGGTGGGACGAAGGCGGAGAAGAATGCCTTACCGATACAATTTATAGTGTGGATGAGGAAAATAAAAAGTTTTAATTACATTGCGGTGGTGGTCTTAAACAATAAAGTGGCCGGCCAAATTCAGTTGCAGAAGAAAGGCGTACAATATTTAGACAAAGAATGGTAGATAGGTGACGACCCGACGTCGGTTTGTTTACACTTGCAGAGCCCCACATACTTTCCTCGTGCACCCATATTCAATAATACACTTAACAACTTTTCCCAAGTGGGTGTCAATATTCATTTTATATGCTAATATTCCCCCACATCTACATTTCCTAACTTTATGGTCACATAAAAACCAACCATGGAAGCGTTTCACTTTGGATATTAGAAAAGGAAGTTGTCTATTTAGTATGTGGAATAGTTTGGATGGCAGTTTTTTTTTTAAATCTGGTAAAATAAAATTCAAAAAATTAAGTAGTTGAAATGTTTAGAATCCATTTTTTTATAGTGAAAATGGATTCAACACTATCAAAAACTCCTAAAACACTCAAAATACTAAAGTTTAACAACTATAAACAAGATTCTTATAAAATCTTTGCCAAACTTTTTCAAAATCTTTACCAGATTCTAAACCATTTCACTATTTTTTAAACTACGCAGTGAAGCTGAGACTTTGATTTCTCCAGCGGTTTCCGCAAATATTATATAACCGACATACCTATACATAACGCTCCTACTTTGTAGCTTGGAGCACATAATAGCAAAATGGAAAGAAAGTCATGACTAAGTTACATGATAGCCATTGGAAAGTGGCGAGAAGAAGTATTTGATATCTAAAAGAATTATGATTTTACTACAGAATATATTGAACATTTAAATGTTGAATTTAGAATTGATTTGATTAATTGGATATGAGTTTAGTGTAAGATTTAAATGTATCTGGTTGTTGATTATAAAATATTTTACATTGCTTCACGCCAAGTAATTTAGATTAAATAGATTCTTCAAAATATGGGAGATTGGTAAGAGTAATTACAATTATCAAAGTTAAATGAAATTGTCAAATAATTAAATTTATTATATAAATTATTGTAAGGGAGAATATTAAAAAAAATGATATATTATAATATAAATAAGAAGGAATTATATATATATATATATATATATATATATATATATATATATTTTGAAACATAAAAATTAGAGATATGGTACATATTATATACAATTTATTTTTAAATTATAAATAATGAAATGTAGTTATTAGTAAATTTGTTGCAATGTTATTAGCAAAGTTTGAGGTTGTCAAAAATTAAGTAGATAATCTATAAATTCTATTAGATAACTTTAGTGGATAAGTGCGAATAAGTGCACTAAGAATGCTACCTTGGGTAAATTGATTATATATATATATATATATATATATATATATATATCTTGTAGGATAATAAAATTGGTAAAGAAAAATGGCAAGCATAAATGTATGTAGCTATATGTATTAACAAGGTAGATATCAAGTTAATCTATGCTCTTGATACCAATGCTTAGCATACGATGTGTTAGTGTCCATGAGTCACCAGTGATCAAATGTACTCTTTCAATTCAATTTGAGTTGATAGGGGCCTAGGTCAAATTGTTATGGTTTCAAATGAATTTTCAAATAAAATTTGATCACTGGTTAATGTCTAATGCTTTATTATTGCTCCCTCCATATTCGAGGTCATAAATGCCATAATGGTTATGTCATAACTCCTTGTGATAGGTCCTCAAAAGAGTGTCTTGGTCATTATTTTGGTCATCAAATCATGATTATGCATAATGCAAGGTTCAAATGTCCCAATCATAGTTTTATATATGCATTTGATATCATTATTAGGTCAATTCATCATAAGTCATAAAGGGGTCATGTCATCACCATAATTATCAAAAAAACAAGTGATGTCAGTTCATGACCCAAAGCAAAAAATGGACTTTTGAACCAATAAAGCACCATCCATAGCATTTTAATTGCTCATTTCACCTTCATTGAGCACCTTTCTACAATCAATTTTCATCCCAGCTAACAGGGCATCGAAATTCCTCCTCAAAACACTTTCTTACCTCCCATGCTACGCTTTTGTCTTCTAGAGTGCGCTTCTGGCTCCTATGTTGCACTTTTGAATTTGGAGGCCAAGCAAGCATCAAAGGGGTTCCTTTCAACATTTGATGAGTTCTAGCATCTCCTTGGCAAGTAACTAGACATTTTTCACCTTTCTTATGCATAATTTTTCTTAGAAAACTCAATTAAAATCCCTCTCCTAGGGTTTTATTTTGCTTTTGGTTTCTATGTGTTTTGCATAATTACAGTGGTAAAACATCTAGATTTTCTACTCTATCACCCTCACCCACACCTCGCATACCTCCCCTAAACATTTCCCATACACATTCCCTTCATCTCCCTCATTTTCCCTACAAACCCTAGCCTACGGTGTGCTTTTGGAAAATCCCAAAGCTAGGACTGTGTTTTGGACCTTTTCACACCTTTCCCTCACTCTTTCCAAGAAATTCCACCTCCCTACACTCCCTAACATTTATCCCTAACCCTTCCATTCTCTTCCCTCACTAAAAGAGTCCCTTTTTCCCTTGTTTTCCTAATCGTACCCTACCCTTTTTTCCTACCTAGCTAGGGTTTTATCATGCAGACTGAAACCATGGACAATGAGAAGAAAAAGTACAACAAAGGAGGGCAAGTTTCTAGGTATGAGCCAACTCATATCCAAGAAATCATGGCCTCATTTTTCATCAATAAATCCTTTGAAGATGTGGGTTGCCTAAGATTTTGTTAAATGATTCAAGAGGCAGGTTTCCATGCCAAATTGGCAAGCCTCTTTGCCACCAATTTTAGGAGGGATAAGGCCAACATAGCAGTGGTTGACTTCACCATCTAAGAAAACTCCATAGCCTCATCCACAGGTATCCCTAACACATGGAGAAATCTGGTTTAAGGGGATGGATTTGGACATTGAGAATTACAAAGTTTTCATAAATCCGCACTACAAATATGCTCCTACACAAATCTTTCTCTTCAGACAATTTCTTGACAGGTATGCTCCTTTAATAAAGATTATTATGAATTACTTTACTTGTGAAGGGAGGTTTTCAAGGTTATACCTATATCACATAGGGCTACTGATGCATTTCACAACAATCAAACCTCTAAACCTACCTCACTACTTATACATAAGCCTTGTCAAGATGACAGAGGAGTTACAAAACAAAGGGAAAGATCACCAAGAAAACCTATTTCACCATGGCTTGGTCAAAGTCATTTTTCTTCATCAGCTTTCATAATTCAACCTACCTTGGGAGGCATTCATGCAGCCAACTTCTCTTTTCCTGCTACTAGTCAACCTAGAAGTCAAAGTACTCCATTATCACCCCCAAGGCCACAAGAGGTTTCCTCTTCAAATAAACCATCAGCTGCACAGATACGTAGGGCATCAGTGACAGAACCTATAGCAGAGTTAAAATACTAGTGTTTGCTCTTGACAATGTGGAAAGAGTTCAACCTAGTATTGTTATAAAAGGAACATCAAGACACCAGCATGATGCACCCTTGCATGAGGAAGAATATGTAAATTTTGACGATGTCATGGCTGACCTACCTGATCATAAGGAAGACAAGTTAGATGAGAAAATAATCCAAGAAAAAGAGGCAGAAATCATAGAGCTTAAGAATGAATTGGAAAAAAGAAAACTTCATGATAACATTTTTACAACAAGAGAATAAGAAGCTTAAGTTAAATCAACTATTGTCAAGAAAACCTAAGGAAAATTTGGTGGCAGAGAAGGATAAGGGTAAGGTAGTGATATATGTGGATCACCTTGAGGACAAGGATGTCTAGGTGAAGCCAAGGATTCCAAAGACAAGAGGACCGGAAAGACAGAAAGAATAGGGAAGTGAGCCATCTTCTCTCCTAGGTCAACAAGACATTGATGACATTATTGTAGCAGATATTGAAGAAGGCAGAGAGTGTTGGCTTGGGGTAATCAATGAGTACTTGGAGAAGATCTCGAAGAAGGAAAACAAAGCTACTAACCTTAATAGACACATGGCTAGACACGACTACACCAAGAATTGGATTTCCCAAATTAGGGTTAGGAATATGAAAAATAAGCTTAAGAAAAAACTAATTAATATAAAAAGGAGAAACACCCTTTATTTTCTTGTTGATGCATCATTGATTGTCTAACGTGTGACTCAGAAAACAAAAGAAACAAGTTTGAAGCAAGTTTGAGAAATTTTGGTCAAATTTTGGAATTTTTGGCAATTTGACAATTTCATGATGCACAGAAGCGCAACGAGCTCACACTACACTTCTTCTCATAGCCTCCAAATGAGAAATGTTTGCATGTATGGATAGATATGGGTTAGTACATCTCAGGTATACACTTATTTTTCCATGTGACTTCACAGGTAGCAAGGAAAAGCTCAAAAAATACCTAAAAAACATGTTTCTGCCACCTTTTGGTACCCCTCGCTGTGCTTTTGGAGTAGAGTTGGGAAAATTCATTTTTAGGTGCCTTAGAGAAGGAATTTTGCAGGCTTAAAGCTTCAGAGGGCTAGTAGACATCCTAAGCTATCTTCATCAACCATTATTTCAACAAAAATATCAATGAAAACCCCTAAAAAATGCCCTCAAATATCACATCATGCTTCTATCTCTCACGCTGTGCTTCTGAGAAATTTCATTCTGCTTCTGTCAGCAAGTCAAATTTCGATTTTTCTCAGTCAAATTAATTCTCTCATGATGTAATTTGTTATTTATGAGTTGACATGATGTAATTTAATGTAATTATGTTTGTAAAGGTTAATTCCATGTAAATTCATGGTCATTAATAATTATAAAAGTCATTCAAAGGCTAAATAGGGAGTTAGTTCTAAACCTCCCTAGTTTTAGGTTTGGTTAGAGAGATTGGTGTAATTAGTTCCTATCATGATGGATTTAACCCCTGAGAGGGGGGAATGTATTTTTATATCTATATGTTACTTGTTTGAAGTCATATTCAAGGTTGGGCATCAATTAGACAAAGGCTTGGAGCTAGTGTATATCATATTTTTGCAAGAAATATACAGGCAGTTGCAACTATTATTTTGGGATTCTTGTGGAATGCTTTAGTGATAGTGTTTTTACTTTGTTTTATCATCATATTGAATATTTTTCTCTCCTTATTACCATTAGCATTATTTCATGTGATTATCTCATGATTTTTTAAACAAACTTCATAGTTTATATGTTCTGTTTTGATGATATTTTCATGTTTATGTCTCATTTCTTGTGATAAATGAATTCATAGTCTTATGCTCATTTTAATCCCTCTCTACTTCAAACCTATACCACAATAAAAACTCAGAGATGTCACTATTCATATCTACCTTGCCCCGTATTATCCTTGCAATTGATCATTTGAAACCCTGACCTAGTTCCCTAGACCTTTGAGCTTGATCCAACAAAGCCCTAAAAATCAAACCCTAATGAGCTGAGTATCTAGCCTAAGATCATTTTTTCCTATCCACTCCCTTCATTGGATGCTAGATTTGAGAGAGCCCTCTTTGATTTGGTAGGGTTAACTACCCAATCCAAAGTTGGTTTGAGGTTACTTCCTTTTGTATCCTTTCTCAACCTTGGGAGACTATGGAGGATAACATTTTTGGCGACTTTGTTGGGGAATGAATGATCACATTTTCCCTTGGTGTGAATGACAAGTATTAGTTCTGATTGTTGATGGTGGACAATGATTAGACACAGGTAGGCTGAAATCATCCACTTGGCTACTCCAAATCAGTTTGAAATGAAATCCAAAGACTCCATTGGAGAACGAACCTTAAAAATAGAAACATGAAAGGAAAACAAGGGAAGATCAGGTATTGAACTTATAATTTCATCTAAGACATCATGTTCTTTGTTGTGAATTATTTTTTCTCTTTTCTTTAGAATGTCGCGAAGGTTTTTCAAAGTATAGTGTATTTGCGAAAAGATCACAAACCTACATTTGAGTCCTTTCCTTTGAAGGTTGTGAATACAAATGATTTGTACACCTTTGATCTTGGTCAAGACCCTTCTTCCAAATCTTATGATGACCATATTTCTCTTTATAACCCTGAAGGGATCAAGAATATTTTCACATGCATACTCCTATATATTCCAAAATTCCAGATATATATAAGTCACCCATATTACCTCCTATACTCCATGATTTCCCTGAAAACTATCACAAATATCTTCCTAGGTTTGAGAGAGAATATGGTAAAATCACTATTGAAAAACACATTCAAAGTTTTCAAAAATTTCTTAAATTTTTTGAGGTTGAAGAAGATGATGCCAGTATCATGATGTTTTCTCTATCTTTGGAGGGCGAAGACAAGAAATGGTTCAAACACTTTCTAGCTAAAGGCATTTTCTATTTCCATCAGTTTGTGAAAGACTTCCTTGATAAATGGGTGATCAAGAGGAATCATTTCTTTATTATAGAAGAATATAATCATTTGAAAAGACAACGAGGAGAAGCAATGCAACACATTTCATCTAGGTTCAATCAAGTATATAATTCAATGCCTGCTGATATAAAACCACCTCCTTGTTTAAATCTCTTACACTATCTAGAGGCCTTTGATCCAGAAATGGCATTTCAATTGAGAGAAAGGAACACTATAACACTCGAAGAAATGCAGGACAGTGCAATAGCTATGGAAGTACATATGGTGGTCAAAATGTCAAATTTGAAGGCAGAAGAAAGGGAGAACATAGAGAAGGAGTACCTGACATCTTCAGAAGTGAAGCTTGACATTTTGGTAAGTACAATGGAAGAAATGATGCAAAATATCATCATGAGAGATGAATTTTCTATTCAACAACACCATGTCCCACTTATTGCAGAAGAAGAAGAGGTTGTTGGCCCTAATCATTTTCCAGCTAATCCCAGTTACCATAGATCAAAAAATGATTGTTTTATGTATTCATTTATGGATAGTTGTGAAAATGGATTTGTAGGTCAACTCGTGGAGAAGAAATCTGTTGATCTAATGTGTATGCTTGATGACACTCCTTATATTCATGGTTTACCAAAGTATGATCAGTATGATGATGACTATGTTCTTGAAATATATGTTGACTCTTCAAGTCAATCAACGACATGTTTTTGGGAGGAGGAAGTTCAATTACAACAACTTAAATATACCACTTAGACTACACATATCAATCATGACAACAATGAAGAAAATGCAGAAAATTTCGAAGTAACTGAAAGGGATTTTCCCTCATGTTTCTCTTCATTTCAATTTATGAGAGAAAAATTTCCTCGAATTAGGAATCAACAGTCTTTCGGTTTTGATATTGAGAATGGAGAAGAAAATGAATTTCCTGATCAAGACTCCTTACCCTTGTGTTTCTCCTCATTTTCGAAAATACGAGAAAACTATAATCAAACGGATAAGCAAGTTGTCAATAGTATAAACAGGCAACCTTCTCATGAATCGGGTGAGGATGTCACTTGTGATATGGAAGATTATTTCACTCCAGAATTAAAGTGTTATGAAACCAACTCCAAAAATAGAAGAAAAGAGAGATCAAAGCCTTGGAAATTAGCCACTTCGAGTGGGAAACCTCTAATACATTACATAAATGAACATTTCTTGGATGATTCAAATGACAAAAACCTCCTTTCTATATATAGGAGTCCATGGGGCCATAATGTAATCCTAGCCGACCTAACAATGATAATGTAAGGGCACAATAATAAAAATATGGGGGTTATAGGGATACAACAATAACAATAAGGGGATTACACTAACAACAATAAGGGACTATATTAGTAATATAGGGACCTAACATGCTCCTCTCCTTCAAAAAAGTGTTGTCCTCAATGCTTGAGTAGCTTTGGGTTCTTTTATATAAAATTCTCATCCTCCCATGTAGAATCTTCAGTAGGTAAGTTCTTCCATTTGATGAGATACTCTTAAATTGATCAATTTCATAGCTGTCGAGTTCTTGCTTCCGTGACTGCTTTAGGTTCCAATATGGTTTTTCCTTCCTCATAAAGTTCTGGCAATATTGTTTGAACTGGAATTTTGTACCCTATAACCTTATTTAATCATGAAACATGGAAAACATGATGCACTCGCGAAGAAGCAGGAAGCTCCAATTTGTATGCCATAGCACCAATCTTTTGCAACACCTTGTAAGGACCATAGGACTTCGATGATTCATTATCCTTCTTAGCTTGCTTGAGGGACGTTTGTTTGTATGGTTGTGGCCATAAAAATACCCAGTCTCCTACATCGAAAATTCTCTCACTACGATGTTGATTTTCCTGTTGTTTCATTCGATTTTATGCCAAATTTAGGTTATCGTTTAAGAGTTGTAGAACTTCTTGTTGATTCTCGATGTGATATTGCACTGCTTGAACCCTAGAATTTTCCCTTAAAGAAGATGTGATGGATGGTGGATGATATCCATAAAGTGCCATAAATGGGGTCATTTTTGCTGTAGTATGGAAGGAAGTGTTATACCACCATTCAGTGAGAGGTAACCACTTGACCCATTGTGCTTGCTTATCAGATACAAAACAACGAAGATATCCTTCTAAACATTTATTCACTATCTAATTTTGACCATCGGATTGAGGATGATAAGATGAGCTATGAGCTATTTGAGTACCCAAGCAAGAAAATAATTCTGTCCAAAAATTTCCTGTAAAAATGGGATCTCTGTCACTTACAACAATTTTCGGGTTTCCATGTAGCTTTTGAATTGTTTCCATAAATGCAATAGCAACTGTACATGCCTTAAATAGATAAGATAATGCACAAAAGTGTGCCTACTTGGTAAGTCTATCAACTACCACCATGATGACACTCTTTCCTTCAGACTTAGGTAAACCTGTGATAAAATCCATTGAAATATTCTCCCAACGTTGACTTGGAATGGATAAAGGTTGTAGAAGACCCAGGGTCTTAATTTTCTCAAATTTATTTTGTTGGAAAACCAAATATTCTGCCACAAACTTTTGAATATCAGATTTAAGGCCATCCCAAAAAAATTCCTTCTTCACCCTGTGATAAGTTTTTAAAAATCCTGAGTGTCCTCCTAACGGAAAAGTGTGCAATTATAAAACAATGTTTTGTTTTAATTGGGAATTCTTGCAAATATATAAACGATCTATGTACCATAAGGAATCAATTTTCCAACTAAATGTTTCAGAGGTACTAGGATCTTTCTGTAACTTTTGAATGAGTGTCAACACTTCTTCGTCCTTCTTCTATTCATCCCTTGCTTCGGGTATCCAATCTGGTTAGATAATAGATATGGCACAAAGAAATGCTTCCACCTCTTCATCCTTTCTTGAGAGTGCATCTGCAACAACATTTAGCTTCCCTTTTTTGTAGATGATCTCAAAGTCATAACCTAACATCTTTGTGACCCATTTTTGTTTCTCTTCTGAATATAGTCTTGCTCCAAAAAGTGTTTAAGACTATCATGATCAGTTTTTACCTTGAAGTGTCTTCCTATTAGGTAAGGTCGCCATTTCTTTAGTGCATGTACTATTTCCAAGATTTCCTTCTCATAAGTATCCTTTTGTAAATAGTTTCCTTTTATTATAAGACTTTCAAAAGCAATTACTCTTCCTTCTTGCATTGAAACAACACCAATTCCATTTCCTGAAGCATCACATTCCATAATAAAGGTTTTTGTGAAGTCTGGCATAGCTAATATTGGTACTAAGCACATTGCCTCCTTTAGAAGTTCAAAGGCCTTAGTTGCTTCAGGAGTCCATGAAAATGCATCTTTCTTCAATAATGTTGTTAGAGGTGCTGCTATTCTCCCATAATTCTTAACAAACATGCGATAATACTGTGTTAACCCGAGAAATTTGTGCAATGGTTGTGGGGACTTTCCATTAATTAATGGCTTTAATTTTGTTACAGTCTACTTTAACACCCTTGTGAAATATAATATGACCCACATATTCCACCTCTTGTACTCCAAAGAAACATTTGGAGGTTTTTGCATACAATTGTTTCCCCTCCAATAGTCTGAGCACACTTTCAACATGTTGAACATGATCCTTCCAAGATCTACCGTAGATTAGTATATCATCAAAAAATAGTAGCACAAATTCTCTAAGGAAGGATTTGAAAATGGAATTCATCAACCCTTGAAATGTAGAAGGTGCATTGGTAAGGCCAAAAGGCATGACCAAAAATTCATAATGACCCTCATGAGTTCAAAATGTTGTTTTTGGAATATCTTTGGTCTTCATTCTAATTTGATGATATCCTGAACGAAGATCCAACTTAGTAAAATAAATTACTCCATGTAATCATCCAATAATTCAACAATCACAGGAATGGGAAATTTATGTTTAATAGTGAGCTTATTGATCTCCCTATAATCCGGACACATGTGCCATGATCCATCCTTCTTGTGCACCAATACTACTAGAGCAGAGAAAGAACTTTGACTAGGTTGAATTATACAAGCCTCTAACATTTCTGCAATCATATGTTCAATTTCACTCTTTTGGACATAAGGATATATATAAGGCCTGATGTTTGTAGGAACACTTCCTGGAATCAAATGAATAGCATGATCATGATCACAAATAGGTGGGAGTCCTTTGGGAGTTTCAAACACCTTGGAATGATTGTCCAATACTTTTTGGAGATCTGGAGAAATAGATGATTTTGATGTTGGAACTTCTAGTGAGACTATTAATTGTGAAATTATGCCTCGTTGTTCTTTCTTCAGAAGCTTTTTCACGAAATTAGAGCTTATTATCTTTCTTGGCTTCCCTGAAATACTGTATATTTCAATTTTATTTCCTTCTGAAAAAAATTTCAAGGAACGTTCTTGAAAATTAAAAGCTATTGTCCGCTATGTTTGTAACCATTGTACTCCTAATACAACATCAACACCTCCCACTGGAATGGAAATAATTGGACTATTCAATACATATTCCCCCATGGCTAGCTTGATATTATGGCATTTTCCAGAGAAATTCATAGTTCCTCCATTTGCAACCATCACTTGACATTCTAGTGTTCGTATAGGAAAAAAATCAATTCCTTGGCTACCTTACAATGAATAAAATTATGGGTACTAATCAATCAACACTATTACCTTTTTCATCTTGATATGTCCTTCTATATTGAGAGTTTGAGGAGTGGTAATTCCTGCCAATGCATTACATGGTATGGTCGAACTCAATTCTTCTTCTTCTAGGGTTGGTTCCTAGTGTATATCCTCTTCTTCTAAAGTTTCTTGTTCATTTTCTTCCTCTTCTTCACAATCTATGTAAAAAAAATTCTTCTCAACACACTTATGACCTTTAGTGTATTTTCTATCACAACTATAGCAAAGCCCTTTTTATTTTTTTCTTCAAATTGTTGTGGTGTCAACCTTGTTAGTTGTGCAAGTCTAGGAGTAGAAACACTTCCATCTTTATAGATGTGAGTGGTAGGCTTATTGTCGCCATAATTTTACATCTAATTTTTCTTGCCAACCTGAATGCATTCTCCATTGAATCAGGTTCCCATACATGAAATTCATGTTAGATATTATCCTTTAAAGTCCGTATGAAAACATCAATCCTGTGTTCCTCTGGAATATAAATTACCCTTATATTCAATTTTTGGAAGTCCTTAACGTGCTCCCTCACTGAACCCTTTTGTTTCAGATTTATCAATTAGCTAAAGAAGGTGTCTCTCTTTGTATCCTCATAATGTGTTATCATTTCCTCCATAAAAATTGACCAAGTGATAATTTTTTTACTGGAGCAAAGCCATCGATACCATACAAATGTATTTTGTTCTAAATGTAAACTTGTAATGCGTACCTTTTGTGTGTTTTGCACATTATCGAGATCAAAATATTGGTCCATCTGTAGTATCCATGTTACGGGATCCTTGTCATCAAGCTTCCTCATGTATATCTTTGGAATATGGTGGTTCTTCTATCCAACATTAGAGTTTATGAAATCATGATTAACATTTATTTTTTTCTCATCATGAGTTTCCTCCACTATCTTTTCGCCATTAGGAAACATTTCTTGTATCAACTTTTTCAGACCTTCCATGTCTACTTTTAGATCATTCTTCATGTTTTCCATGTTGTCTTTCATTTTTTCTTCCATGACATTGATCTTAGCTTCCATTCCTTTTTTTAAACGATCCATATTATTCTTCAAACCATCCATATTTGCTTCCATGCCTTTCTTCAAAAGTTCCATTTCATTTTCTGTTTCTCTATGCGAGAGTGAAATTTGGTGCAATTTCTCTTGTAATTTTGATAGATCATGTTGCAATTCTTCATCTTCATGAACTATAATAGAGAACTATGAGGGCTTAATGGGTGTTGAATTATTTTTAGGAGACATTGTAGAACCCAATACTGATATCTATGCTCAGTAGGCCTTTGGAATCACTTAAAACTGATTTTTCAAACAAGACTTATGTAATTTGAAAAAAAAATGCACACCTTTTTCTTGATTTTGAGGAGCTCGGTATTGAAATTGAATTATCTCTGTGATTTTATATATTTAGTATCTAAAATTCAGCCCTAAAGTATCCCTATGAATCGTCTTTCAAATGCCACAGGTCTAACCTGATTTGGATTCTTGAAGGAAAAGCTATGCCCAATCTCCTACAAGGACCTAATTACGGACTAGTTCAGTAGACCGAACTTATACAACTTTCCACGTGTCATTTTTTCCTCCTGCGTCTCTAAAAATGATACACAAGAAACCAAATTTTGTGTACTTGTAGCCACATTTTACAGAATTCTAATCGGACACTCAGAGAGAGAGTTGTGACGTTTTTCTCATGGTCACCTCTTTGAGATGAAATTCAGGAGCGTGAAACAATGTTAACTTCCACAGATCATATCTCTAAAAATGTTGCGAACCAAGATCTGAAATTTTTACAGGAGGTTCCTTAAGATTTCTTCTTCGCTTTGTATAAATTTAATCTTTTGAAACTTAGTATACGAAAATTTATAGCACAAATTCCATGATGACTTGGTTTAGTTGAAATTCTGGAGCTTGCAAAAACCTAACTTCCACAGATCATATCTCTAGAAATATTGCGAACTAAGATCTGAAATTTTTACACAATGTTCCTTGGGATTTCAGATTGACGCAGTAAAAATTTCAACTTCTGAGCCTTCGTAGAAAAAAAGTTATAGCGAAAGTTCCAGGATGACCTGTTTGGATCAGCAAAACCCTAGAATGCAAAGCTCTAATACCAAATTTTATGAAACCAGCTCCAAAAATAAAAGAAAAGAGAGATCAACGCCTTACAAATCAGCCACTTCAAGGGGGAAACCTCCAATACATTACATAAATGAATGATTCTTGGATGATTCAAATGACCAAAACCCCCTTTCTATGTATAGGATTCCATGGGGCTACAATGTAATCCTAGCCAACCTAACAACAATAATGTAAGGGCACAATAATAACAATATGGGGGTTACAGGGGTACAAAAATAATAATAAGGGGGTTACAGTAACAACAATAAAGGACTATACTAGTAATAGAGGTACCTAACACACAACCACGGAGTTACAGTGAGTTTTAGACCACAGATGAAAGCTTAGAACCTGAAACATATTATGAATTGATGCAACATAATTATGTACCATTAAGTTTTGATTCATTTCATTTTTTGAGGAAATGTTTTCATAATATCTCTGAAGAAAATGATGACAAGCCTATAGAAAATCATGTAGTCTCATTGGAACCAATGTATAACAAGTTGAACTAGTCTTCTGTGGTTTTCCATGATCCAATAGCTGATGTTTTGGATGATATATGTAGTCAAAGTCCTTCTCCATTAGCTAGGTATAAGATTCAAAACAAAGATGATAAAAATTTGATTAGGCAACCGGCTTCATTGTTTTTTCAGAAAGAGTCTCAATACAAAGCTCATCAAATAATTTTCAGTGATATCAAGGGAGTGACAATAACGAAGAGGTTGTTTTAGAGCCTCTTGCACATGATGATCTTCCTCCAGGACCATAAAATGGAAGGAGTGCTTGTATTTCTACTGAGTTTCAAGACAATGTAGCATTTCAAATTTTTAAGGATCCATTTATTGATTTTCTACAGTCAAATGGGAAGATATATTTTCTTGTATCTATGGATCATGGGCACATTTTTAGTGGACTCCTGGAGTTTCCTAGCTTTTTCCTTTTTGCTTGCTCAAGGAAAGTGTGAGCGTGATTCAAGTAAGTATCAATTTGCTGGATTGGTTACACTGGAGGTATCATGTCACATGATATTGTCATGCTAGCCAAAGAAAACTTAATGTCAATTTTGAATTTTATCTCAAACATATACATAATAATTTGATAATCTAAAAATGTGACATTGTGTTTCCCTCCACTCGAACAAACTTAGATCCATCTAATCATGCGTGGAGAGGGATCAAATCCATCAAGGTGCAAACCTTTCCTCAGGTGATACACACTAAAAAGAAGGTTTGCACCTCTAGGAATTTGGTCCTCTCAATGCATGATATATCCAGTGTTAGGTCCTCTCAATGCATGATATATCCAGTGTTAGATGGCTTAGAAGGTTTGCAGCTTTTGAGATTTTATCCCTCTAGGCGCATGATAGATCCAGTGTTAGATGGATCTATGTTGGTTGCGCTGAGAGGCAAATTCTACAGCCGATTATGACCCCGATGTGTAAGTATGTCACATCCTCAAAAAATAATAATGTTTTTTTTTACTAATGTCATCGAAAGCATTATCTTGGATTTTAAACTATATATAACTTTTTAATCTTATTAATGGATCAAGAGTAATTATTAAAATATAAGTATGTAATATTATATATATAATTTTAATGGTTAATAAATTATAGTTCCTTTATCATATACTTGAAAATGGATCATAAATTTACCTTTAAGAAAAAAAAAAAATTAGGTAAAATATTAAACATATTTACTAGGATTTACTAAAGCCAATAACATATCTTAAATCAAATGAAAAGGGCTAATTCAACACAAGGAATCCAAAATCGTGCTCCAAAATATTTTAACATATCTTAAATTTAATATGATATTAAATTTTTTATATTCTAATATATATTAATGTATCATGATATATGTTAACTTTATATATATATATATATATATATATATATATAGATAGATAGATAGATAGATAGATAGATAGATAGATAGATATGGAGGGAATAAAAAATACATAAAGTGATAAAGGTGGAGAGATAGAGGGAGTGACAATGGAGAGATGGAGAGAGAGTCTGTATGTTTTGGGGTGAGATAAAGAGACAAAGAAGGAGAGATGGAAGGAAGGGAGAAGAGAAGGAAAGAGAAGGAGAGGATGAGGGAGATAGTGACAAAGTGGAGGTAAGAAGAAATACATAGAGAGTGAGAGATGGAGAGAGTGAGAATAATAAAGGAGATAAAGAGAGAGGAAGATATGAGAGCAAGAGGGAGAGATAGACGAGAAAAGAGAGACTGAAGGAAAAAGAAATGAAAAAGAAGAGAGAAAAACTAAATTATTAGTTTAGATTCAAATTCTATAAAATAATATATTAATTTTAATATATATATATATATATATATATATATATATATATATATATATATATATATATATATATATATAGATAGATAAATAATATGTGACGTTATTAAATGAATATATAATAAAACATCATAATCTCACTTTTATAAAAAATGATTAAAAATATCTATAAATATAAATATAATCACAATTATATTCAAAAGAAAATTTAAAAATAGTTCAAACACATCATCCAACATCATAATAATTAAAAAATTATAGAGATATACATGGATCAAGGAGATATGATAGAATAGATTCAAAAGGGTTAAACTCAAGATGATGTTTTCCGAATAGTGTAGACGTGATTACAACGAAATACTAAAATAACAGGAGGAGCCCAACAAGTATGCTTCAAAGCTAGTCATGCCATTCTATCAGTGATTACTTTGTTATGGATGCAAGGAATAAATAAAAGAAGCATACCCGCCATTCAAACGCAGTGGCGTGTAACTAGTTGTTACAACGTACTCGCTTTGTTAAAGAGATATTTTAAATGCCAATACAATAAAATAAAATAATTTTGTTTCCCTCTAACTGACTTATTATTAATATATCACACAGCTCGAAGGATAACTCACGTACATATAAAAAACTGTATATTCTACCCGAAACATCAGTAGATGTTTTTATATACAACACGCTTCTGTTAAAATAAAAGCAGAGTGCAAGTCTTCCGATATTTATAGATATCTAGATTCTAAACACGCAGAGAACCAGTAGTGCACGCCAACTCTTGTATCACCAGCAATAAAATTATTTAGATCGCGTTTACGACAAGTAACTGAGAAATAGAAGTAATTAGAACAATGTTTAGACCAGAACCAGGCTCAAGACAGGTTTTATTCTTTGAAATTCATGCAGGGCGCTTACAAGATGGCCTGAACACCGAGTCGACTATCAACATTGTTATCGCTGTTGAACCTTTATTTAAACTGAGAGGGGGGGTGAATCAGTTTAACACATTCATGGACTTTTAAAACTTTTCATTAAAACTTATTACACCTTCATTTCATGTTCAACTTAATATGTGAGTAATCTTAGAATGTGAGCAGCAAGTATTAATATAATGTAACAACAGACTTAATATGAGAGCAACAAGTATTAAGCAGATGAGATAAACCATATCAACACATACACATCATGCACAGAGACACCAGATATAAGTGGAAGCCCATAAAGGGAGAAAACCACATCTTATTATTGTTGTGATGCAAAGGCAAGCTCCAACTCCCTCTCACCACTGTTTTTCTACAGGCACCAACCTACAGGAGGCTCCAAACTCAATTCTGCAAGCTACAACTTGCAAGGAAGCTCCAACTCCCTTCAATTTTCTATAGGCACTAACCTACAGGAGGCTCCAACCTCAATCAGCTACAACTGACAGCTATCAAGCTTCAACTTGATAGAGAAGGTCCAGCTTCCTCAATTTATCAAAAGAAATGTTTGCTGATTTATCTCAGATATTAGCTCTATTCTGTAGCATCTCTTTCTACTCCTCTATTCCTTATCTTCTCTGCCTCAATCTTCTATACTTTACATTCTCTATCCTTACTCTCTCTCCTTCTTTTTTTTAATGCATATCAAGATGATATTACTTATAGAGAATTCCTGATGACTGTTTGTTTTCCTCTAGGAATTCGAAATGGATAGTCATATCTCTTGGTCTTCAACCTTCTCATTTATTCTCGGCTCACTCAGAAAAATATAACTGTAGGTACTAATTTTAATTTTACAGTGGGAATTTTGTTCTCATCCGAAGACTTGCCAATGCATCACAAACAATATAAAATCAATTACAAAATTTACAGTCAAATAAAATGAGAAGTCCAGCTCAACTCATTTAGCCTTTTGGATCGCTGCGCATTTGTCTTTTCTTTGACCATGTCTGTCTTTTTCAGCTCTGCTTTCTCTTTTGTCCTCTACCATGGTGTAACTGTTGCATACACGTAACTGTGCAATTCAACTCTCGGCATTATACAAATAATAAAACGTTTTAACTTGTTCCCTTACAGTCCCACTCGTTGAACTTGTTCTATCTTTTGATGCGATACTTTCCGCACTCAGAATCCCTCGCTGGACTCTTCTATCACTGCTCTCAAAGCTTGTGATCTGCTTCTTGCTGAGACTCTCCTCAATTGCTTGCACCCTGAAATCTACAAACAATACCTTCCAACCAGAGTTCAAATAAGGCTCATCATCTTACCTCTCAAGATCCCTGAATGATCTTGCTTCTTTTCTCACCTGCACTGCATTTCTACCTGCTGCAATCTTCAAGACAGTCTATCTTCAACTCCAGATTTTGTAAATCTAAGTTATCAACCTCCACTGCGTATTCAGTTAGATCAAATCTGCAAAATTTTTGTTAAATAGATTTAAAATTCATATTTCTCACTGTTCAATACAAACTATGATTACGATGCTCTAAGACTTACTTCAATGCGCAACCGCTCCATTTACTAACTCCCTTCGTTATCCATTGTGATGCTTAACATACACTAGATTATAGCCGTGGCCCTTTTCTATCAAGCGCTCAATTTACCATCGAAGTCTCCTCCCTTATACATTGTACAAAGGAACCGGCCTCGTGTCTAAACCCTTAGCACACCTTGTAATCATACATGTATCAGCAACAAGATTGTTATGCATCCAACCAATTCATATGTGTACAGCATTCACACCTAAATTAAACCTCGACTTTGGATTAAACAATCCAATAGGCCATAAGGTCCGCCGGTCCCACTAATCATATAACGTACCTTGGCGTTATGTCGCCCTTCTCGTCCGACGGCAGAGAGCACGTTGCCTTGCCCCGTGTGATCCGACGGATATCACTTGGCTTAGATGCACGAGCGATAATGCACGATGAGATTGGTTTCTGCAGACTGCTTGAGGCCACATGTTAGGTAGTCAATGGAATCACTCCAAATTCTTAAATACCGCTTACCCTACAAAGGCGGTGCGATCAAAACTGTCGGTTGAGCTCTAAACCACTTTCACTGTTCACTTCTTCGTGGTTCCTCTCCTTTTCTGAAGGTTCCACTTCCCCTGCTCGATCATAGTAAATCGACTTCTTTGTATCATAATTCTTCATGATGACTTCCGTAAGTTAGTGTGGTGGACCGATCTCTTGGTATCGATTCAACACTGCAGGGACTTCATTCAGACAGTATATCTGATGCATAATTAAATATACCTAATCCCTCATATACTGTGACATTTCTTGCGCTCTTCATCAACAGATTAACCCAGAATTTTATTTATTGAGGCTTGAAACCAGTTCGATGTCGATTCAAGCAGGTCGAATTATTACTTTTCCATGTGCAGTCTTCGTAACAGGGATCACATACTAAATCAAGCTTCATCATTGGAACACAGAAAGAATTAATCTAATTCCTCCATAATATATAACACAAGGAATTCACACCAGATTTCCCTTGCGCCCTTAAATTCGTTCTGCCTTCGAACCTTCAGGCTCTTAAAACCCATATTCAATTTTGCCATAATAATGAAGACCCCACCTGGGTCTTGAGTCCCAGAACTTTACACATCATAATACATAACAGAGTTTGTAGGTTTGTTCAAAGTGCCTTATTCAATACCCAATTCGAAACAAGATCATTCAATCTCATATATTCATCAACTCTCAGGAATTCCAGTTTGGATGCTATTCAAACTCCTTACAAATTACAAATAATTTTACATAACTCCTTTAATGACCTCTACTGGTATGGTCTATGCATAAGAGGTAACTTTTTGACCAATCATCAATTTACTTTAACCATATACGGAATCACAGTTAAAGTCTCAGATACAGTTAGATACAGAGTTTACACTGTCCACAAACATAACTCTTTTAATGGCCTCTAATGGTCTGTGCATAAGAGGTAACTTTTCAACACTCTTTTCATACTTTCATATACAATTCCAGCTGTCAATACATGTTTCCTTTTTGCCACAAAGCCTCGAATGTTCCTTCTATAATATGTTCACACACTCAGAACCAGTTTCTCAAATCAAATACCTCTGCTTCTTGACTGATGCTGCTCCTTGCTCCTGAAACTCCTCTGTTGCCTCTCCAGATCTCCAATCAACTGACCCTTCATGTCTCATGCTCTCTTTTCCTTGTTGTTGTTTCAAGTGCTCCTCCTTTGCCATCAATGACAACATTTCCAGCAGTCTCCCCCTTTGGCATTGATGGCAATACACTTCCTCTGCATGCCTTTTAGAAACCCCTTTTTTCTTTTCCTCCCCCTTTGACATCAATGGCAAAGGGTTGCTCATTTCCTAGTTTGCTTTCTGCATTTCCTCTCTCTGAGTTATGTTTAAGCCCTCTTCTACTGACTTTGTACCATGCTGCTCCAGACTAATGTACAAGACTTGTTGAGAGAACACTTTGAGGATTATTGAACTTGAATATACACTGTAAATTGGTACAATCCAAAGCACAGTCTCCTTTCACTAGTATAAGGCTGAAAGTGAGGATAATGACACTTCATAGCACATATTGTACCAGCCTTATCTAATCATAAATGCATTATTGGATCAAACCTTAAAGATTGTGAATGCTTCATGTGACATGTCAAGCTTGTTTCAGCTATACTTCAGTCTATATTATAATCTTCATCTATGATGCGTATTTATTAAGGAAGGTTATAGATGGAGTAAGTCTATTTCTGCAATGCACATCTACAGTATACCTCTGTTCAATTGCGATGAAGCCAATATATCTTCTATTTCTGTGGTTCACTTTTCTTGCCTGTTGGTGATGATATGTGCTAGAATGTCGATGATGATATTACACTTAATGCCTGAAAGATCCTTGTTGCTGAAGTCAATCAATGAATCAAACCAAGGTCTACAGTTTGTTGTGAGATTAGGCAATTTATTTCATTATGAAAGACCAAATAACTTTCCTGCTTGTTCAATGTATTTTCAAAACAAACCCTTGAGGCTAGATACATTTAGTGTATTGGTTAGTCTTACTTATCAATTGTTGAACCCTGCAATTTGTTTATGAAATAAGGGGGGTATGTATGACAAGGATCACTATCTCTTTGAATGATGAAATACTAGAAATTCCTTTCTGCTGAAGTATGCTTGTGATAAATCAATAACATATTTTTGAGCTTCAACTGTCACAACTCATCCTTCATACTTTCGATACTTTAACTGTTCTATCATGATGATCTTTCACAAGAATATATTCAAGTTGTTTACTTGAGATTTCAGCCAACAGACTTCACCCAGTTTGTGAACAATCTTCAGAAAGAGGTATTGAAGATATATGTACTGACTTCAAGAGGGCATGAAATTATATATATAGAAACAGATATTGCTTCAATGCATAATATAATCCTTCAAGTGTAAATCAGATACTGATCCTTTAGCACTGCTACTGACCTTTTCATGCTGAATGCAGATAACCCTGGGAATTTTACCTTGATGCATTCTTGCCATAGTCCTTTGATCCTAAGGACCTGTACCTTACTGCTGCTACTCCATGATAACACTTGATATTCTGTTGATAGGCATGCTGCTTGTACCAAGTACCAAATGATATTACCTTGATAAAATATGTATAGATTTCACTTTAGCTTGCACATTTACCCATAATTTAAGACATCATTCATAAATTCTTCTATTGTGCTTTCCACTGTTCACATTAACAGTCATCAATATCCTCAATCTGATCTTGTCATTATTTAACCTTTTGCTTAGTCTGTCATTCTGAAAAAAATTTCACTGCATTTTATTTTCTAAGACAGTTCCAGAATCATTGCTGCTTTATATTGCTTTATATAACAATTCAACTGTTCTGACATGATGATCTTCGGGAAGACATCTTCAATTTCTTTGCTTGGACTCTTCATGGGTAGATCACTCAGAGAATTATCACTCACTTAACTGTATTCATCCAAGAGGACTTTTCATAGATGAATGAAGACATGACATAATGATGATAGGCACTTCTCTTGCTAATCCTTCTTAATGTGATTCATTTTTAATTCTAGCAGTATCAGGTACGGTGTGATCATCACTTTAATGTGCTGAAGTCTTCTTCTATCATCATGGTTGTTTGTTGCTTTCTCTCCTTCCATCAAACTGCTGGCTATTGTGTGTTTCAGGTGATCTTCTTCCTCAATAATTCTTTGTTAGAGAAATTTTCCTTTTCCTTCCTGATCTCATAGTTGTTCTCATTACATGGAGTTCTTCTCAGACTGCTTTCATGGGGTCTATTTATGAACTGCTCTCCCCCTGGGATGTTTCTTCATATTTGTCACTGATTAGATATTTTCTTTGCTTCCTAGAGTAGCTCCCCCTAAGCCTATGATGGATTCATTATGTTATTGAGGTAACAGGCTCCCCCTTTCTCTTTTCCTTCCATACTTTATTGGGTTTCCTCATAATGTCTGCTCTTCCTTTTAATTCATAGTTTTGATTGATCTGTTTTGATTCCATCCTCTGTCTAGATCTCTTTAATGTATATGGCATTTTGCAATCTTTTGCTTTGTGACCAAGCTTGAGGCATACATAACATCTTATTCTACCAAGGTATGTTTGAGCTGATGTACAATACTTTGTTCCCTTTTTTTAATACAATTTACATTCAACAGATTTATGTCCAAAATTATTGCATGCATAACAGTAGCCATGGAAATAGTTTGTGTACATGGTGGAAGATTTTCTTTTCCATTTTCTAGCTTGAGGGTTTCTTCTCTTTTGCTGCATCCTTTGCTGGTTGGACTGGGTTTGCTTTGTCTTACAATATGCTGCAGTATGTCCTTGTTTGTGGCAGGAAAAACAAGTGGTATTTCCCATAGGAGGAAATAACATTCTTTGACATCTTCCAAATTTATTCAATTCATAATCAAGAGTGTATGAGCCATTTTCAGCTGCCTGTCTCATACTTTCATTTTCTATCCTTTCATGTTTCTGCTTCTTTTGTTTGTTTCTTTGCATATTAAGTTCTTGTTGGCTTCTACTTTTGTAGGAATCTTTTGAGATGCTTCATTATCCTTTACGGCTTTTACAAATATGATATTCCTCTTATCTTCAATCTTGGACTTGCTGGTTTCCCTTTAATATCCTATCCCAGCCTTTATGAGAGGAGATATTTGAGCTTTTAGAATCTGGTCCAACTATCCAGAGATTTTCATATGAGGAGTATTCATTAATAAGTATTTTTGGGCCTTTTCTAATTTCTTTCTCAGGCTCACTACTTCTTCTTCCAATTTTTCACATTCCAGATTTTTCTCTCTCATTTGTTGCAGTAGAGTATCTTCTACTTTCCGTGCTTCTTCAAGTTGAGTCTTCAGGCCAACAATCTCTTTCTTATCTTCATACTCTTTCTCATCACAAATTTGCACCAATGTCTTCAGGTCTTTGTTTTCATGCTTCAATCTTCATATTTGAGTTAAGGCTGTGTCAAGTTTGGATTTTTCTTCAGCTGCAATTTCTTCATGGTTCTCACTACCATTCACACTAGCAAGTACCTCATTTGATTGAATATTTTCCTTTTGACCTGAATTTTTCTTCTTCTTAATTCTCTTCTCCTTCTTGACAATGCAGTCCTCTGTGTCTATTCCATGCATGAAATTCAATCTGTCCTAGATTTCTTTTATAGAGGTTAAATCCATAATCAACTCAAGGTCCTTGTTATCAAGACTGTCATATATCACACATTTTTCCTTGGAATTCCTCTATCGTTCTTTCACCGTGGGGGAGTCTGTGTAGTAACCATCATAGACAAGCTTCCATACTTCAGGTTCATAAGCCAATAATCCTATTTTAACCTTATCTCTCCATTCAGGAAGGTTTGTTGTATTTAACACAATTATATGTTGATAGTCAATGAGCTGGCTCTGATACCAATTGTTGAACCTTTAGTTAAACTGAGAGGAGGGGGTGAATCAGTTTAACACATTCATGGACTTTTAAAACTTTTCATTATTTATTTATATATGTTCTTAGAATGTGACGTGAGTATTAATATAATGTAACAACAGACTTAATATGAGAGCAACAAGTATTAAGCAGATGAGATAAACCATATCAACACATACACATCATGCATAGAGACACCAGATATAAGTGGAAACCCATAAAGGGATAAAACCACATCTTATTATTGTTGTGATGCAAAGGCAAGATCCAACTCCCTCTCACCACTGAATTTCTGCAGGCTCCAACCTCAATTTTGCAAGCTACAACTTGCAAGGAAGCTCCAACTCCCTTCAATTTTCTGCAGGCACCAACCTACAGGAGGCTCCAACCTCAGTCAGCTACAACTGACATCTATCAAGCTTCAACTTGATAGAGAAGCTCCAACTTCCTCAATTTATCAAAAGAAATGTTTGCTGATTTATCTCAGATATCAGCTCTGTTCTGTAGCATCTCTTTTTGCTCCTCTCTTCCTTATCTTCTCTGCCTCAATCTTCTATAGTTTGCATTCTATATCCTTACTCTATCTCCCTTTTTTTTTTTATGCATATCAAGATGATATTACTTATATAGAATTCCTTATGACTGTTTGTTTTCCTCTAGGAATTCGAAATGGATAGTCATACCTCTTGGTCTTCAGCCTTCTCATTTCTTCTCAGCTCACTCAAAAAAATATAACTGTAGGTACTAATTTTAATTTTACAATGGGAATTTTGTTCTCATCCACAGACTTTCCAATGCATCAAAAACAATATAAAATCAATTACAACATTTACAATCAAATAAAATGAGAAGTCTAGCTCAACTCATTTAGCCTTTTGGATCGCTGCGCATTTGTCTTTTCTTTGACCGTGTCTATCTTTTTCAGCTCTGCTTTCTCTTCTGTCGTCTGTTGTGGTGTAACTGCTGCATACACGTAATTGTGCAATTAACCTCTCGGCGTTATACAAATAATAAAATGTTTTAAATTGCTCCCTTACGGTCCCACTCGTTGAACTTGTTCTATCTTGCGATGTAATGCTTTTTGCACTCAGAATCCCCCGCTGGACTCTTCTATCACTGCTCTCAAAGCTTGTGATCTGCTTCTTGCTGAGACTCTCCTCAATTGCTTGCACCCTGAAATCTTCAAACAATACCTTCCAACCAGAGTTCAAATAAGGCTCATCATCTTACCTCTCAAGATCCCTGAATGATCTTGCTTCTTTTCTCACCTGCACTGCATTTCTACCTGCTGCAATCTTTAAGACACTCTATCTTCAACTCCAGATTTTGTAAATCTGAGTTATCAACCTCCACTGCGTATTCAATCAGATCAAATCTGAAAATTTTCTGTTAAACAGATTTAAACTTCAACTTTCTCATTTTTCAATACAAACTATGATTACAATGCTCTAAGCCTTACTTGAATGCACAACCGCTCCATTTACTAACTCCCTTCATTATCCATTGTGATGCTTAACATACACTATATTATAGCCATGGCCCTTTTCTATCAAGCACTCAATTTACCATCGAAGTCTCCTCCCTTATACATTGTACAAAAGAACCAACCTCGTGTCTAAACCCTTAGCACACCTTGTAATCATACATGTATCGGCAACAATACTGTTATGCATCCAACCAATTCATATGTGTACAGAATTCGCACCTAAATTAAACCTCGACTTTGGATTAAACAAGCCAATAGGCCATAAGGTCCGCCGGTCCCACTAATCATATAACGTACCTTGGCGTTATGTCTCCCTTCTCATCCGATGGCAAAGAGCACGTCGCCTTGCCCCGTGTGATCCGACGGATATCTCTTGGCTTAGATGCACGAACGATAATGCACGATGAGTGTGGTTTCTCCAGACCACTTGAGGCCACGTGTTAGGTAGTTAATGGAATCGCTCCAAATTCTTGAATAATGCTTACCCTACGAAGGCGATGCGATCAAAACTGTCAGTTCAGCTCTAAACCAATTTCACTGTTCACTTCTTCGTGGTTCCTCTCCTTTTCTCAAGGTTCCACTTCCCCTGATCAATCACAGTAAATCGACTTCTTTGTATCATAATTCTTCATGATGACTTCCATAAGTTAGTGCGGTGGACCGATCTCTTGGTATCGATTCAACACTGCAGGGACTTCATTCAGACAGTATATCCGATGCATAATTAAATATACCTAATCCCTCATATACTGTGACATTACTTTTGCTCTTCATCAACAGATTAACCTAGCATTTTATTTATTGAGGCTTCACACCAGTTCGATGTCGATTCAAGCGGGACGAATTATTACTTTTCCATGTGCAGTCTTCGTAACAGGGATCACATACTAAATCAAGCTTCATCATTGGAACACATGAATAATTAATCTATTTCCTCCATAATATATAACACGACGAATTCACCCTAGATTCCATTTGGGCCCTTAAATTCGTTTTGCCTTCGAACCTTCAAACTCTTGAAACCCATATTCAATTTTTCCATAATAACGAAGACCCCACCTGGGTCTTTAGTCCCATAACTTTACGCATCATAATACATAATAGAGTTTATAGGTTCATTCAAAGTGTATTCAATACCCAATTCGAAACAGGATTAGTCAATCTCATATATTCATCAACGCTCAGGAATTCCAGTTTGGATGTTATTCAAACTCCTTACAAATTACAAATCATTTTACATAACTCCTTTAATGACCTCTACTAGTATGGTCTGTGCATAAGAGGTAAATTTTCGACCAATCATCAATTTACTTTAACCATATACGGAATCACAGTTAAAGTCTCAGATATAGTCAGATACAAAGTTTACACTGTCCACAAACATGACTCTTTTAATGGCCTCTAATGGTCTGTGCATAAGAGGTAACTTTTCAACACTCTTTTCGTACTTTCATAGACAATTCCAGCTGTCAATACATGTTTCTTTTTTTCCACAGAACCTCGAATGTTCCTTCTATAATATGTTCCCACACTCAGAACCAGTTTCTCAAATCAAATACCTCTACTCCTTGATTGATGTTGCTCCTTGCTCCTGAAACTCCTCTCCTGCCTCTCCAGATCTCCAATCAATTGACCCTTCTAAAAATGCCTCTGCTTCATGTCTCATGCTCTCTTTTCCTTGTTGCTGTTTCAAGTGATCCTCCTTTTCCATCTCCTTTGCCATCAATGACAACATTTCCAACAACCGGAAGCAAAAGCTATTGCCACTGTGAGATTTGTGGTGTTCTTCGTTAATAAGATCCTCCACGCACTTGAAATCCGATACATGACAAGGAATTATTATGGTGCCCTTCTTCTCAAATCCATATTCCTCTTCGGCTTCGTTGAGGAGTTTCTGGAATAGAGGATGGTTTACATCAACTGTCGGTATTACAAATCGTTGTTGTTCTTCTCCTTCACTGCCCACATAAACGGCCACACAGCCCTTGGGAACGTCCTTGTGAAAATCGTGTGCCTTTTCCTTTGAGGTGCTATGTCCATCGTGGTGATGAGGAGGAGGAAAGTGCAGCGAATGGGGAATTCTCAAATGCAGAAGATGAATGTGGGGATTATCGTTGCCTTCATCGGATTTCCGCATGATGTCTCCCATGTGCACTGCACCACCTCAATGGCTCGTAATGGCTCGTAATATCCAGTTCTTAAAAATTAAATTTCAAAGACTTAGCTATGCGTAGAGATCGAGGATGTTTGACATATTCGACATTAAAAGCAACCCAATATGAGCTTCAATGACACACAGAAGCCGAGGGAAAAACTGGGACGAAGGCAGAGAAGAATGCCTTGCCGATGCAATTTATAGTCTGGAGGAGAAAAATAAATTGTTTTAATTGCATTGAGTTTATGGTATTAAACACTAAACTGGTTGGTCAAATTTAGTTGCAGAAGAAAGGCTAATAATAAATACAAATAATGGTAGATAGGTGACGACCCCATTGCGCTTTACTTAAACATGGAAAAGAAGTGGTCTAACTAGACTATTTTTTTTCTTTGAAAATTATTGAAATTCAGGTAAGATTTTAAGAAAATCTGGCAAGGATTTTTGTAAATTCAAATTATAACTATCAAAATTCAATATTTTGGGTGTTCTAGAGGTTTTGGATGGTGCTGAATCCATTTCCACCATCAAAATCATGATCCAAACACGCATATTGCAAGATTTCTTAAAAAAAAATTTCCCGGATTCTGACCGTTCGGGCAATTTCTTTGGTTAGATAGACAACTCCCATGGAAAACCCCACATACTTCCCTCCTGAACCCAAAGAGTATTCAATAATACTCTTTCCAAGTGGATGGAAATATTCATTTTAGATACTAATATTGGCCAGGGCCACATCTTCAACATTTCCTACATTTGTGGTAACACAAAAGCCACACTCGGAAGCGGTTGACTTTAGGGGAATCAACACTTAGCTAGTTGTGTAGGACAAGTGATACATTGATTGAAATGAAATGATATTTTAACATTTATCGTGTTAAAAATAGTTTATGGGACTGTTGAAGCCTCAAAAATCGCTGCAACAACATTGCGGGAAAACCACCTGGTCCGGAGCTTAAAGCAGCTCCTTTTTTGTTTAGAGTAGTGGCTCCGACTGGTTAATTTAGGTCTAGTTACCTTTTCCCAAACTTCGATTACTTAAAATACAAATTTCATTCATTAACAGAAAAGAGATATTAGATCAGCTCTCTTGTTGATTAGGCAAAAGAGATGATCCTTAAGCTGATTTGGGACTCAGCCAAGCCACGACTAAGTTATGTCTTACAATTAGCCTAACTATTCTAACCTAACTGATTTTATATTATTAAATTACTGTTAATTGTTAATCCTAAATGACACTATGATAATGTTATCCCTATGAAACTTGTTAGTTTAATATTATCTATGAATTCTAAAATAACACACTGTTAATGCTACACTATTGTTAAAGTCTTTAAGTTAAGTATTAAAGTACTCCTATTTATCTCATATGTCAAATTTAAACTAATATATCCTATGTTATTATGCTAATTAACTAACTATACTATATACCTTAAACTATAATATATTCCTAAATATCACTAATATAATTCTAATAATAATTTTAAATATTTAATCTAGTTTATCATAAGATTATAATATATCTATAATAAACTATAAAATGAAGTTAAATAAATACTATTATTATTATTCTAAGTAAACATTTAATAAGATCTATTTAAATGCACTATCATAATTAAAATTATTCTAATTACATTAAACTATTATTAAATATTAAATATTAATTGATATTTAATATGCTAAAAGTTAACTCTAAGAAATCTATGATAACCTATAATATGAAAGTGTAACTAAATGTTACTATTATTTATTTTAAGTAAACAATTAGTAAAATCTTATTTAACTTATACTACTATATTATTATTATTTATTGAAAGTGTATGTTACAAATTAATGAATCATTAGTATGTTAAGGCTAACTCTAATAAGAAAAAGAAAAATGATTTCTAATGTTAATTGTTAAAAAATAAATGGATTAATATACACTATATTACATTAATATTTATGATTGATTTTTTAAATGTTTTGAATAAAGATTAAAATCAATTAGAAAGAGTTGACTAATATAAGAACTGAATTGTGCCACTGAGAACCAAAAATGTTTGCCTTTTCTGTAGATTTCATTTACAGATACGAAATTAATCTAAAACGAAAATCTTATCTCGGACTGAGATGGGATAGCCCTCTCTTAATCCGAGAGAAAATTAAAAAATAGGGGAAAGACAAGCTTATGATTGAATTCACTATGTAATTTTCATTAATTAAAAGAAGAAATTCATATTTAATTAATGGGGTAAAAGAAAAATACATTTGCGAGTTAAATATAAGAAATTATTATTTAATCGCAAATATATTTCAGTGAATTTGTTATAGATCTGATTTCGTTCTGCCTCTTGGAGATAGCTCCTGCAAAGCTTCAAGTCATATTAAAATTGAACCAACATAAATGCTAAGTATCAATAAGAAATATACTTTAAAATAGAAATCAAAAATCAATTATAAAATAGGGAGAAGGACTGGTTTATGATTGAATTCGCCATGTAGTTTTCATTAACAAAAATAAAATAAAATTCATATATAATTAATGAGATGAAAGCAAAATACATTTGCGAGTTAAATATAAGAAATTATTATTTAATTGCAAATATATTTCAGTGAATTCGTTATAGATCCGATCTCGTTCTGCTTCTTGGAGATAGCTCCTGCAAAGCTTCAAATCATATTAAAATTGAACCAATAGAAATGTTAAGTATCAATAAGAATATGTTTTAGAATAGAAATCGAAAATCAATTATAAAATAGAGGGAAGGACTGGTTTATGATCGAATTCGCCATGTAGTTTTCATTAAATAAAAAAAGATATTCATATTTAATTAATGAGATGAAAGCAAAATACATTTGCGAGTTAAATATAAGAAATTATTATTTAATTGCAAATATATTTCAATGAATTCGTTATAGATCCGATCTCGTTCTGCCTCTTGGAGATAGTTCCTGCAAAGCTTCAAATCATATCAAAATTGAACCAACAGAAATGTTAAGTATCAATAAAAATATGTTCTTAGAATAGAAATCGAAATAAATTACAAAACTTGGACACAAATAAAAAAATCAACATTAGGGTAGAAATACTCATGAATGAAGATTCAAAATAATTCCAAAGCTTTGCTTACAAAATATGCAGTCTTTGAGAATTTGAGACCTATGATTTTATTACATGCAGAAATGCTAAGCAATATTACAAAGGCCAAAAACTCTCTTATAATATTTACAATCACCTCTTCTAAACAAAACAGAAATGCGAAAAGTGGAAATTAAATGATAGCAAAAAATCCCCTACGCTGGATTGTGACCCCTTCTCCTTCTAATCCTGTAGCGTCTCCTTCAAACCGTTGAAAAACTAATTTGAGGAAAATTCCCCCCCTATTGAATGTATTTCTGATGGTTTATGTAACGTTGCCTTTGAATTTGAGTTTGCCAAAAATATACCTGGTTGAGCAAAAAATGTGATAAGAGATTTAAATCCCTATCTTCATATATCCTGAACCTTATGTCTAGAGATAAATACCCCAAAAACTAATGCTGCATTTAATTATAAAACCCAAAAACAAACTTTTGGGTATAAATAAACCCCTTAATGTACAACAAACCCAATATATGTGATTTGGTTGGCAAACTCCGATGGCGAGCCTTATTTCCACTGCCATAGGCCCATAAATGCACCCAGGAAGGCTCACCGCACGATGATCTATAGTTTTGATCTGACGGCGAGCATTTCCTGCCTAGGCGCATTTATGGACCTATGGCTGTGGAAATAAGACTCGCGAACTCCGATGATTACACCTTCGCGAACTTCATTTATTCATTGTGACACCCTACATGTGATCGGTTGGCGTGCTCCCTGCAGTGATAACATAATAAAGATCTCGTGCGGCTTTATAACCTGTCACACGTTTAATCAATTTGCTATGCGGTTAGATATTTAACGTTGTGTAATGCTGTGGGTTTAGTATTAACCCACCGTACCTTTTTCTTTTTTTTAAAAGAATGTATCATATTATTTTAATTCCAAAACTTTTGATAGACCCAAATAAACTTCGCAACCAATGCTCAAATCTGCTCGGTGTTTTGTGGATAAAAGCGGTGTTTTGGGTTGCAATTTTAAAGGAAATCCCGAGATTTTAAAGGAAATCCCGAGATTTTAAAGGAACTATTGCAAGATTTGTTGAGATTAAATGACGAGACAGTAGTATTTTAATTATTGAGATGCCATCCCCCATTGGCATTTTGTTAAATTATATGACAACGAAAGAGTTATCCAACAAAGTAGTTGTCGGGCCCGAAGGCCCGTTTTACAATACATATAAGACTTTGTTTTTTGATATATAATTCGCAAGTGGATTTTTAAGTAAGGTTTTATAATAATGCTTTAACCACCGATCTTTTGTATTTTTAAGTCAAATACATAAGTTTTAATTTTGAGTTTTTTATATACAGTTCACAAGTGGGTAGTTTGTGTTTTTAAGTTTTTAGTTTTTTATTTTTTTTTTAAAGTTTAATATTTACAATGCTATATTTAAAATAAAATGTTTTTTATTTATTTCTTTGGATTTTGTTTTGTTTATTTGTTTTTTTTTTAAGAATTTAATATTTAAAATTTAATATTTACAATAAAAAAAATATAATGTGTTTTATTTTATTTTATTTTTAATTAGATTTTGATGTTTTAAGTTAGAAAAATATAATTAATCTAATGTTTTTACAAACAATTAAAGTTATGAAATTATATTTATTTATGTACAAAAATGGATAAAATGATAAATTAATTATTTACTCCTTTATTAATGGATATGTCAAACCAAGTGAAGGAGATAAACAATCAATGTGGAAAGCGAAATGATGCGCTAAGTCATGTGGAAGAGATGCCAACTAGTGCGATTAAATGCCAAATGCGAGGTGATGTGACAATCAAAGGTTCCTCTTTGTGCTTAATTGACAAATATGAAAATGTTTCCATGAATGTAAAAGGCAACAAGGAGGTGCAAAAATATGATCAAAACCATGAGGCAAGTGGTAAAGTTTCAAAAATTCAAGAATTTTTTCAAAATGCCAATAAAGAAGGGAGTTGGAAAATGAACGATCTCTAAAATCAAGCAAATATAAAATAAAAGGCCTTTAAACAAGTTCATTTCACAACGACTAATCCAAATGAGGTCAAAATGAATTAATATAGATCAATAAGAACAAATCGAACCCATTTAGGTTTTTCCTCATTTTCAAATTTCAATAGTAGTACTATCAAGTAATCGTTTAAAAGGGTCCCCATTTTTCATTTATAAGTGAAAAATGGAGGAGTTGTATTTCACTACAACAATGGCGACATACTGGGAAGAACCATTTATCTCTGTTCAAATTAATAATAAAATTCTAAGGAAAAAGAAACATAAGTTAAATTAAATCAAATTGCTAAGATTCATACTTTTCTTTGAAACTCTTAAATGAAATCAAATACTATCATTTTGCATATCTTGTAAATATTGATTATAAGAGAGCTAATTACCGACAACTATTTAATGACAACTTAAACTTAAAGAACACAAACATGTTGTTTTGTTTAGTGATAAAGATAAACTCTTATAATCATAGGTAGGACGACTGCTGCCAGCAGACATCCATAGCCTCGGCAGGGTTACCTCTTAGCCCAAAATGTCAGTATCCCATCTATATTTGAATATTCAGAGAAAATTTTATTTCATTAAAAACCCGAGAACCATTGCCCTGGCTTAGTGACCAGATCATGACAATGCCATTCACAGGTTTTGATAGTCATGAACAAGCCAGCTTGTGATGAGACCTCTTGTCTTTCAACGTAAAGTTGTGAGCCATTATCCTCATGTGGTAATCAGATTGACAATGTCATAATTATCAGAACCTATGATCATGGTAGGTTGGCTCTGTAAAGAGACCCCCTATCTTCCAGATTCTTTGTGGCTTTTAATTTATGCTCTGATAATTGGCGATAATATATGGGGAGACAACACTACAAGAAAAAAGGACATTGGTGAGGGGCGAAAATGGTCACCATAAGCTCATTGGTGAGGGTCAAAAGAGCCTTCGTCACCAAAAACTGAACGTCACCAAAGGTGGCGTCGCCGAAAGTATAGGTGTTGTGGTGACATTCAAAGTCCGTCACCAATAATGATTTATAGTGACGGATAGTGACCGTCACCATTGCATATGAGCAATGGTGACGGACAATAGCCTCCGTCACCAAAAAATTGAACATCACCAAAGGTGACGTCACCGAAAGTATAGGTGTTGTGGTGACATTCAAGGTCCGTCACCAATAATGATTTATAGTGACGGATATTGACCGTCACCATTTCATATGAGCAATGGTGACGGACAATAGCCTCCGTCACCAAAAAATTGAACGTCACCAAAGGTGGCGTCGCCGAAAGTATGTGTTGTAGTGACAGTGAAGGTCCGTCATGAATATTAATTATAATGACGGATAGTGACCGTCACCATTTCATATGAACAACAATGATTTTTTGTGATGGACCTTTCATGGCCATCACTATTGGTGCATATATATAGTGACGTTCATTGACCGTCACCATAAACGCATTGGTGACATCAAGGTCCGTCACGAATAATGACTATAATGACAAACAGTGACCCTCACCATTTCAGATAAACAACAACGATTTATGGTGACGGACCTTTAATGGTCATCACTATTGATGCGTATATATGGTGGCGTTCATTGACCGTCACCATTTCATATTTTGGTGAGGGTCGAAAAATGTCACCATAAGCTCATTGGTGATGGTCAAAAGAGCATCCATCACCAAAAACTGATCTTCGTCATTCCCTATATATGAATATCAGGGCACGATGGAATCGAACCACCAACCTCCTGCTTGTAAAGCAGGTGCTCTTCCATTGAGCTAGCACCCTCTAAAGAATTAGACTTTAAACTAGCGATTGCCCCTAAAGGTGCAAAGATACACCAAAGGAATAAGAACCAGGAAAACTGAAAGAACTCAGTGTCCTTGCTCCTATTTTTATTCTATGACACTCTACAAAGTATGATCTTGATCTATGACGTATTTGTACCGAGTGGTTCTAATTTAATAGTAAATGTTATATTGGATCAAATAAATGAATAACGGAGAGGCCTTGCGGGCTAATTTTTAATCCTTACACCAAAATCTCTTAATATTCAAGTCTATGGAACAACTCGTTCAAAGTTCAAACTGAAGTAGATTTTAAATGGAGAGCCTAAAACCAGCTAAGTAGTTTACAAGTTAACATTTTGGATATAAATTCTGTTCAATTTATATGACAAGTTATGCCATAACCTTGAAACTAGTTTCTTAGCTAAAAGAATCTCTTAAGTCAACAATGACAAAGAAACATAGTCATGGCAAGCAAAATTCTCTTGTTTTTTCTAATGAGGGTGCATGTAACTTGATAGAGGTATGAAAGTATCAAACCATAATCAATTTCACTAAAACATGGAAATGACAAAGCCTTGTTAAGCAAGAAAGGTTTAGTTGAATATATGGAAAACATCGAGCTAAATGATATAATTAAACTAAAAGTAACTGTAAAAAAATGAAATTGCCATCATATACATCGCATCAGCGTATGACTTTGCATCAATGTACTGAATTAATATGACTTCAAATTTTGAAATTTTCCTGCAAGATAACATTTATCATTAAAAAAATATGATCAAACATGAAGTAATCTCATGAATCCTTCAGATTTATATTGCAATATCCATCTCAGATCGATAGATCTAGAATCTTAAATATTCTTATAACTAGCAATTGCACCAAGAGGTGTAAAGGAACGCCGGAACATGGATAAGAGAAGTGGGGAGATTGTATAAAAAAATAATCAAGCGAAATATACTAAAAATGAAATACAACCCATGTGAGGCTAATTTAAATTCAATTGTTGTGAATTTTCAAGTGAAAGAAAGTTCGTAACTGGTGTCCGGCAAGCAGGACTCACAAAAATTGCTATAGAGAAAAACTTGGAAGGGAAATTGAGGTTTGAGGTTTGATGATGTTGATGAAGCACATATTCTACTTGGTGAAAGGGCACACAGAATTAGTTAGAAGTATTCAGGAATTTTTTCATACAGATATCAGTGTCACTCAAGCATTCCTTGAGATATTTGGCCACAAACAATGTAGAAATATAACATGTCAGAATCAGCTTCCTATGGATGATTGCAGCTGTGAAGTTTGTAGCACGGAGAGTGGATTATGTAGCCTTTACATGTGTGTTATTTGGAGCAAACTTGACTTTCAAGTGAATACTTGCTGATGGGTAGTCTGTGATCTTTTTTCCCACTAGACATAGACATATATTGCAATCGGTGAAGGAGAAATAAGCATGGGTATCAGTATTAAGGGTTGTGCAGGGTCATCCAAAATGCTTTTCATATGTATGGCTTGTAAGAGAACACTGAAACTATTAGGGTAAAGGATGTTTTTCAGCAATGTGCACCTGCTTGTGATAGGAAAACCCTTGCGAAGGAATTTGATTGTGTTCAGAGGATATTTCATGGAAGTGAGAACTCCAAGGGGAGAAAACTATTCTGAAAGTCCAAAGAATTATTGGAAAGAGTGGAGTTGATGATGAGGCTACAATTTGTAAAGTGATGCAATGTTTCTTTCAAGAGTTGGAGATGGGATTATACTTGGGGACCTCCTTATTCAATTTGTGAAATACCTTGTTTGATCCAATGATATGGAAAATAAAGCCTTGTTGAGAAAATAGATTTTCATCATTGAATCAAGAAACTTGTACATAGATGCACTCTACATGATACTCTTCGCATTAAGAGTGGTGTTTGGAAATGGTATTTTTATACAAACCTTAGATCACATTAAGTATTTCCTTCCAAGTGGAGATAGTGCAGGCATCATTATAATACTTGATGTTCCAGGAAAAGCAACGATTTTTCACCTATAGCAGACTTGGAATTGAGGCTCTTAGGAAAAGCAGTAGTAGCATTGTCGAATATGCTTACCAGAAAACAAATAATTTTGAAAGGCCTTCATCTTACTATGTGAAATAAGGATAAGTTTTCAAAGATGTTGAGGATTAAAAAGATGAAACTGATGCATCTTACATACATTTAGCACAGGTCAAGTGGCAGACTCGTTGGCAGATTTTAGTTGCTTTTGAGAGAATAATCCAAAGGAAAATGGATCCCAAACAACCCTTGTTCAATAGCACAGACCTCAAAGAGAGAGGAATGCTCCCATCCTGATCCATAATTATTGTGATAAGGGGACTTAGGGTGTATATAAGTATATGTACATGTGCCACATTGGAAAACGTTTTGATGAGCCAACCTACAAAATTGGAATAGACCAATCTGTTCATTTTGGAAGCCAACTTGTATACCTTGCATTGGATGTATTACAAATTATTTTTTCAGCTAATTTGAAAGATTACCCACCTTTTGTGGGGTCTCTGCCTACAATTCCATTAGAGGAACCCGAGGAGCGTTGGTATTCATGACATGGAGATTTCACACTCGGTTTGTGGGCCTCCTTTGAGGAGAAGCCCCTGCATGGAGTTTTCATTTATATTTCATAGACTACATATTGTATGTGGTAACCCATTTATTCTCTTTCAAAATCTGCAGGCATGTACAAACCCATATACTCCCCTTGAAGGCTGGAATTCCCAGTCTAAAGTCCCTACATTCACCATTTAAAGAGAAATTGGGTTTGGCTCACGTGATTTAAGGAGGAGGAATATATTTGAAGACTGAATTACTCTATAATTTCATTTAAGTCATTACTCTATGATTTCCTTAAAATCATAAATAAGTTATGCTAGATCTTCAACGGAATAAATATCATGATGTGGAGGGCTAATAAGTCCCACATTGCCAGTTGAGTTTCTTGTAACATCAATATCACCAATGACTTTATGGCCAATGGAGCAGCATCCATCACATATACACATGAATGCAAGGATTTTCCACTCATCCTGTAGACCTTGAAACTTGATAAGAGTGGACAGAATATCGGGAAGCTCAGGCACAAAATAGAGAAGTCACAGAGCATCTTTGATGTGCCAACTTCCAAGTGACATTGAATGAAGACAACTTTAATTAAAATTTTAAACCACAGGAGACAGAGGAAAAGAAGTTTGAAACACAAACTTTTGAAAATTTGGCTACAGTTTACAAAGAAATTGATGTTTTTAAGTATTTCAGGGTGTTTGTAACAGTGATAAGTGTCTTTGAGATTACAAAAGTAGTGTCTATGTCATGACAAAATCAGTGTGTCTGTCTGCCTTTTTGGCAAAATATTATTAAAGGATTATCTAGTAAAGGAAAAATTTGGAAAGGGAAATGACTCTCTATTTGGCAAACTACAACTGTCAAAGTCTATTCTACAATTGGCCAATTCTGAAAATATCAGCAAATGTGTAGTCCGATAAAGAACATAACAGACCAAAAAATATTATCTTGTTGGCCTCGAAGAGTGTATAAGGCTTGCAGCAGCTTGGGTCTATGTTATGGGGGATTGGATTAATAAGGCTTTAATGGAAAAGATGGTCCGACATATTTGCAAGGAAGAAAACAAGCTTTAAGGCAAACTACACAGGCACCATATCCCCAGAATGCCTGCTCCTTCATCTGTGCTTCATTTGATACAACCTGGACATAATTGAGTATTATATTTTTTGGTATAGCAAGGATGGATCCAAGGCTAAGTTTGTGAGAACTCATGGAACTTGAAGATAACATTTTCTAGCATGGAAGATTTAGCAAGTCCAAAGAGGCCCTTACAACAACTCTTGGGATCTAGTGTTTGGAACTTTAGGTATGAAGCTGAAGATGGACACCCTTAAGGAGAGACATAGGAAAATATTGGAGGAATTTAGAACCCAGATCAATAGAGATGCAACAAAACACTCAACAAAAATCCTATAATTTTCAGAATTCCAACGAGGGGGGACATGATGACTGAAAATGGAGAGCTTCCAAGATTGGATTGTACACGGTAAAGAGAGGCCATGAAAGAAGGTGCAACTTCAACAAAACCTGGAAGAAGGTTTGGGTGAAGGAGGACTTGACTAAAGCAAAGACTTTATTACAACTATCCACTGAAAAACAACCTAACACAGGATCATATCCTGAGGAAAATGTTTCCTTGGCCCTTCTTAATCATGCCCCCTTTGCCTCTGCTCCTTATGTGTGAGTACCCCTGTTGTATTTCAAGTCATTTTAGAGAGAAACATGACCTCAACTGGAGATTTCCTACCTTGTTACCAGATCTCTTTCAAAACTGGCATATGATATCACAATCCCCAAATCTTAAAGAAATTTGGAAACATGTTGCCAGCTATGGAAGTTTGGTTAGAAAGAAACATAAGGATTTTCAGATATCAGTTTATGAGGAAGCCCTTGAGAAATACTAGTAGCAAGCGTGGGGACATTTATAATTGAAATAGTAAAAGCCACTGTGTCTAGAGAGACAAAATCCCCCAGTAGATGATTGTTGAATTTAAAAACCAAGGTAGCTTGAATCCTCCATCCCTGACAAAGGAAGTAGGACCTGCCGTAACAATCAAACTAAGAGACAAGGAGGATATTTAAGACACAATAGACCTATGGGAAACTGTAACAATCTAGCTAAGATAGAGGCATGACCAAGGGATTAAAACTGTCTTTTCAAATAGGATTTGCTCATTTGAATTGGAAGAGGACTTTTCCATAATCGTCAGAGCCTGGATGAGTAGTCAAGGGGTTTATGTTGCATTCAAGATTGAATTGCATTATAGACGAAGCTGGTGAAATTACAAGCAGGTTCACATCTAGAAACGTAAATCATTACCCGAAACATCAAAACATAGCAACTGATTTGCTTTTCCAATAAGGGTTTGATATGTTGGAAAAGATGGGAATGTTCTTCTACTTGAATAAAGGGTTGGGAGTAATTATTATTGATAATATCAAGGAAAAGCATCAAAGTTTTAAATGGCACTATTATAAGGTACTTCACATTTAATCTCATCATGAAGCCTGTTGTAACACCCCTAGGATGACCCCTATGTGTGATGTACATATTATGTTTAGGCTGGTAACCCGTGAGGCCGTTGGAACTCCTGGAAACCACAAGGCTTTGGAACATCCCTGGATGGTCGAGTTGGACACCTTGGAAGGGTAGTGGCATGTGCTGATGGACTATGGATGTAGAAAAGGGGTTGCACTACTTTGGTTGTGGTGTTAATGGGGAAATGAGCTTATTGGTTGGATGTTGTTGGGTTTGAGACATTGAACTGCTTATGTACAGTAATGGTATGTACCTAGCTTTAGATAAGCCATTGTCCTATGGAATCGAAGCCCCAGCCCAGGGGTGACCTGTTGTTGAGAAATGTGAGCATCGTGGTCTATGGCTGGGTGGAAGTTGGAACATCTGAAGATTTGCAGCCAATTCGTGTCTCTTTGTTTTTATGACTTCTGTTATAATTAATTATATATTATTATGTGCTGCATGTGAATAGTAATCTAAATGGTGTTATTATGAAATTGCATTCCTGTATATGAGTGAAATGCATCATAGAATGCATTAAACACGGATAACATATGTTACAGGAGGTGAATTGAAGAAAAAAATCACAAAATAATGGGTTACATAGGTAGTTAAACACCACAGTAGGTGACTGGGGGCATTACACTTGCAAGGCTCAAACTCAGGCCTCCCTTAATTATATGAGTGTGCAAGATGGTGACTCCTTATGGGGTAAGAATGGAAGGAGTTTTTATTCAGATCAAAGTCATTTCTGCAGTGCACTGTCTGCAGATTTTTCACCTCAGCATCCTTTGTTTCTCTTAACAGTTTGGTTCAACAGCTGACGAGTACCTTGTGATTGAAGATTATAAGCAACAGGACATCATGGTGAAGAAAATTCTAGAGACGAAAGTAAAGAGGTCATGGAGTGGGGGATGGATATTTGAACCCCTGCCTGTGATCCCTCAAAACCACCAAGGCTAAAAACCCCCCTCATTAACAAAAAGTTGTGTCTGAAAGCAATGGAATTTCTAATGATGTGGAAGGGCAGTTGCATGAAAGGAGGATACAGAACATAGTAATTATGTAAAGGGTGGATGCTAGAAGAGCAATTGTAGGAAGAGCCACGACAAGGGGGAGCATGGATTATCTAATGTTTGATTCAGGATCAAGGAGGAGCCCCACACAAATGTACCATATCCAAACCATGATCTTGTGCCTGAACACAATATTGAGTAGCTTATGGGCGAATCTCTGCTGCAGGCCAAAGTAGCAAAGAAAGATCGATATTTTCAAGCTTCTTAATACTGTCTATAACCACTCTATCCATCTCTAGCATATCTGCACAACCGAACATATCCTGTACAGTTATGAAACCCATATCAGACAAAGTTCACGATGCTTTCTGTTAAATCTTCAAATATGATAAATATGTTATGGCAACTTATAATTTGTAGCATGCACTCTTTCTAGCCTAGAAGGAGTCATTATCATGCTCAAAAAGTGAAGAAACTAAGTTTGAACACACAATTTTGTGTTAGATGGGCTAGGTGTAGATTAAGGATGCTTTAGTATGAGATCAGGTGTGGCACTAGCCTTATAGTCTAGATTTTTGGACTTATTATGTTGTTGGTTTTCCTTCAGAGGGAGTTGAAACCCTGAATTGCTTCAAACTCTGTCAACCTTGTGTATTGATTTGCTTTAAGGACACTTTAAACAATGTCACAAGATGTAATCCTCATCACCAATGCTAAGAGATGAGAAATTAAGTGTTATATGACTTATTTTCAGAGCATATAGATCATCAAAAAATGGTGCAATAAACTTCAGGACTTGACCACATAAAATACATAGAGAAACAGTGAGAACCAAATAAAAGTTTTTATGTCGGTGACAAATCTGAGTATGTTGTTGAATTATAAAGTGGGTTGTTGAGCTCATTGTTTTTCTTGCATTAGAAGGTGTTTAATACTTCATTGTGCAAAAAAAAAACATTAAAATAATCAAGGTGTAACATGGCACATTTCAGACCTTGCTGCAGAGTGAGTAAAATTACATACAAGAAATAAATCACATGCACTGAGGTATTAAAATGAATAACCAGGAAGTTGTTCATACCATGGATCATGCAATATCCACCAAAAACAAAATTAGATATGAAGGCTTGAAGTTAACCCTAGACATCAATCTCAAATGGCATGAATTGTTCCACTTATTATTAAGTAGGTTGTTCACCCTATTTTGACATTAATTAGTCTTCTTTGAGTGTTTAAATCATAAAGATATTTCAATATTGGCACAAGTCATTGTAAATTGACCTCAAATGATCAATACACATTCAATTTTCCCAAGCATGACAACTCAATTAAGTGCTTGTCTTAGATCCAAGATAAGTAAATGGGTGAAATAAAAATATAGAAAATTAAATAACCTTGGATCTAGTGACCTAGATTTAGAGATATAGAAAGCAAAACCCTCCAAAGAATTCAGAGCAATATTCCTTTTTCTAATGAATCATCAATAGGGTAGTTCAACCATGAACCCATTACATCTTCATGAATGGAACTAGAAGTAGTTAAAGACATGTCATGTACAACTGACTCCAGAGTATTATCCTATCCATAAGATAAGCCTTCCCAGGTAACACAACATCATCATTTTATAGTGTTTTGACAGTGGAGTTGGAAAAGGACGCTTGACCACTTTGTTCACAACCTGGCCATTTTACACAGGAGTTCTTCGACATCATTCTCTACATCCTGGATCTCTTATGTAGTTGTACATAATCCCAATTCACCCTTGTCACATCTTAACATGCTATCCATTATAAGTTAATGTTGAGGAAGAATCCATTTTTTATGCATGAACAAACTCTACAAATGGATGCATAGGAAGTGCATATTCCAGTTTTTGGAATGGTAGAATATTATACATGAATCAATAGAAAGTGAACACAACCTATGAACCATCATATTTTGGAATAATGGAGATGGAAAACGAAGTTTTGACAATGACACTCTGATTGTACTTTGAACCCGTTATTGAATGCAACCACATTCACACGTAGGCGGTGGAACTAGAATATTTCCAGTAGTTTATTGAGTACAAAATGCATTTATGTCCAACAAACTTGTTAGATTAAGACATGAAAAATCAACCAACAACTAACAATGAAAGAGGTTGATCCCAAATGTTCTGGAATGCAGTTTGAATACCCTATTTTTAAGTTGGAAATTACGAAGCATTGAGTTCTATGCTTCTGCACTTTCATTTTTATTTTATTTTTACAGGAACAGATATTGGTTTATATTAAAGCCTTGCCATGAATGCCTCTAATCAGGTTACATAATATGAGGGCAAAGCCCAGTTTTCCTCTCCTGCCAGGAGCTCAATGACTCGGACACTTATAAACCGATGATTCTTACATACAACAATCGAATCAATATCCGTAATTTTCCCAAGCTTGTGGATACAAACAAACTGATTCAGTAAAATGCAATAAAACATGTAAGCAAAAATTTTAAGGAATGAGATCCCATGCTTTGTCCCTGTCTCTTAGAAGAGTGTCGATAGAGAGGAGGACTACTTTATTGGCTTCTGAATCTGCATCCTTGTTATTCTCCCTCAACACATGGAAGAAGTTCAAACTCTGAAAAGTTTTAACCAATGTTTTGATTCTTGTCATCAATCTTGCAAACCTGAAATCTGTAGGGGCAGAATTGTCCACTATAGTTTTTATAATGGACTGAGAATCGCCAATTACATTTACCTCTTTGATGCCTAGGTCTTTGACTTGCTTGAGGCCTTGGAACAGAGCCAACGCTTTTGCTTGGATGCTAGTGTTGTGTCTCAAGCCCCAGGCATAACTATGCTCGATTCTGCCTTCTATATTCTTTATGACACCTCCTACACCAGCTTTCACTGGATTGGCTTTGGCTGCCCCGTCGAAGAATAAGGAGTGTTTGGATTGCTTGTTAACCCAATCTGAGAAGTCTTTTTCATTAACTCTAATTTTCCATTCTTTGTTTGGATTGCTTAACCTTACTACTTCATAAAACTGGAGGCCCATCATGACGCCCCATTCAAAATCCTGCTGACTTAAATTTGTATCCTCAAGCTGATCGCCCAAGCTTTCTTTCAGCTCGCATTTGATCTTGATCATGAAAATCTTTGCATCCTGCACTTTATCTCTGAAAATTCTCTTGTTCCTCTCAAGCCAGATTTGCCAACAAATGATCTTTGTCAAGGAAAGCCAAGCAGCCTTAAAACATTTGTTTTTTGGAATGACTCCTGGATATCTGTGCAGCCAATTGGCAAACAAATCAGTGATGGAGATGGGAAATGTGAAATTGAATCTCCAAGGGCCCAGAAGCTCATGCCAGATCTCTGTTGCGAATTTGCATTCCAGCAATAGATGGAAAGCATTCTCTTCATTTTCTCTGCACATTATACATCTGGAAGGCCCATGGAAGCCCCTTTTCTTCAATCTGTCTTCTGTCGGGATTCTGTTGTGGCACAAGAGCCAATGGAAAAGATCGATTTTAGGAATGGACGTGTCGCTCCATATCCCCTTCCAAGGCGTGGGATTAGGAAGGACGTGGGGTTGTTCCAGCAATTTTATATATCCCTGCACCACAGAATAGTTGCCCGCATGAGAACCCCAACCGCATTTGTCAAGTCTCCTAGCGTGGATCGAGGCCATGCCCTTCAGATGAGCGAATAAGTCAGCGCAGTCCAGCTTCAACTCCGTTGGCACCTAAAGCTGCTTCCAACTCTGCCAATTACAATTATCCCAGCACAAGATGTCCCACAGAGTTATGAAGCCAACATTGGACATCCAAGACCGCAGCGCATGCAGAGATCTGACTTCAGCAAGTGGAGGATTATTCATAATGTGATTCTCCCAGATATTAATTTGTTTGCCATTCCCCGGGATCCAGAACGCATGGTGATTGATCAACGGAGTGGCTTTAGCACAGAGCTTGAGAAAGTGCAATCTGTTTTTTGGGAGGGGTTTATCAAGACAGCATTTCCTTTGGCCACAGAAGTATTTCTTCCATAATGCAGTTTGTGCCCAACCAGGATTAGGAGCTATAATCCTCCAAATGATTTTTGCTCCCATAGCCACGTTTTGAGTGCAGAGGTCTTTGAAGTTCAAACCACCTTCCATCTAGGGCTTGGAGACTTTGTCCCAGCTAACAAACGGCATTCTCTTCTCATTCTGTTTACCCCCTTTCCAAAAAAACTTTCGGATGAAATCCTCCATTTTCCTAATAATGCAAGGAGCCAACAAAACAAAGAATTAAAAAATTGGGAGACTGCTGAGAACAGCGTTGATGAGCATTGACTTACCTGCAAGGTTGAGCTAAGAGAAACCCCAGGCCTGGATCTTGAGCTTGAATTTTTCTAACAGAGGGAGCCAATCTCTGCTGAAGGCGATCTTGTGGAAGATTGGGAGGCCAAGATACTTGAACAAAGACCAGTTGGAGGAGGCAACAAAGCCCAAACATCTGGAAATGGCATTGAGAGTATTGGCCAAAATGTTCCAACAGTATATATGACATTTCCCCTTATTTAGTTTGCTGCCCGTTTCATCACAGTAATCATCCAACACATCTTTGAACCTTGATGCCGAAAGCACAGAGGCTGCGCCCAGCAATAGAGAATCGTCAGCAAACAAAGCATGATTTATATTTTTGACTCCTCTTGCGATGTTGAGACCCATAATCTCTTGGTCTTGTTGCTTCTTGTCCAAATAAAAGCTAAGAACAAAAGCTTAAAGGACAAATAGGAGGGGGGAAAGAGGACACCCCTGCCGAAGCCCTCTCGTAGCTTTGAAGAAATATGTTGCTCGCTCATTCACCAGAGGGGCGATCCAAGGCTCAGAGATACAAGCCCAAATCTAGTTGGTAAAGTTAATCCCAAACCCAAGCTTATGCATAACTTCCAACAGAAAGTTGTGTCTAACACGATCAAAGACATTTGCTAGGTCTAGTTTGACAACCATACCCTTTTCTTTTCAATGCAGGCTTGAATGGATCGCCTCTTGAACTAAGATGAAATTGTCCACAATCTGCCTTCCATGAACAAAACCACCTTGGTTCTCCGGGATAATAGTAGGAAGGATACTTTTCAATCTATTGGCAATCACTTTGGTTATCAGCTTGTAGCCTATGTTGCATAGAGAATAGGGCGAAACCTGTTGAAATTATTGGCTCCTTTTTCCTTAGGGATGAGGGCAAGAAAGGCAGAGTTAGTGCTGCCCCCAATTTTCTAACAGGCTTGGGATTTCAAAACCATTTTGTACAAATCCTTTTCCACTATCTGCCAACAAGATTGAAGAAATCTAGCTGTAAAATCGTCCGGTCCTGGGGTTTTGTCAGGCTCCATAGCAAAGAGAGCAGCCTTTATTTCTTTTTTAGAGACCTTTGCTTCCAATAACTGATTCATCCTAGAGGTAATCTTTGAAGGAACCACATCTAGGAATTTACAATTCTGGACCATCACCCCTTCTTCACTGTAAAGATTTTTAAAATGAGAGAAGGTTGCCCTTTTAATGCTAGTGAAATCATTGTGAATTATGGTCTCTTCCTTGATTTCTGAGATGGAGTTAAAGCTTCTCCGCACTTGGGCTTGCTTGTGGAAGAAGGAGGAGTTCCTGTCTCCCGCTTTAGGCCAAAGACTGCGAGATTTCTGTCTCCAATATTCTTCCTCTGACAGGCATGCCTTATGAAACTTCTGTTGTAAACCTGCCTCCCTATCTAGAACTTCTTTTGTAATTTCTGCAATTTCCGAATGCAAGTGATGGAGCTCCAGACTGTCTTGGACTTGTTTTCTTTCAGTGGCAGGGTTAGGAAGGGATTTGGCCCAACTTTTCAGAACAACTTTCACTCTTCTGAGCTTCTCCTCCCAAACGAAGAAGGAGGAGCCCTTGACAAGCAGCCTCCAACATTCCTTAACCGTATTCATGAAGTCCGACCCCTTGACCCATAAAGGACTAAATCTGAATGGAATAGGGTCGTGATCAATTTGGGCCAGCAGTTCAAGCTTGATAGGTTTATGATCTGAAACGCTGCAAGGGAGAATATGCATTCTAGCCTCTAATCCTAAAAGGAGAAAAGAACTTTGAAAGAGAAATCTATCCAGCCTTGCAGCAATATGCCCCGAACCAACTCTTTTGTTTGACCAGGTGTACTTACCATTAGAGGGCTTGATGTCGAGCAAGTCCCAATCCTACATGAGGTCCTCCACCCACTCCCTTGTTGTATCTCTTACGATGTTGCATCCTCGCTTCTCTGACAAGAGCAAGGTGAGATTAAGATCGCCAGCAATGATGGTGTTTTCCAGATTCTCCATTTCTGTCAGATTTCTAATGGAGTCCCAGCAGGCCTTTTTCTCCCCTGCATTTACTGGGACATACACATTGAAGAGACTAATGACCTCCTTTGTATCAAGATGTTGAAGTTTCAAGAACAGCCGGTGAGTATTTAGGATCTCAATGACCATCAAGAATTTGCTAATATTCCAAAGAGTGCCTAGCCCGCCCAAGGCTCCTCGAGCAGAGACTGCCTGTCCTCCACCTTTATTCCAAAATTTCTTACTTATTTGGAGGAAGTCTTTATCCTCCACTTTTGTCTCCTAAATAAGAAGTCTGTCTGGGGTTTCTATCCTTAGAAGACTTCTTATTGCTTCTTCTTTCACTCTGCTCCCCATACCTCTGCAATTCTAGGAGACAACCTTCATCACTTACTTTTTTGGGTGTGATGAGCTCCCTTGGAGCCCTGTGTCTGGTTTCTTTTCATCTTCGGAGTTTTTGCCAAGGGTTTCTCGAGGGTTGGTTGACTACCCTAGAGCTTATCTTTATAGGTTTCTTGTTCTCTCATTTCTCGGACACACTTACGGCCTCTTCTCGATCTTCTAACCGAAGTTTGTGAATCCCATATTTCTCCTTCCTCCTTTGATTCCTCCCGAGACTTGTTCTTCCTCTTCAGCTTCTGCATGTTTTTCTTTAGGTCTATTTGACGCACTTTCTCCTTGCCTCGAGCCTAAAGGGGTCCCTTTGTCTGGGGTCACTTTCTTCTGCATCTCGACCTCCTGGGTGTCCTCTAAAGCTGAGCTTAAGGGCCCGAATTTTTTTTCTTGACCATTTGAGGGAGGGGTTTGTTGAACAGTAGCCAACTGAGGGCCTTTACCATTTGGGACCCCAGATTTGGGGGTTTTATGGGAGGTATTTGACTGCTTGATCTAGTTCCAGCCCTCCTCCTTCCCTTTCTCCGCCTCTCCATTGCTCGGGCAACCCCTAGCAAAGTGACCATAAACATGGCATTTCTGGCACTTGAAGGGAAGTTGCTCATCGTCTAGCTTTTGCACATGAGTCCAACTGCCGACATTGATTTTTATTGCCTCCGGAAGGCCCACCTCTAGATCTACCTCAATGCATATTCGGGCACAGTCGTATTGATCCTTGTTATTTGCCTGGTCAATAAATTTACCCAGGGTGTTACCTATGTGCTTCAGAGAACCCCATTTCCAGCAATGCACTGGGAGATTCAGTAACCTAACCCACACAGGAACAGCCATTGGTACATCCACTGCTGGGTCAAAATATGGCGTCCACTTATTGAGATACAGGCCCTGAGGTCCCATGAAGTAGGGGCCATTCTGAAAGATCAGGTCTTTATCCTCTTTTGAGATGAATTCGAATAGAAAATAGCCTCTCCACAAGAAATACGAGGTTACATCGTTCTTGATCAACGGCGTCCAATTTTTGACAACCCAGTTCACCGTTGTTTTTGGGGAGGGCCAAAGACCCGTGAACTGTCCCACGAGAGCGCGATCCGCCACGGACAAAGCTACCTGGATCGGACCCTCAGGGGGAAGGGAGATTTCTGGAATAACAAATTTTTCACAAACTTGGCTGCTTCAGTTTTCTTCTTCTTCGGCAGCGTAGCCAGCAACAAGTTGAATGCATCCTCAGCGAACGGACGAGGCGAGGGAGGAGGAATATGGGGTGAGCCCAGAACCTCCATGGCAGCGTGGAGAAGCCCTAGCTTTTGGCGTGCGCAGGCTCACAGGCAGCTGTAGCAGTAGCGCGGCTCTTGATCAAAATCCCTTCTTCACTTTCATGATTTCCTCATCCCACACCAATTATCAGCCCTAACGTTTTCTTTTGCATTTAATCCCAAACTAGTGTTTTCTACTGCACATGTGGAAATAAAGAAAACAATTTTTTCAATGTCCACAAATGACCAAAATATGTCAATGGGACAACTATCTCAAATCCTGCACAAGGTGATAAGCCCAGTGGAAAAGGGAAGTGTCACCACTATTCCCGAGGCAACAACTTTCCTCATTTTAGTGAAACTCTACCTATGCCCTTTCTCCTTGTCCTATGCATCTGCACAATATCCATATCCAGCTCCCTTGTTTCCATATGCATCACTACCCATCACCCTGTATCTCCTATTGTCATTCTTGTTCCCCATCACTCTCCCCAACACATACCCTTACAAAAAAACTTCAAATATATGGACAATTTACTTGTTGCATTCATTGATTTTAATTTATTTATCACACATATTTAATTGTTATTCTCACAAATCAGTCAAAATTTAATGAACATGTTGGTAGATTTATGGCATATTTTTGAAGGATTTAAGACTAGATCCATGCTTCTGATTCACTAATTTGGAAGGTTAAGTGACAGATTTTGGATTCTGGATCAACCAATTATCCTAGATACATGCCCTAGAACTAGCATTCACTAGCTTTGACGTGAGGATTATTGTCAGCGACAGTTGTAGCTTTCCTAAACTGTCCAATCAAACCCCTTGGGATTTATTCAAGGGGAAAAAGTGATTGACAATACTACCTGTCTGAATTTGGATTAGGAGTAAAGAAAAATTCACTTGAGAGACCATGGATTCTTATACAAATCAACAAAAAAGAATGCCACTGAAGATGATGAAGCCCACAACTAACAAAAAGTAGTGTTCTGAGTTTTGACATTTACATTAAGGAAAATCCTAGTTTTGATATTTTATAGCTATAAATTGCTAATATCTTTCCATTGAGAAATTATACTTTCAATTATTGCTATCTTTGAATGTATATCTAGCTTAAAGTTTAAAAACAATTTAAATAATTTCTCCAATATGTCTATGATTTACCAACATCACAATGGATCCATAATGACACTCATTCTATGTTTAAGATTCTAAATGATATGCAATTTCAAAAAAAACCTGTGACGCCCATGGGGAAAATTGTTGATGCACTTCACTCACTAGATCTCCCTTTATAACTAACTGTATAACATGTCCATTCATAAAAGTTGTTAAAAGTCACCACTTGTTAGCAACACTAAAATTAAGATGGGGAGAGCCATGCCTTAAAATTACCCATTTCGAGAGGTAAAGTATAGTTCATTTAGTTTTGAAAGCATTTTCAAAGTTCATGCTGCAACTGCATACATAAAATACACTTCTAGTTGGAACTTAGTTTAGATCATATATGATTGTGAATATTCTATTGTATAAGAAAGAACGCACCTAACTCATCCTCCCAATGCATGTTATCCTAGATGATGCAACATTTCTTCTACTTAAATGTTGTTGATGTACCAATGAAAGGGTCAAATCTCACAGCTCTACTTGCTAGAAGTCCCAATAGGGAATCATCTTGAACTATTAGGACCAAAAACATAAGCTCCAAAAGCCTGCAAGCAAAGTCATTAAAGTAAATTATAAGGATTGTTTCCCTTATTGGTAGAGAGAAACATTTAAAAAATATAAACACATAATAATTAAACATATTTGAAAAATGAAACTTCCTTCTATGAATCATTACTCTTAACCAACCATATCCTATTCATCATAAACAAAATATCAGAGAAGGAACTAAATCCTAGCAAGAGGATATAATGTCATTGTAAATTATTTATTAAGTACAACAATCCTAGCCTATATTGCTTTAAGTTTTTATTTTAAAAGTAAATTTTGACAAGATCCTGGTGCATCGGTGTTCAATAATGACTTTGTATTCATATTAGTTCCATATTACCTTGAGTTCTTACATTAGAAGGTAAACATGCAATGCTTAGTGTTCTCGTTTTTCTAGTATTTAGAAGACGACCAACATGTGAGAATGAATGGCATACATTACTGAAATGCCTTTTTTATGAGAGTATAGTTGCAATTAGAAGTGTAGCATATGTAACTCAATCCAAGAAGTCTAAAAAAGTTTAAATTCTTCAAAAATAATGCATGTTGGTGAAAAAAGTTAAAATTCAATATGATTCGAAATACATAATAGAAAACTCTAAAACAAAGATAGGTTTAAAGAGGATATAAGTAGAGCACAAAATCATTCATGAGCCTTACAACACAAACCATCCCTAAGCCTTGAATATATTTTTAACATAATTTTGGGATCAACTGGACTTATTATTTACTACTATTTGCTACATTTTTTACTCATCCAGGCCTCATTAAAGCAATATGTTTGTAGTCTGGTGCTTTCATTTGGTCACATATTGATGAAAAGTTGTAAATTGTAGGAATCTGTAGGGTTAGGTAAAGTAGACCATTAGGAGGTTGTAGAGCTTGAGTGGGCCTGACAGTAACAAACATGTGTTTCATAAGAGGCCAAAGGATCAAATCCAGAGTGGGGTAGAATATATACACCTCAGTAGACTTTTGCAGACAAATCACTAGGTGGAGGTGGGTCCTTTGTCCCTTGCCTCAGAGAGAAGAAGTAGAATTGATGAAATATAAAGTTCACTCAAATTTATAGCTTATCACTCATGCGAAACCTACCCAAATTTGATTTCTCAAGTAGTCTAAGGCAAATTTGAGATTTATCTTGAAAATAAGTTCCAAAACCCTTTCACTGTAGTCACTGTACAATGATCTATGTTTCCAACTGCCTTTTTGCAATACCTTTTATATTTCTCATACAGATAACAAGGGCTTGACTAGTCTGACTGATAGCTTGCACAGAGGTACTTCTTTATTTTACACCATTTTAGTTGTCTTTGATCTTGAAATCCTGTGTACTATCCAGAGATTCCTACAATGCAAGAAAACTATGTCATGGCCTAAATCTGGTAAGTATCTCATAGCCGACATCTGCTTTGCCACTGATGATAAACATTTTATTTTGTTCTGAGCTCAGTTTTTCTTAAGTTTTCAACCTCAACACTACTTCACTTTCATATGATACGCTTTGGTATGGGTGTTGTTGTGAGGTTGCTACAACTGATCCTGGATGTATATTTTTGTCCCATTTAATGAAGTATTAAGGAATATATCAAGGATATTCACTAAGCTTACAATTCAAAATTACCAAGTAACAATCCAACTAAGAAATATTATAAATATAGACATTACCCACATTCTCATAAATCATAACAACCCTCAGAGGCAGAAAGTTCTGAATATGAGAAGCACTTTGGATTTTGGACAGCAATAGAATAGGAAGGAATGCTTTTATTTACTTGGCATCATCATGTTGTGCTAGATGAAGACTTCTATTACATGATCAACTGGGCAAGAGTTAGCACAGGTATCAATTTTTATCAGACTACAGGTATCATTTTGTTAATTTTGGGCAACTAGATCCAAAATCCATGTTGCATTGCTCATATGATGATGATGATATTTTTGTTGGATTCCTCTTTCGGAGAGGTGCAAGATTGATCTAAATATCATCTTGTTTGGATGAGAAGAACTTATATTTTGATTTTATTTTCCACACATGTGCAAATTGTCAAGGTCGACCAGAATTGTAATGAAGGCTTGCAAGCCCAATAGATGTGTCACACACCCTCATTGAGGGATATAAATTGGAGAGAGATGATGTCCATTTCATCATCAACTCATCACGCATTTCCTCTTGTGATCTGATTGGTTCATTCAGCCTTTGGAGGCCTCTCTCTCTGACATGTGCGGATCTGAAGTGGAAGGAGTGCGAACTGTTTTTAGGGCTCTTTGTTGGTGCATTGACACGCGTTGACCGTGGGTCAAAGCTTGGATTTTGACCTCCATTCTTGTGCAGAAAATCCAATCTCTTGAGGCAGCATTAGAGAGCAAAAAGATCGAGGAGAAGGGTGACCTTTGACCACAGCCCTAGACCGCAGCGTTGAATTTCTACATTGAATTTTTCTGTTGACCAGTGTTGACCTTTTTGGAGCTGTCTTTGAGGGGTGTGTGTGTGACACTTGGAGGATTGGCTGATCCAACTATGTATACTCTTGAGCAAAATGGTTTTGTTGAAAGGAAGAATAGAACCATTGTGGAAGTTGCCTGTGCCATCGTGTATGTTCAAAATAGATGCTCGCATTCCACATTAGACTCTAAGACTCCCGAAGAAGTCTTCTCTAGTAAGAAGCCCGATGCCTCCCACTTTAGGCTTCAAATGACATCATCAACATGAGATCCAAGTTTGACGAAGTCAATCTTGAGCTCAAGGCTCAAATTCTGGCCAATCCTGCTTTTGATTACACCAAGGACACACATCAATGGGTCAAGAAGTCGTTGTCATCAAGCCTACAATAACAAACCCTAGATAAATGAACATGACAGCAAAAGGGGTCACATCAATGGGTCAAGAAGTCATTGTCATCATGCCTACAATAACAAACTCTAGATAAATGAACATGACAGCAAAGGGGGTCAATGACCTAGCCGGGGCCACATTAGGGCTAGTAGTTACAATTGTAACCACAGAGAATATTGTTAGTGGATATATCTAGCATCTCATGCCAAATGAGGTGCCACCATATATTTTGAAGATTCTTCACTTTCCAAACACTAGGGCAAGCAATCTAGTATGGCCTTTGTCTAACTACTATAATTGTGATACTATCTAACATGAAAATTCAAACAAGGGGGAGCCATAGCAGATCTTCACGTCTTTATGAGGTCCCCTTCAGAGGAACCCCTCCATATTATCCACATTTTTTGTTTATATATTAAATTCATAGAAATAATGCAGGGAGGGGATCCCTCCAAGCAATAAAACACTGTTCTGCACATGGTTTATGATAACATTTTTGCCAACTAATTAACTAGTTTAGATTTGCATGTTGTCTCTTTTTGGGGATTAATATAAGAAACTAGGGAGTTACGCAAATATTTAAGAGTCAAGACAGTTCATGAAATCAAGGGCTTGCAAATCCATTGCTTCAAATGCCAGTGTCAACATTAGATTCAAATTTGACAAAGTCTATCTTGAGCTCAAAGCTCAAATTATAGTTGATCTTGCATTTGATACATTAAAAAAACTCATCAATGGATCAATAAGACATTGAATGAGTGCTATGTCATCATGCTTGCTGTAGTTAATCCTAATTAAATGAACACAAAAATAAAAGGAGTCAATGGATGCGCTAGGACTACATTAGGATTGGTAGTTAAAACTATAACTAGAGAGAGCATGTGATCACCGGCTATATCCATGGAATTTCAAGCCAAACGAGGTGTCACCATCTCATTTTAAGAGTCGCAACTTACAAACACTAGATAAGACTTTCAGCTCTAATATGGTCTTCATTCAACTAACACCATCGCACTCCTATCTAACACAAATCTTAAAAAATGAGGCAAAGTCACTGCAAATCTTCAAGTCTTTATGAGGTCCCATTCAGGGGAATCCTTCTATTTTCATATGAAATCCATGGGTTCTATCTCTATATTGAATTCATGGATACAACAACGACAAGGTTCCCTCCAAGCCATTAGAAACGACTCTATGCAAGAAGGCAACTCCTTGATAGTTTCTTTCCCATGGATTTGGGCATAAGCAAGGATGCTATCGTGCTTTTAGTTTCAAGCCTTCTTGGAGGATCCCTATGCAAAAATATGCCCTCCTCCCAATCCCATCAATTCAAGGATGAGGTGAAGCCTAGGCTTTCTATTCCCTCAAAGAAAAAGCCGCCCCTCAATTCTGCCTTTATAGTGGAGAAATCAAAGGACATTCCAGTGTTGGAACTTGCATGTATATGCCCACAACTTTTTGTATTGAAGGGATGGCACTCTTTGTCCTTTGAATGGGCTTTGGCCATCTACAACAATGCTTCATGGGTGGAAAAATCAAACCTATATTACCAACGATGAGCTCTTCCTCCATTCCAAGTGTTACTTCATTGTAATTTTTAAGGCCATGGTGGATAGGAAAAGAAATTCAACCTAGGACCCTATTTCTAGGGGAAAATGCACCTCTCCTTTCATCCCTAGTTCTGAAAGTTTGATCCAAACACCATGATTATTACAACAACTTTGGTCTACGTAAGAGTTCCAAACCTCCTCTTCACTTATGGTATCCTAATTTTTTTGCAACTATTAAAAACTCCCAGAATCATTTTATTAAAGTTAATGGAGCTCATATTGTCATGGGCTCAACATCTTTACCCATATCTGTGTAGTGCTCAACCTAAGTTGTGAGTTTCCCAACTAGTTGCTCATATAATGGGTTGATCTCACTTTTACCGAAATGTTAGACATTGAAAGCACAAATTTAGATGTAGATCATGCCAACAAATTGTACACCTCCAAGAAACCTATTCATCTTGATTCTTCACCAACATCTTCTACATCCAATGGACATAGGAAAAATCCCAAAGGATGGTAAGTAATACAGGGAAACATATGTGCTCCAAGAAAGAAAATGGCTCAACCGAAAGAAAAGAAACCTATGCAAGTTCCCCTTGGTAGTGGTGGGGAGACGCACTCAACTTTGGTGCCATCAAATCTCTTTTGAGGTTTAAAGCATCTTCGTGAATCGAAAAAGGAAAAGCTTAGTCCTAACAACCTTGCGTTCATGATTCCCTTTCACAAATCAGTATATCACAATGCCACTAACCCATGTCAACAGAATTGGGTGGATCTATATTAGAAAGAAAAAGTGATCCTCATGAGACAAACCACAACACCTAGTGACCATGTAACTTCTTCAACTCTCTACAAACGAGTCAAGTTGTGTAACATGTTTCTCTATGTTCTCTGCATTTATATCTATTTCATAGTTATGTTTCAATATTATGTTCATAGTTATGGGATTGAAGCATGACAGAGGAAGAAGGAAATCATGTAGCATCCACATTTTGCCAGTGTGAGTACCCATTTCTTTGTATTCACTTTTCATCCACAGAAGAAAAGAGCAAAGCATAGGCCTCTCCTAGTTGGGTTCATCCTGTATTGGGTTTTCCTAGGGTATATATTGTATTCAATGTATGGATGGTGTGTAATTGTTTGTTTCCTTCATTTCACTTTTAGCTGATTCTCAGTAATTTATGTGTTAAATCTAATGATATGAAGTCTGCAATCTTGAGTAGAATAGTGCTAGTAAAAGATTGTATAATATTATAAAATTTGTTATGAAGATCCGGTGGAACATCCACGACAATGTACAAATCAGAAATGGAATAAGAACCCAATGGCATGCATTAACTCCATTCCTTCTCTATGCTTCCAAGTTCCCAGAGATAAATAACATCAAAGAGTAACACAGATACAAAGCAAGACAAAACTGCATATCAAAATGCACACTTGCATTTCTGAACCAAATGACAAAAACCTGCAAAGCCTCCAAACTAAACAAAGTCAACTCCACAACAAATGAGATTACTCACACTAATATCAAATGTAAATCAATATACACTATTCATGGCACGGAAGCTACATTATACATGCAATAATTGTTTAAACTCTTACCTTCTCATAGACCTCTCAATAGATGGAGGAGGAGGGTGGCCTTCTTCTTCTTGAAACTGAATAATCGTGCTCGAGTCGAACTCTTCAATGCATTCAATATCGATGAGAGGGTTTTCAGGTTCCCCTCCTGTAGCTCTAGCTGTGCTCTACTATTTTGCTTGGTAACAGAATGTTATGTCTTTTGTTTGCCCGCCAATACTCCACGACAATCCCCTCTTCAAATTTATTGAAATTTAAATGGAGTGGGAAAATTATTTTCGGATGAGTCAAAGCATTTTAATCGAAAGGGTAAAACCTTTAAAAAAACAACAACAACAACCAAAAATTTATTCCAATATAATAAATATTTAAATTTCTTAAACTTATTCAAATATGGTAAATATTTTAATATTTTTCAAAACAAAGGTGGATGCTATGTTGGGTTTGCAAATCACTCTTTTTTTTTTGTTATTTTTTTTTTTCATGGTATATGATTAATCTAGATTCATCTTAGCTTCCAATCTATCAAATGTCTATAGAAATCAAATCTAAGGAATTTTGCATTTCAAGAGATTTAATTCCTCTCTCTCGGCCTTGGTAGATCTAGAGTTAAAATATATCTAGATTGGGTTAATTATTAATTTTATGTTTTTAATTTTTATTTTATTTTGACAAACTCTAACTGTTAAAGATAACATTACAACGTTTTGACCATGGGAGAAGAATTCAACACTGGAGAAACCCTAGAGGCCCAAGGAAAAATTGCAAGCGGAGAAAGGGTCGTAGTTTTGACAAAGAGTGAACAGGATCTAGACAATGTGATCGTTGATATCCTTGTCAAAATGCAAAATAAGATTAAATGGTAACAATGAGTTTTTTATCCACATGATATATATTTTGTACAAATATGGTGGCCATGATAAACCCTTTGAAGACACGCAATTATTCATCAAATATTTTTTTTAGATGACATTTTGACTGCTTACTATTGGACCCACATGGAGGAGGAGGAGGAGTTGGTGGATTATGAACTAGAGGAGGGGGGTTTTCAACAAATTTGGTCTAGTTCCAAGGATTTTATCCATTTTCATTTCAAAGTCAACTTAGAAGGTCACCATACTATAGTTTCTAGGCCTACCAGATCTTTAGAAAGCAAAGTTAAGAATTCAATAGGCAACTGTCTAGCGGTTCGAAGGCCCTAACCCCTACTCCAGCCATGCACTATTTGGGTCCTTTAGTTTCGGCTAGCCCAGGGCCTGAAGACGTTTGTTAGGGGCTAGAGAACTCTTCTTGGGGTGTTTGGCTCTAAGTTTAGTTTCCCTATTGTCCTAAATATTGGAGGAAGACATATAATGTGTTACAACTTCCTTAGGGTTTTCAGAATTTTTTGAACACAGTGGGGGTTCTTCACTCTCGTAAGCCTCTCTGGATAGTTTTCTTATATGTCCTTCATCTCAAGTGCCATCAGCCTCACCCTCCTTCGGCGAGCTAGTGAAGGAGAGCCTTGCCTCAACAACGGAAGAAGGTCAAACTAACATCATAAATGGGCTTGTGGTTTTCAGGGAGAAACACCCTTGTGAATAAGAATGAGTTATGATTCAAAATGAATCTGAGAAAGCAAGGAAGTGGAAAATCCATTGTAGTGTAAAGAAGAACAAATTCCTTCGTTCTCTATTTTTGGGAGTCAACGTCACCATTCAAAAGACTGAGGAAATGTCCCAAAAATACTTGGCTGGGTAAGTAAGGGGTTGAAAATTAAGGTCCTCAACCCTAAATGTGTGGGCAGACAAGGAAATCTTACCTATTGTAAAATTTCCTACAGAGGTGTCGCTATTAGCCCAAGGTTGGATTCATTTGTGCTTCAAAGATGTAGCAGACACCCGAGAGGTACAACAAATGGTTTAGAAAATTGATTCATCTCCTATCCTTGTCAATTTCTAGATGTTCCTCTTCGATGCAAAGTAGGAGAGACTAGATATGGCCCCAATCTAGGTTCATCTTCCAAGTCTCCCTCCTAGCTATCGAGACACCCTAATTTTCAAAGATATAGGTAACTCATTGGGATCTTATCTAGCCCATGAATCTACATATTTAGAGATGGGAATTAAGACATACACCCATATTTTGGTTAATATGGACCTCAGATAAGGGCTCATAGAAGGTGTTGTAGCTCCTACAGATAGCCTTGAGTTGAAAAATACTAGTGCCTAGGACATGTTAAGATCGGAGGTTAAATATGGACAACTATATGAATGCCTCTAACAGAAAATGGGTCAAGAGAATAATGGTTTTGGTGATTCAAGGATGGAGAAGACCATTTGAGCCTAATTCATGTGAATTTCCTATATTCACGAGTGCTCAGGAGGCTATGTGGCTTGATGGATTTTAAATGGGCCAAGTATAAAACAATGAGCAAAAACCTAAAAAATATGCAGAGGCGTTGAGAGAGAATGGAGAAGGAACCCACAAGAGACAGGCAGGGTAGGAAGGGGTAGATGGAATGAATGAGGGAAGTATGGATTTCGCTCACCATCACACTTAATCAATGACACTTTCCTCTTTCAACTAAATTAAAAGGCAGATAGATTCATTTTAAACACTTTGATAGTTAGGATTTCCCTTCCTTTCTCCTTCTCCACTTTGTGTGTGGTCACAGGCCAATAGAAGGCATGGATATCGGGATTGGGGTGTAGTGTATTCAGATATTGGGTTATGAAGGAATACATTTTAGGTGTAGGCGGGGCCATATGTATGGGCACCTGGCTAAAAACTATAAGCTTCCACTTTTTGCGTAGGACTATCCATCAAGAGGCAAGGACATATTAGGTTAGAAAAGGGTTCTAGATTGGAGATTTTGGGCACTGAGGAAAAGCTATATGGTGCAACTCCTCTCTGCAAAACATCCTCCATGTCGTTGGTGACAATTGTTAGGAGATGGTGTTTATGTTTACAGTTGTCTAAAATCCCTACTAAATGGGTGGAGTTTCATTTCCTTGGATGCTAATGGAAGGTTTTAGGGTTTACTAGTTGGATGCAAAGCCATAAATATTTGGGTATTCAATTCTTGGGGTTTGGATTCTAGTTTTTCCATTGAGGACAGAGAGCGAGAAGTGGAAGGAGATATGGAGAGGGGGTAGGGAGAAGGAAAGAAAGGGAGGGAGGGAGGGAGCGAGATGGAGAGAAAGGGAGAGCTGGAGACTAACAATTATGCACACTATTTGTTTGTCTTTATTAGAACGAAGGCTTGAGATTGTATTTTGTTGAGGAAAACGAGAGAGCAAACCCTAATTTTGGGGGATGAAATGGTTATGGTAGCAAGGAATCTTTTGAATGAAACATTTATTTTTCATGTTGTAAAATTCCACCTGTGTAAGCAAACTACAAATGATGTTCAAACCAAGTTGTAAAAATCTAGAATCTTTATTAAATGTAAAATAATTTTATTGTTGAGAACTATCTAGGCTAGGAATGAAAGTCCAACACCTTCCATTAACCAATTTTCAGTACACACTTCATTAGAGGCCTCTTTTATACTCAATTTAATATCAATTTTATGCTTAAATGCTAGGACTGCCACACAACTTCCCTCATTCCATGCTTTACTATATGCCTCTTATATATCCATAGCTTGTTTATCATGTAGGAACCTCTAGGACATATGAATCCAGCACATGAATCAACCCCTAGAAAAATACATTATATGCTTCCTCATAATTAAGGGGTTTATTATAACTCTTAAAGGAAGTTTAGATTATTGGTTGTGGGCTGATACAAACCTTTTTATTGAAGATATAGTTATGATTATGAGCCTTGGAAACTTAACCTAAATCCCATGAAATTCTCTATCTCCAATCCATATCTAGGTTGATTACTCATATTTTCTTATCCTTAATACCTTGTTTAGAATTAGATAGGTCTAGTATCGTACCTAGCCTAGTCGTTAGCCCATGTGATTCTCTAAAACTACGCTACATGCATTGATTATCGTACTCCTTAAAGGTTAGTTTCACAAGTGTGAGTGTTTTTCTTTGACATCCCAACTTGTACAATTATCCCATAAATTAGATTTATTTCCAAATACAAAGAAGCACATATGATATACCTTCAACATTTGTGTATTTTCCATCTCTAGTGCTCTGTCGAATTTCTTCTTGTGCCAAATCAGACCATAATCGCTCCCAATCTAGAAGCTTCTCCCTCCCATTAACAAAGTCCTGGGATATATGCCACCTCTTGGGAAGTCCTATAAGAGCTAGGCTCACCAAATCATCTGAGGCAACATAGATCCCAACACTTCCAAGCTCATCTTGACATTGAGTGAACTTGGTCAAGTATTTTTGGATCGTGTCGCCCTTCTTCATTTTGATCTTCCTGAGCTTGTCTTTCAGCACCAACTTCCTGTGGTTGCTGCTATTCAGGTACAAATATATTAAGGCCTTCCACATTGAAATGGTTTCACCTTCTCATGGAGGCTTGAGACACTATGGCCTCGAACTCCCTCTAACAAGATCCTTCTCGCCTTTGCAACCAGGGTGTGTTAGGAAGTGCTAGGGTGTGTTAGGGAGTGTAAAAGCATGCCCAGGATTGTAGGGGATGTTAACACATGCCACATAGTGCTAAGGCATTTGAGACATGTCAGGTGTTATGGAATGTCAAGATGTAAATTATGTTGCTTAGTTGTTTTATGACCACAGTTGGATGTGATGAGCTTTGTATTGGTAAATTTTTAAGTGGGATGCGTTGAGATTGGACACGAGTAACCTAAGATGAGTTACAAGTAGTTCTTAGGTGAACAAGGCATATGTTGAATTTCCACAACACATGAGAATATGGGTTTGGTCTTAGAATATTTGATGCAAACACACAAAAGTGCCACAACACATCTACTTTTCACAACAAAATCTACACACATCAAGGAATCATGAACTAGTACACATGAAAAATTTTAAATTTTTCAAAACGTTCTTCGTTAAATTACAAACTATAATAGAATAGGCTAGAGCTCGCATACCTGGGATCATGGCCCTTTACAATCACACTGGTATAACTAGGGCTTGGTGTTAGTCCTTTGACAACCAATCTACCTTGAACAAGACAACACCTGACCCATTTTTTTATGGTGGCCACACATATCCCTTTTAGTCCACATGTCCTGAACACATCTGACAGGTCCTCTTGCCTCTCGTTATGCGACTCCTCAATCTGCCTCTATCAATGAAATCAACTCCTTTAGGTTACTGAACTTGGATAAAAACCCCTTTAGGTTATGGGTTGTGATAAGGGAACCCCTAATCCAATTATCACAACTAGAAATAGGCTTATGAACACCATCAATATCTATTGTAAGTGTTGTGATGAAAGCAATAATGAATACAAAATTTGTGGTCAATAGGACAGGGAAAAAGTATGCCAGAAACATAGTAGGAAATTTTGGAAAAAAGGTTTAAGTAACCGGGAATGCGCTTCCGCTCTTATCTCCTTAACCTTGCTCTTCTTTAAACTCTTTAAACCCTCCCTGTAATGGGAGCTTGCTCCTTTTCATTTACAACTCCTTATGTGAGAGAACACTACAAGCTCCATCTCAACATGATGAAGTGTATATATTGTGAGTAATTCAAATCAAGGCTTTGCAAATTATCCAGCTGTCTACATTTGGTATACATGATAATAATGGCAATACCCACAAACACATATCCTCGTAACCAATACCTAGTTCTCTAAGAATCAAGTAATGTTTCTAATATGCTCAATTAGAGATCAAGGATTCTCCTAGGAGGTCAATTTGCTGGTTTGGGGTGTTGTTTTCGGCCTTGGATACTTGGTGGTTAAGGGCTTCAAGGGTCAAGCGTTAAGGGCCAAAGGGATTTAGGGTCAGAGGAATTAGCAGTTAAGGACTCAATATTTAGGAGATTTAGGTGTTAGTGGTTAAGGGTTTAGTAGTTAAGGTTTTTAGTGGTTAAGGGTCACAGGTTAAGAGGATAAGGATTTATGGCTTAGGAGGTTCATGAATTAATATAGGTTAGGGGTTAATGTCATAAGATTTAATGAATGAAGGGGTTTATGGGTTATGATTTATGAGTGCAGGGGTTAAGGGAATATGGATTGGGGGTTAAGGGGATAGGGAATTTAGTGGTTATGGGTTAAGGGCTTATGTTTTGTGATAATTGGACTCCTAATCCCCTTATCACCACTATTTTGGGTTCCTCTATCAATTGCTCTCACTTCCTTCCCTCTAGGTCCCCTAGGCCCTATGAAATTAGGTCCTAAGCCCCCTTCTCATTCTCTAATGCTAGGATTATAGATCTTACTAAACCATGCTTTCACCTCTGACTTCTACACATACATGCTACCCTTGTGTCCCCTTCGCCTCTTCAAGACACCATAAGATACCCCCTCCCCCCCATAAACTTTTTTATTATGTCATTCCACTTTTCCTAATGTTATGACCCCCCAAATTTGGTCTCAATGCCCCTACAAGTACACCCTTGGCCCCCCTTGGCTAAGGGAGTAAACGTATTAGGGGTTATGGGTTGTGATAAGGGAGCCCCTAATCCACTTATCACAACTATAAATAGGCTTATGAACACAATCAATATCTATTGTAGGTGTTGTGATGAAAGCAATAATGAATACAAAAGTTGTGGTCAATAGGACAGGGAAAAAGTATGCCAGAAACATAGTAGGAAATTTTGGAAAAAAGGCTTTAAGTAATCAGGACTGCGCTTCCGCTCTTATCTCCTTAACCCTACTACTTCTTTAAACTCTTTAAACCCTCCTTGTAATGGGAGCTTGCTCCTTTTCATTTACAACTCCTTACGCGAGAGAACACTACAAGCTCCATCTCAACGTGATGAAGTGTAAATATTGTGAGTAATTCAAATCGAGGCTTTGCAAATTATCCAATTGTCTACATTTGGTACACATGATAATAATGGCATTACCCACAAACACATATCCTTGTAACCAGTACCTAGTTCTCTAATAATCAATTAATGTTTCTAGTATTCTCAATTAGAGATGAAGGATTCTCCTAGGAGGTTAATTTGCTGGTTTGGGGTGTTGTTTTCGGCCTTGGATACTTAGTGGTTAAGGGCTTCAAGGGTCAAGCGTTAAGGGCCAAATGGCTTTAGGGTCAGAGGATTTAGCGGTTAAGGACTCAATATTTAGGAGATTTAGGTTTTAGTGGTTAAGGTGTTTAGGGGTTAAGGGTCACAGGTTAAGAGGATAAGGATTTATGGCTTAGGAGGTTCATGGATTAATATAGGTTAGGGGTTAATGTCATAAAATTTAATGAATGAAGGGGTTTATGGGTTATGATTTATGAGTGCAGGGGTTAAGGGAATATGGATTGGGGGTTAAGGGAATAGGGAATTTAGTGGTTATGGGTTAAGGGCTTATTTTTTTGTGATAATTGGACTCCTAATCCCCTTATCACCACTATTTTGGGTTCCTCTATCAATTTCTCTCGCTGCCTTCCCTATAGGTCCCCTAGGCCCTATGAAATTAGGTCCTAAGCCCCTTTCTCATTCTATAATGCTAGGATTATAGATCTTAGTAAACCATGCTTGCACCTCTGACTTCTACACATACATGCTACCCTTGTGTCCCCTTGGCCCGTTCAATACACCATAAGATACCCCCCCCTCTAGAAACTTTTTGGTTATGTCATTCCACTTTTCCTAATGTTATGACCCCCCAAATTTGGTCTCAATGCCCCTACAAGGACACCCTTGGTCTCCCTTGGCTCATAGAGTAAACGCATTAGGGGTAATGGGTCGTGATAAGGGATCCCTTAATCCACTTATCACAACTAGAAATAGGCTTATGAACACCATCAATATCTATTGTAGTTGTTGCGATGAAAGCAATAATGAATACAAAATTTGTGGTCAATAGGACAAGAATCATCAAGATGTTGAACCATACAATGTAAAGATGGTTTTCAATGCTAGCTAGTGATCTAGTCACATAAAAGAGTCCCCCATAAATTTGCGCTTTGGGACACCCCTAGGATTCAATAATTAATCTAAAGTGAGAGGATTCGTTGCTAAGGTGACAATGGAAACGACCTTGGGTTGACGCAAAATGACACTTGGTGATCCTTACAAAACTAGGGTGTCGGTTTCATCATCGACAAGAGGCACAATTGACAAGTGGCAACATCTCACATTTAAGGGACTTAGCAACAAATATTTATGCATTTTTTTCCACTGAGGGTACCTTAATTCACATTTCCTAAGGCACAAATCACATATTTGGATGAATTTTGGATAACACACGATCGCACAATCACATATAAGTAAGAGAAAGAAGTTATCAATCGCACAACACAAGATGTAGCTGGGGAAGCAACTGCTCAAAAACATTTATCTCTATTTTTTATTAAGTCAAGGAATCATGAAACAATACAATGCTTAATCTCTCTTGATATTCCCCAGCACTCTGCCAATTGTCTCCTACTGATCTAGAAAAATCGGTCTAATACTTAGCCAATTCTCAGCCTGCCTTGCTCACACAATTCCTATGGAATTATCTCCATATTAATTAGGAAAATCAACCTTCCTTCATTGCACAATCCATCATGGCATCCTAATGACTTTATAATTGCACATTGGAAATTTTCTATAAATACAACTGATAGTTATGTTCCTCTGAACTGTGTTACAATGAGGATGAAGGGTCTTTTTTATTATTTAAAAATAAGATAAAACCCTAACCCGAGGAGATGTAACACCAAGAGTTTATGGGCCCCATTGGGGTTAGTTGGGCAGCCAACTTTCTGGGGTCATAACTTGGTCATATGATCTTCGTATGACGCACATGATACCTCGTTAGAAAGATCTCTCTGAGGACTACAACTACTAGTGCGATTTCTATGAAATCGCTAAACCTTTCATGCCCAAAAAAGCGTCATTTGGGGCCTCAAAACAGCTCCTGAAGTTCAGGACCCGAAAAACTGACAAAAATAGTAAATTGTGCTATAATTAAGGAAACTGAAAAACTGAAAGAGACAATGGTGAGGGCCCAAGTGGAATAGGCGAGTGGCCACCAATATCCACCTCGATCACCTTAAATCAAATTTCTTGAGCTAACTCAGTCATCATGACTTAGTTAACTAACAAAAGTTGTTATGAGACGAAAGTACAATTTATTGTCCAATTTATTTAAGGGGAAAATAAATTAGACGCCTCACATTCCTCACTCCTGGTACATCAAAATTCCTCACCGGTGTGGGTGCATTTTTTTTGTCCTTTCTAGTTTCCAATTTCACTGTTTCTTGTTGCAAATTTCAACACTCCCTCTCAATAAGAAAGGAATTCAATATATCTCCATCCAGTACCTTTGGAATGTTCTGCATGCTACACTTCTCTAGTGTTTTTTGCACCTGCAAATCCTGAAACTGAATAGCCTCCAAACAACTTACTCAGTATAATGCATCTGTCATCAGAGTCTTCTGACTGCTGCTAGCTACTGCACCTGTCTAGTACTGGATTCTCTGCGCTACTGCTGACATCTGCATCCGTGCCCTTTGAACTATTGCTAGCTCTGATTTGTGATCCAGTATTTGACATCTATCACTCTGATTTCTGTCTTGTTGACATCTGACTACATAAATCTAACTGATCCTTCCTACTACTATTATACTGTGGGCTCCTCGTAGCCAGGTTTGATCCATGAGACACACCATCTCAATGGACCTTGCCCAAATTTTTTATCTTGGGATTATGTCTACACATCACCCCACCGTACACCTCGAGGTATGGCTACTCCCTCTTCCCATCTAGCTCAAAATTTCCCCCTCATGGAGGTCTTTGCTTGAGTGGACGCTTCCACTCAGTCTCCTCTCTGCTTCTCCAATTGTGGCAGCGACTCCACAACCTTCTAAGACTGCTTCTCATGAGGATGCATGTTGAGAGGTAATTTATGCTCCCTTTAAACCACCAAGTCTCTAACTTTTGCCTTTCTCCTCAAATATTTGCATGCATCTGGTACCTCAATTACATATAGGTTCTTGACTCGCGCACAGTGTAATTGTCCCGACGTTACAAAAATTTTCTAAAAAAAAGTTGATTTTAAATCGATGATATCTCCCTTATCCGAGCTCCGATTTGACCGATGTGTTTTTTTTTTTGGGGGGGGGGGGGTATATTTTCGCAAGGAATCCAAATATTCTATTTGTTTTTGAAAATTTTACACCAAAATATTCAAATATTCTCTGCAAACTCACCACCCAAAAAATTCCTGCTCTGATACCATGTAGAAAATATAACCAACGAGATTCAATCTAATCTTGTAATCTAGTAAAACAAGATATTGAATCCTTCCTACAATTTGCGGAAACAAAACACGATCGCGCAATCACATATAAGTAAGAGAAATAAATTATCAATCGCACAACAACAAGATGTATTTGGGGAAAGAAACTGCTCAAAACCCCTCTATCTCTATTGTGTATTAAGTGAAGGAATCATGGAACAATACATTAATGCTTAATCTCTCATGAGATTCTCCAACACTCTGTCAATTGTCTCCCGTTGATCTAGGCAAACTCGGTCTAGTACTTAGCCAATTCTCATCCTTACTTCAGCCTGCCTTGCTCATGCAATTCCTAGGGAATTAACTCCCTATTAATCAGGAAAATCAGTCTTCCTTGATTGGGCAATCCATCATGGAATCCCATTTACTTTATAATTTCACGTGGGAAATTTTCTCTGAATACAACTGATAGTTATGTTCCCTTTAACCTCTGTCTCAACTGTGTATTCCTCGAAACTGACATGCATGCAACTATTAATAGCGAATTATCAGTTATATGATTTATCACTCATTGTGAATTAAATATAATTTAATTCAATGGACCTCTCACTAGCTCATCACTCAGTTAGAACCAGTTAAACTGATTTTAACGCATTTAATTGAGTTAATTACACTTGCACCCTACTAATGCATCAACTTCAATTGGACCCAAAAAATATTAGAATCCCTCTAGATGCCTCATCTCAGACCCTCAAGTACTTGAATTTCTTGAGCTAACTCAGTCATCATGACTTAATTAACTGACACAAGTTGTTATGAGATGAAATTACAATTTATTGTCCAATTTATTTAAGGGAAAAATAAATTAGATGCCCCACATTCCTCACTCATGGTGCATTAAAATTCCTCACCAGTGTGGGTGCATTTTTTTTTTTGTCCTTTCTGGTTTCCAATCTCACTGTTTCTTGTTGCAAATTTCAATATTTCAGAATTTGATGCGGCCTTCACACAAAGACACCATTGAAATCACATGCCCATATTCTCATGAGAAACCTCTCTTAAGCTCGATCTGCCAGAAGAGAACCAACAATGTGCCATCCTACCTCCTAGCACAAACTGACCCTTAAGGTATGCAACATTCTTCTGAATCCTCACATGATGATCTTGCTCTTGGAGGATGATCATGACCTCCCTTTAGCAACCCTTACTCTCCCTCGTACTCAACCTACTTTAGGACTACATCTCTCTTCACCTCCTTGATGTGCCAGATAGTGGGAATACATGTCAAACATGCTAAGATGTGCTAAGTGATGAGGCATGCCAAGATGTGCAAGGGTGTGTCAATGCGTGTCAGGGACTGTCAAGACAAAAAAAGGGAGAAAAAAGTTAAACTACAAGGAAATGAACACATAAGAGAGTTAATAAGTCATCAATTTACCTTTTCCAAGAGGGCATGCTAGGCACACCAACACTAGGCAGCAATAGGTGCCAAGTGCAAAGTCTTAGTGCATTCTAAGTGCCAAGTATTCCTTTGTTGTTTCGCATCTACTTTCCAACAATGGATAATCACAAATAAATTTAATATTAAACCATGTCAAATCATACCAAGGCATCTCAATGTATTCCATACATGCTAAGACTTTCCAAGTGCCAATATGTGTCAGGGACTAGTGTTATGCATGTTATGAAGTGGAAGGGAATGTTGATGAGTGCTAAGGTGTGCTAGAGAGTGATAATGCATGTTGATTAGTGTTAAGGATTACTAGGAAAAAACATTAAGGGAGCACTAGGTAAAAATTCATGGAAGTTAATGAATATGAGGAACGTGTGCCAGAGACTAGTGTTAATGAGTGTTAGTTGTCATGCCAAGGAGGGACTGATCACAAAGTATGCTAAGCATTGGTAAGGCAGGCTAGGGAATATCAAGGCATGTCAAGAATTCCCAAAGTGTGCTTGGGAGTTCCAGGGTGTGCTAATTATATCATGTGCCAATTAATAGTGTCAAGATATGCCAATACATGCTAGGTGCTAAGGATGTGGTGCAGGGTGTCAGGGTATGTTAATATGTGTCAAGGCAATAAAAGGAAGAACCGATAAGAGGGTTAATAAGTCAGGACTTTATATTTTTGAAAAGGGGCATGCTAGGCACACTAGTAATAGGTCCCAATACATGCCAAGTGGCATTGTGTACCAAGTGCTAATGTATGTCAATGTATTCAACCAAGGTGTTCCAGGGCATGCTAGGGACTATATGCGGCATGCCAACACATGCTAGGAGAGTTCGATGTTGTGCTAGTGCATGCTACCATGTGCTTGGGCGTCAGTGTCATCACAATATGTTCTAGGTACAAATATGTTCCAATACATGTGGGGTGCTAAGAAATGTTAGTGTGTGCCAAAGCATTAATTTTAAGGCGTGCCTAGATTGGTGAGGATTGTTAGGTCTTTCTCATTAATAGAATTGTTAAAGCTTGATTATGTATTAAATAATATATTTCCTACACACAATAATATAACTTTATCTAAAGGGAATTTTCTAGATAATAAACTTAATATATATGAATCATGTGTTGACTCATAGGAAATCTCTATTCGACTAGTCATTACTCGAGGGAAATGATACACACTAATTACTTCTAAAAAATTGATTGACCCTAACCACTATGGCCTTGGACATATTATAAAAAATACTCCACAATAATGGTATTAAATCTTTAACTTTTGACAAAAAATATATTAACAAGCACATAGCGTCATCAAAAACTCATTGTAATGATCAATGATGACGGGCATTTTTTGACCGTGACCAAAAGTAACAAAAAGAGCATTGGTGAGGGTCATTAAAATTTCGTCACTAGAAGTGTCACCAAAGAGAGAATTAGTGATGGGCCTTTAATGACCCTCACCAAAAGTGTCATTGAAAAAGTCTTTGGTGACGGACCATAAAGGACCATCACTATATACACTTACAGTGACAGTTTTTTAATGATCAATGATAACGGACTTTTTTTGACCGTCACCAAAAGTAACAAAAAGAGCATTGGTGAGGGTCATTAAAAGTTCGTCACTAGAAGTGTCACCAAAGAGAGAATTAGTGATGGGCCTTTAACAACCCTCACCAAAAGTGTCATTGAAAATGTCTTTGTTGACGGACCATAAAGGACCATCACTATATACACTTACAGTGACGGTTTTTTAAGGACCGTCACCATATGTGACATTGGTGACGGACCTTAAAGGTCCGTCACAAGCATGACCCTCACCAATGTGCTTTTTTCTTGTAGTGCAAATTATTTCTTTAAGAGATTTGGGATGACAAGGAAGAGTTTAAGAACTAAACTTTTGATATTGCTTGTGTTAATTTAGCTAAAGCTGATTTTTAAGATAAGTTGTCGTAAAAATAAACTCTTATGTTATAGTTTGAGATCATCAAAATGATAATAAAAGAAATATTTAGAGTTTTAAATTAAAATCTAAATGGAAGCAATTTTGAAAATTAACTCGATATTCTTTCTTTAATCCTAGAATTCTCTTTAAATATAGAGTTAATAATTTCCCATGAATGAAACCAAAGTTGAATAGAAAAATTCCTCTTACTAACAGTTGATAATACCACTAAAAGAATATGTATGAGGATTTTCAACGTAATTGAAAATGATCTATCGTGAAATGAACTTTATTGAAAAGGGCAAAAATTTAAAATGAAAGAACTAAGAATGAAGACAAACAAGTTTTTTAAGAAAACAACTCAAACAAGATGATGATGTTTTGACAAAAACATTAAGTTTGTGTTTTCAAATATTCATCAAGTTAAGTCATTATCTTTTTTATTTTATTTTATTTTTTATTTTTTTAAAAAGAGTTATCTTGTTCCTAAGTTTATTAAAATCAAATTAATTTAAATGAAATATAGCAAACCATAAAGAAGATCATCAAGAGAATAGATCATGAGAAATATCTTTATAAGATAAAAAGTGTAAAATGATGAATACATTTTACAATTAAAATTTTTATCTTGTAAGATGTTTTTTTTTTAAGTGTTGCTCCTATTTTATATGCATTGCTGCAGTTTTAAAATTTTTATTCAAATGCTTTAATAGGAATTTTGCCAATTTTTCTTAAAACTTATTTTGTAAGTCTTTAACGATGATTTTTTTAAATTAAGACTAACAATTAGTTTTCAAAAAAAATTATAAATGAAGTAAGAAGCAAAATTTGGAAAAGGAAAAGGAATTCCCTATATGAATCATAGTGATTTTCTTTTCTGAATTGCTTTCCCTAGCAAAACCAAATCCTCGAATTGCACTCATAAAAATCTACAAAAGAAAGAAGACAAAGATAAGAAAATATAACTAAAATAGAAAATAAAATAAAGGAACAAATGAAAAATGAAGATCAACATGTACACAGACCTGAGAAAAAATGCATACCAAATTACCTTGTGAATCTTGACGTCTTCGTATGAAGAGTATATAAAAAATAGGCAAGACTAGTTACATTTATCTCAAAGTTTGGATATGTTGAAAATCATGAATTATTGAATCTAAAAACTAAACGATGCTACAAGGATTCTTCACATGATATAAAAATGAATTGACATATGAATAAAGTGAGATGATGAAATATTGTATGTCATCGTTTGAAATTTTTTCTTGTGAATTTCCTTTTATTAAACATTATTTAAAATGTAAATTTAAATCATATTGCAATTGTATGAGAAGAAAGTGGAAATGAGCCTTATAGTTTGAGTTAACATCTTTGAATGTGGGGTTTATCATTTCTTAAATGTAAAAATTTGTTTTACCAATAGAAACCTCAAAAATGCGAAGAATGCCAATTAAATGTCTAATAAGGTTCCATCCTTATTTATCATAATTGCATTATTTGGAAAACAACAAAAATATGAAATACAATTAAATTTATTCCTACTCTAAACCTTTTGAAGGAAAATGACTAGGTAAAGTATTTCCAATGTAACCAAGCACTAATTTTATTACCTGAAAAAATATACATTACATGTGTTAGAAAAATATAAATCTTAATTATTAAACTATATACAAAAATTCTCGAATATTTATACATGTTAATTCCTAAAAATGAAAATAAAAGAAATTTAAAATTAGAAAATTTTATACTAAAATGATTTTCTAACTGAAAATAAAATTTATCGAAATATGTACAATCTAAAGGGTTAGAGATGTTACCTTTAAGGATCCACCAAGGTTCTGTTTTTGAAAATTGTGTAATATGGGAAGTATTAACATCAATTCTTTCTAGGTTTTTGTAGAAATTGTCATTTTCCCTTATGAGACGTTGATCATTGTCATAAGGAGAAAAAGAAGGAAAATCCTTATCGGAATCTATTATGTATACATCAGAATTAAGACAACTGACCATCTCATGATTAATATTGAAAAATTGTGATAGAGTTTGATGATCTAAATCGTAATGGAAGGGGGAAATTTTGAACTTATCAACTGATCTAAACTCATGAATATCGTAATTATCAAATATCACATCCTTTTCAAATGATTTGCAAGTATCTTGAATATTGTAGAAAGGATGGACAAAGGTTTCCAGATTCATATTGATAAGTAATTGATCATTAAAAAATACCCCTCGCATTTTATGATGTAATTCATTCTTAAGTTTTGAACTAGCAAATATTCCAACAGGTTGACACATACAATGATTAGGTTGCAAATAATGATAATCTTAATGTAAGTTAGGTGAATTTTCTTCAAGATGGTCATTTTTGTTTCCTTGGATTAATGATGTGTCATCTGTTGTCGCAATAGATTTTAGCTCATTTTCAAAAGAAGAATTATTGTTATGATCGTTCCTTAAATCTTTTTGTTGTATAGAATCCGATTATATTGAATTTGACTCATTATCATAAACATTAGGAGGTACCATAAAAACGTCTTCAGATGTAAGTTTCTCTCCTGATGTTGATAGTTGAGATAGATTAAAATTTTTATTTAAGGATTCAATAGGATAAACAATAGAAACAATATTTAATGTTGGAGATTCCTATTTGTGTTCCATATAAGTTTTTATATTATGTTTTTGAACAACAAAAGTAAATTTCTCAATCAAAATTTTCCTAAGAGGTAAATCGTAATAATAAAATCTGTAGCATAATAACATAAATCTATCAGAAAATTCGCTAACAATTTCAATATCAAAGATTCTAAGTTCATCAAATTCTAATCATAACTTCTCATAGTTGTAATTGTGATGAGCAGAAAAGAATACTTGCATAAAGTGATTCCAAGAGTGAATACACCTAGCTGGTAGGATCTCATACCATTCTCGAATCCTTCCTTAAAGTGTCAGAGTGAATAACCTGAAAATTTCATTATCTTTAGTGATGTTGAAACATTTGCATTTATGTATAAATTTATCAACATGATCTAAAGCATAAATGAAATTTTTACCATCATATTGCAGTTCATATATTGCTTCAAGTTGTCTTTTGGGTATACCTCTGGTAGGCTTGCGTGAACTAAAAGCATGACCCAATGTAGGAATACAAATAGGAGCCATGGCTAATTAAAAATGTTAAAACAAGATTTCATGTAGATTAAGTAGCTTAGGCCCTCCTTCTAGCGCCAAAAATGTTGAAGCCTCGAAAATCACTGCAACAACATTGGGGGATAACCACCCAGTCCAGAGCTTAAAGTAGCTCCTTTTCTATTTGGAGTAGTGGCTCTGACTGGTTAACTTAGGTCCAGTTACCTTTTCTCAAACTCCGATTACTTAAAATACAACTTTCATTCATTAACGGAGAAGAGATATCAAATCAACTCTCCTACTGATTAGGTAAGAGAGTTGATCCTTAAGTTGATCTGGGGCTCAGCCAAGCCACGACTAAGTTATGTCTTACAATTAGCCTAACTATTCTAACCTAACTAATTTTATATTATTAAATTACTGTTAATTGTTGATCCTAAATGACACTGATAATGTTATCCCTATGAAACTTGTTAGTTTAATATTATCTATTAATCCTAAAATAACACACTATCAATGCTACACTATTGTTAAAGTCTTTATGTTAAGTATTAAAGTACTCCTATTTATCTCATATGTCAAATTTAAAATAATATATCCTATGTTATTATGATAATTTACTAACTATACTATATACCTTAAACTATAAAATGAAGTTAAATAAATAATATTATTATTATTCTAAGTAAACATTTAATAATATTTATTTAAATGCACTATCATAATTAAAATTATTCTAATTAAATTAAATTATTATTAAATATTAAATATTAATTAATATTTAATATGCTAAAAGTTAACTCTAAGAAATCTATGATAACCTGTAAGATGAAAGTGTAACTAAATGTTACTATTATTTATTCTAAGTAAACAATTAGTAAAATCTTATTTAACTTATACTACTATATTATTATTATTTATTGAAAGTGTATGTTACAAATTAATGAGAAATTAGTATGTTAAGGCTAACTCTAATAAGAAAAAATAAAAATGATTTCTAATGTTAATTGTTAAAAATAAATGGATTAATATACAATATATTATATTAATCTTTATTATTGATTTTTTAAATGTTTTGGATAAAGATTAAAATCAATCAAAAAGAGCTGGCTAATATAAGAACTGAATTGTGCCACTGAGAACCAAAGATGTTTGCCTTTTATGTAAATTTCATTTACATAAATGAAATTAATCTAAAACGAAAATCTTATCTCGGACTAAGATGGTATAGCCCTCTCTTAATCCGAGAGAAAATTAAAAAATAGGGGAAAGACAGGCTTATGATTGAATTCACTATTTAATTTCCATTAATTAAAAGAATAAATTCATATTTAATTAATGGGATAAAAGCAAAATACATTTGCAAGTTAGATATAAGAAATTATTATTTAATCGCAAATATATTTTAGTGAATTTGTTATAGATTTGATTTCATTCTGCCTCTTGGAGATAGCTCCTGCAAAGCTTCAAGTCATATTAAAATTGAACCAACATAAATCTTAAGTATCAATAAGAAATATACTTTAGAATAGAAAACGAAAATCAATTATAAAATAGGGAGAAGGACTGGTTTATGATCAAATTCGCCATGTAGTTTTTCATTAACTAAAAGAAAAAATTCATATTTAATTAATGAGATGAAAGAAAAATACATTTGCGAGTTAAATATAAAAAATTATTATTTAATTGCAAACATATTTCAGTGAATTTGTTATAGATCTGATCTCGTTCTGCCTCTTGGAGATAGCTCCTACAAAGCTTCAAATCATATCAAAATCGAACCAGCAAAAATGTTAAGCATTAATAAGAATATGTTTTAGAATAGAAATCGAAAATCCATTATAAAATAGGGGGAAGGACTGGTTTATGATCGAATTCGCCATGTAGTTTTCATTAACTAAAAGAATAAATTCAGATTTAATTAATGAGATGAAATAAAAATACATTTGCGAGTTAAATATAAGAAATTAGTATTTAATTGAAAATATATTTCAGTGAATTTGTTATAGATCCGATCTCGTTCTGCCTCTTGGAGATAGCTCCTGCAAAGCTTCAATCATATCAAAATTGAACCAACAGAAATGTTAAGTATCAATAAAAATATTTTTTTAGAATAGAAATCGAAATCAATTACAAAATTTGGACACAAATAAAAAATTCAGCGTTCAGGTAGAAATTTTTTTTTTTCTGAGAGAAAAAAACTACTGTATTATATTGAATATAAATACAGTACATATTTCTTACAATCTGTAACATCATGGTTTTTTGCACCTATCTATATCTGATACAAATATAATAACATACAACCATCTCTATAAAAATCATGAACGTTAAAACGCTTTAGTGTCTGGCTAATGAGATACAAATGCATGGTAAAAAACAACAGATATTCTCAACTTGATCACTTCCTTCTACTATAGGAAAAGCGCTGCCTAAGAGAGAGAGGAAATCAGCCATGTTCAAAAGTACTGATTAAAAATATAATAACCATATGAAACCATGAAAACACCATCTCGATACTCAACATAATTGTTGGGTTGTGCACGATACTTCCTGTTGAATATTGTATCTGGAAAAAAAACAACAAACTGATATTTATTCTTTGTATTGTATGTTGGCTCGCTTGCTAGATATTTGAGAAAGTTGCTGGGTTGTGCCTGTCATTCTTGCTGTAGCTGCATCATATACAAAAACCGCAACATAATCTTGTTCCTTTGTCAATTATGTAGGCTCGCTTGCAAAATTATTGGCCGGCTCGCTTGCTATTAATTGCAGGCTCGCTTGACACATATTCCAGGCCCGCTTGATATGTAATATAAGAGAATTATGTATCGAATACAAAAACTGTAACAAAAAAATAACTATGGAGAGTATATCAAAAAATCAAGGGATCGGAATATTGCCTGTCCATATCATTTGGTGGTTCCTATACTAAGATACCTGTAAAATATTGAAATTCATATTCACCACAATTTTTGATAACTTGCCAGCTCTTGTATTGTGCTCTCTATATATGTGGTTAATGGGCGGGCATTTCAGAAGTTCCCATAGATGTCTGGCCCTTCTATACCATCCATGATTAGTTATAGTAGTATTTTTCACTTTACCATTCATACAGTCAATGATGAGTTTTGAGTCTCCATATATCGAGACCCCTTGTATTCCAAATTTGACTGCTTCCAGTAGGCCACACCATATGGCCATGAGCTCTGAAATATTTTTAGATCCTTTACCACCATTCCAAGCAATCTCAATTCTTTCCACATCAAATAATTTCAGCCAGGCACCACATCCCATAATCCCTCCACTACATGCTCCGTCAAAAAATATAGCCAGTAGGGATATGGAGTGCGGCCTAATGCGTCTCGATATGTCCTATATGTCATGTATGTGAGGCACTCTTTCCTGAATCAATAACATGATTGCTTCATATACCCAACGAAAATTGATCGATACATCGTAAAAAATGAATCTATTTCTACATCTCCAAATTTCCCAGATAAAGTAAAAAGGAAGGGATTGGAAAAGTCCCTTGTACCTATCCCAATGGAGTGCAGCTTCCAGAAATTCATATGGAACCCATTCCGACCCCTGAATAGGTTTGTAGAATAATGACCATAACCTGACAACCCATGGGCAAGTGAAAAAGATGTGATTTATAGTTTCCTCCGCACTATAACAGAATACGCATCTACTGGGGCCATGATATCCTCTGTGAATTAGATTGTCCCAAGTTAATATCTTTTTCCTCCAAACAAGCCATCCGAAAAGAATAATTTTTGTTGGTAGATTCCTTTTCCAAAAAGCATCAAAATCCATCTCCATATGAATGAAATTGTGTTGGAGGGTAATATTATGATAAAGTTGTTTAACCACCAATGAGCCCTCCTTTAATATCCCCGCCCACGTTAGATAATCACCTTCCATATTATGGTTGAGTCCCACCCCCTGAAGACTTTCTCTATTCTTAGACCACTCCTGTGCATGCCGATCGGGTAATTCCAGCTGAGCCGTAGTCTTGAATACCGAGGCGTGATAGTCCTAGTGATCAATCAGTTGTCGGAGATAAAATACGACTCTCATGTAAAAGATGTGCTTTAGTCCATCACTCATATATAGAATTTCATTCAAGCCCTAAACCTTTTCCCCACTTAAATTTATTTTATGACCACTGTCAAATACCCATATCAGGCCTTCCACCAATATATTGTGCACTTTAATCAAATTGTTGAATATAGCTGACCCTCCTTTAGAAATATGCATCTGTCTCCTGTACAGGAAGACTAAGGTGTCTCGTTGACAATATTTTTCTTTGATAATGTTTGCCCATAATCCTTTTCCAGTGAGAGCCCTCCATAGTGATTTAGTAAGCAGAGCTTCGTTGAAGACTCTAGGATTAAGTATACCCCATCCTCCGAGCTTATTTGGACAAAACAACACCTCCAATTTACATAGGTGAATTTTTTTTTTGAATCCATCTCCCCCCACAAAAAATGAGACATATATCATCTGATTCTATCAATTATACCCTGTGGAAAATAATACAGATGTCCCCAATAGACAGTTAACTGAGATAATACTGCTTGGACCAATATGTAATGCCCCCCCAAAGATAAATATCTATGAGTCCAGTTTGATATTTTGTTCTTAAATTTCTCAACAAACCATAACCAGTCTTTGTTCTTGTATGCATTGGGTTTCATTCTGAAACCAAGATAAATGAAGCCTTCCATTGCACGAGTTTTCCCAACCCCCAAGGAACTAGAAATGAACGAAATCTCATCTATATCTCCCTGATCAAAGAGAATAAATGATTTACCCTTGTTCATACAAAGACCCGTCACCGCCGTGAAACGGTTCAGGATATATTTGACATATAACCAATATTTTCTCATTAATGCCCCAAAAATCAATAGATCATCAACAAAGAGTGAATGGGTAATACTTACAGCATTTGAGAAATTGAAACCAGCGAAGTATCCATCTCTGGTCGCCAAGTGCATGAGTCATCTGAATCCATTCATCAGCGATATAAAAATCAATGGAGAAAGCGTGCAACCCTGTCTTAATCCCTTTTCAGCGCAGAAAAATGGGGTAGGCTTCACATTGATTAGTACATCATATCTCACCGAAGCTATGCATCCCATAATCCATCTTAACGCACCCAGAGGAACCCCCATCTTTAGAAGTAATATTCTGATATACGACCAGTCAGCCCTATCATATGCCTTTAACAAATCAATCTTCATTATGATACCTTCTTTCCTGCCCCCATGCATAGAGTGTAACACCTCTTGAGCAATAGCCACTGTGTCATGTATGGACCTGCCTTTTAAAAAGCCATATTGTTCCTTCTTAATATGTTTTTCTAAAAAATCTTTCAGTCTATTAGCAATGATCTTAGATGAGATCTTGTAGATAAGATTACATAAAGATATAGGCCTATAATCGCCAAATGTCTCTGGTTCAGATATCTTGGCAATAAGAGCGATGAAAGTAGCATTCATATTAGAGGGGATATGTCCCAGTATCCGACCTTGTTCCACCACAGTGGTAATCTCCTCCCCCATGATATAAAAAAAATGACAGTAGAATTCTGCAGGCCATCCATCTGGGCCAGGACATTTATCATGTGCAAATAATTTCAGGGTGGAAAAAGCTTCCTCTTTTGTAACCTCAGCGTTTATTTTATGACAAGCCTCCTCATCAAAACATCTAGAGTAATTTTGTAATATCCATTCCTGACTGTCTGAAAAAATTTCATGATCTTTTTTATAAAAATCTGAAGAAAAAAAATGAATGCTTCTCTTCTAATATCCTCCTCCATATGAACAATGTCCCCGTTGTTCTTCTTGATGTACCATATGGTGTTTTCATTCCTTCGGGCGTTTGCGGTCTTATGGAAGAACTTAGTATTCAAGTCACCCTCCCTCAGCCAAGTGACTCTACTTTTGAGCTTCCAGGTGAGCTCCTCCGTTTTTAAAATCTCCATTCTTCTACGTTGTAGATATTCCATGTAGCATAGAGTCTCTTCCTCAGGAATGCTGTGTGCAAAGGATTATTGTATTCCCAATAGTTTATGCCTAATTTCCACCATCTCAGCCTTCATTTTCCTCTTTTTATTGATTTCCCATTCCTTTTTCATATTTTTGATATTCTGCATCTTGAGTGAAAAAGATGACCATCCCCCCGATTCCATAAAAGCGGAATCTATAACCCACTTATCTCTGATCAACTAATCATATTCCGAATCCATGAGCCAAGCCTGATTAAACTTGAAAGGCACAGCTTGGCTCCTTTGAGTGCCTTTCCAAGTCAAGTAAATTGGTTTGTGATCAAAGAGGTCAGATAATAGATACCCAGACCGAAAATGGCCCATTACAGTGAACAAATCTGCATGTACCATAGCCCGATCCAAACGCTTAGCAATGAAATCTTCTCCAGATCTGTGATTATTCCAAATAGGTTCCATAGGATTTGGCCTTATGTCCTTCAAAAGAGCCGCATCCAAGATCGAACCAATGACACCATCCAGAGGATCCATTCTTGACTTTGTACCCCAAGATTCATCAGAGTTTAAATTAGCATTGAAATCACCCATAACAATCAGATTTGGTAAAAAAAATATTCATGATTTCTTAATTTTGTCCCACAACCCAGCTCTGTTCTGACATGGCGCATACAACTTTATGATATTAATATCATAATTAATCTCCCTAATTTTCCCGGACAACAAGATACCTCCAATAAAATGATAAGCTCTAAATTTTGCTAGTTTAGGATTCCAACAGGCAACCAAACCCCCAACATGTCCATTTGCATCGACTCTAGCCGCCATCCATCCTTTGCAAATAGATAGCACGCATTTAATAGCCTTACTCCGGTCACATAAAGTTTCTTGTAATAAAATCATCCCTAGTCTGGATTCCAATACCAGCTTCTTTAGGCGCAATTTTTTGGAGGGGTCGCCCATACCCCTAATATTCAAAGAAATAATGAGAGTCATTTGGGACCCATCCTGGGGCATATAACTCTAAGGGCCCCAAAATCATCAGCAGAGGATACAGGAACATCTGTTAAATCAAGAATGTCATTGTGTATAAGCAAGCGCGTCTTGTTTCTCCCCTTCCCTCTAGACAGTCTATTCCCGGGAGCCAGCTTCTTCCTATCAACATAATTGGAATCATGTGTAGATAAAAGAGGACCAAATTTAGATGAAAAAGGAATTAGGTCGAAAAACGAGTAAGTGCTGCCGAGTCAATCTCGGGGTTATCAAAAAGGTTATCAATGTCGCTACCAACGAGTTCCTAGGAGTCTCATCATTAAAAGCCACATTCTCCGAGGGGTCGGTAGGGGAGGACGGGAGATGCGGTGCTCCAAAGGCAGACATGGAAGGAGATGGGGCATTGTGGAAAACCCTATGGGAGAGAAGCACCGATAGTCGCAGGGCGGGGAAGAAATCCGATCGCGAGGAAGGATAGTATCCGAGACGACAAAATATTTGAAGGGTTGTCGAATCGGGACAAAGTAGTGACCTTAGAAAGAGATAGCCCCACAAGTTCGGAAGGTCTAAGTAGGTAATTTCCATTTTCGCAGTCACTTATGCTAGATATGGGTATATATTCCGAGGGCAAAGGAAACCCTACGGGACCTAGTATTATCCATAGATATATCCCAGTCGGGTGGGTACCACAACAAATTCGTATAGACCCATAACGCATTTAGCTCCGAGGATCAAGACCCGCATACCTCGACATCCGCGGCCCGATCTTGATTGAGACTATCCAAATGATTCGAGAGCGATGAAATCCTAGAAGAGGGAGCAGATAAAACATCGTTACAATGAGATGCATCCAAAGAGATATCATGATCTGGATTACATGTCGGAGAGTCTCCACCGTTAGACAAGTCCCTAGGTTCCATCCTATCCGAGGGAGCTTCCGATCCGTGAGAGCTTCGTAGCCTAGTAGGAAAATTGCTTCTAAGATGCCCAAAGTCGATGCAAAATCAATAATCTAAAGGGTATCCCCCAATAATAAACCCTCTTCCTATATTTTCTCCGTCCCCAAACCAAATCAACCTCCGTCGACTGCGACCTCCCGTAAAACGGACTTTAACCAAAATCCAAGCTACATGTTTGTCGCTTGTACCTAATATCGCAGGGTCAATGTATCGAGTGCTCCCAATTATGTCCCCAATTGCACGCAGAGCCTTGAGTGTCCAGAACTCAAGGGGAAGTTCGGGAAATTTCACCCACAATGTTCGATTCATGGGTGCCTCTGAAGGGGATTAAATCCTAAATACCATGGTAGTAGTTGTAAAAAAGCTTTACCTTTGACCCACGGGTTATTTCAAATGAGAGCAACGTCCTTCTCATCCAGGAAATGTATGCTAATCCAATTATTTAGGAGAAGACTAACTTTTAGCGTGTAGCCAACAATGGGATTCCAGCGGACTTTGCCCATTCCGCCATGTTTATTTCTTGTCCCTCGACAAAGAGCCATCTCCCGATAAGTGCTCTCTTCTCGCAAGATGATAATGCGACCCCCATAAGTCGCCTTGTTCCATGACAACTTCCTTAATCACCATTGATGGTTTGTATACGACCTAACCTCTTATTCCCGGTTCTCCGTTTAGAAGCCCTCAAAGAATTGGGAAAAAGCTTTGCGATTCGAATGTCGAGAGAATAATCTGAGGAACACTCGATAAATTTTTTTTATGATTTCAATATGTTTTTTCCAATTCCTTTTGGCCATCCTTTCCGTTATCCACATATCCTTTCTTGTCATCGACTCTAATTCCAGCAATGAATGCCTCCCGACTCGACGTGTCCGATCCCAAGACATCCATCGAAATCGATGGAAAGATAAAGAGAATATAGTGACTCGTTCGACAGAATCCAACTACTCCGATCCGATAACAGTGAGGATGTCGTGATATGGCTCGCCCTAGAATCAATACGGATTATAAGATATGATGTGTCTATACTCGGTCCCAGTACACCAATAATATTACAATACCGACTACCTGTAAAGTCTATTAATGGTACCCGTCATACCAAATCAATTATCATCAAATTAGACAAATATATATCGTCGTAGCATACTCCGTTACCCCACGTCTCTTAAATGCGCGTGGAGAAAAGGGTCATTACCAACCGCCTTGAAACAATGCCATCCATCGACGTAAATGCTTCCGAAAAGTGGGCACCCCTCGAACAAGGAAATTTGAATTTTCCGGTATGTTAGTCGAGAATCCGATCAAATACTCATGAATGGAAATTCAAAATAATGCCAAAGCTTTGCTTACAAAATATGCGATCTTTTGAGAAATTGAGACCCATGATTTTATTACATGTAGAAATGCTAAGCAATATTACAAAGGCCAAAAAATCTCTTACAATCTTTACAATCACCTCCTCTACACAAAACGAAATGCCAAAAGTGCAGATTGAATGATAGCAAAAAATCCCCCTATGCTCGGATTACGACGCCTTCTCCTTCGATCTCGTAGCATCTCCTTCAAACCGTTGAAAAACCGATTTAAAGAAAATTTCCCCCCTATTGAATGTATTTTTGATGGTTTATATAATGCTACCTTTGAATTTGGGTTTTCCAAAAAATATACTTGTTTGAGAAAAAAAATGTGATAAGAGATTTAAATCCCTATCTTCATATATCCTAAACCTTATGTTAGATGTTGTATTGATGATTGACGCCGCAACCTCCTCTAGTCACTCATGGACAACTGCTGATGGCGATAAGGTAGAGACTTCTACCGGTTTTCCTCCTTTCAAGGGAATTGTCCTAGGAGAAGGATAAAACCTCACCAATGCCTATCCCCTTGTACGTAAAGAGAATCTTGTAGGAATTGAAAGGAGAGTACGGACAACCAATGAGCAAATAAACTAGACCAATACTGCTATTGCTAGTCTAGAAAAGAATATGGCTAAAGTCTGCCTCAATAAAAGAACAGGATAGATAGAGTTCAAGTGTCTATCAATGATGTAAATAGTGCTTTAAATTTCAGACAAGTATAATGCTTTAGTTTCAAAAGATTTTTTGTTTGCAATCTTTGAAAAAGATTGATGAAGTAGAGACTTGTATAATAGAAAATTTTGTCTCTACACGACAACTAATTTCAAATTTGTCCAAGAAATTTGAGAAGTCGGAAAAAGAAGAAAAACAGACAAGCATGTCCCTTCTTCTTTCCTCCACAAAGGAAAAGTCGTGGATCTGTTCGTAAGACCGTTGATAATTTTTTGCCAATTCTTTTTGTAACCTCGCAAAAAATTGTACACGATGTCGGGAAAAAATAAGGTCGGGGTTGTTACTCGGCCATGCCAGAATCTGCCTCATGTTATTCCAACCGAGACAACATGTTTTTTTTTAATTGTATAATATTTATAGTAGATTCTTGTTCTACATCATTGCCGCTAGTACTGAGATAACAACGAGATGACAAAAATCTTCGAGATAAAGATCTTTCAGCTTCATGTGAAGTTGTCATGCTAGTGGAGTACATCATATCATGGATCCATCTCGCTTCCTTTTGGATGTACTCTTCTTTCTCGGTAATAGATGCTCTGGATGTCCGATCGACTTTGCAAATCGCATCTAGTATTTGAGTGTCTCGGAGTTGCCATGTAGGTCTCCATTTTTCTTTGTAGATCGCCCATGGATTCATCATCGGATATGGATCTGAGTGTTTCTCTTTGATGGGCATGGTCCCATTTGATGATGATGACCATTACATGTGCTTCTTCTTCTTCTTCTATGTCATCATGCTGTTCTTGTTGCTGGAGATATTCTCTGCTAAGGAAATCAGGCAGACAATTATAGATACCTTTGATATGCTCAACTTTGAAATCAAAGTTGGTGAATAGAGCCTGCCATCTTGCAAACTTGGCGTCTTCGGGATTTTTGATAGTCTTAGTCAAGACTTTAGCCAGAGCTTGTGCATCTCTTCTTAGCAGAAAAACTTGTTAACCAAATGAATAGAGAATTTACAAATACAGTTCCAAGATGCTTTTACCTCTTGTTCAATTGTGGAGTAATTTATTTCAGATTTACTCCATACTCCAGAGGTGAATTGAACAACTTGTTCTTCCCTTTTTCTATTCTTTTCATTTGGCCTTTGTTTCAGGACACCTCCCCAACCGATGTTGCTAGCATCAGACTCAACGATCTTGAAAAATGTATCCTCCACAACATAGAGAATGGGGAGATTTTGAACCTTAGCCTTGATCCATCGGACTGCTTCAGAGTGTTCTTCTGTCCAAGGCTGAGGATTCTTTCTCAATCTATGATTTAGCAGAGATCTATCTATGGCACAATTAGGATAAAAATTGCTTACATAATTAAGACAACCTAGAAACCTTTGCAGCTGTGTTTTATCTATAATTTCATCAGGAAATTTGTCTGCAAACTCTAGGGAATGTGATTATAGAGAAATTTGACCATTTTCAATGGTGTGCCCAATAAATTTTATTTTGGTCTTACAGAGCTCCATTTTCTTTTTGCTCAAGACCAGTCCATTCTTCTTGACCAATCTCATGAAAATATTTAAATGTCTAAAATGGTCTTGAAGATTCTTAGAAAATATCAGGATATCATCTATATATGCTAACAACCATTCAGCATACGGCTTAAAGACATAATCCATACCTTCTAGAACTTAAAAGGCACATGCTTGAGGCCGAAAGGCATCACGTTCCATTCATAATGGCCTGTAGGAACACTGAAAGTTGTTTTGAATTTATCTTTCTCTGCAATAGCCACTTGCCAGAATCCTGATTTGAGGTCGAACTTGGAAAACACCTTGGCTCCAACGATCCTACTTAACAGATCTCCTTTGTGAGGAATGGGTTAGGTATCATCAGCCAGTAAAATATTCATAGGTTTGTAATTTATAACCAACCTTGGTATACCTCGAATCTTCTCACTCCTTTTATTGACATAGAAGCCATAACAGTTCCAAGGGCTGCTAGACTCCCTTATCAGCTTTCTGTCAAGAAGTTGATTTATCTCTTTTTCACAGAGCTTGCGGTATTATTTGTTCATAGGTATGGCTCTGGATTTACAAGGCCTACCCTCATAACCTTCCTTGTAGGGTAGCTCTACGCAGTTCTGCTTTCTATGCCAGAATGCATTTGGTTCCTCAGAACAACACTCGTCTTCAAACTTTTTTTGTAGTTCAGATATTTGTTTCTAAACTGTAGGAGAACTCAACTGTTGTTCAATGCTGAGAATGCTCTTATACTCTTTGAGTTCTGACAGACTGTTTTCTGCTTTTTGAAAATCTTCTTGCATGTCCTGCACCATGGTGGAAACACGGGTATTAGAAACATATGGAAAATTTATTCTCTTACCATTTTCATCTGATGTAGGCACTATAATGAAGTATCCAACCTTCTTATTAGGGAATCTAATTGAACCATGGGGCTCAACTGCAGCTAAAAACACATTGCCAAGAATACAGTCAACTGGTATATCTCCACCTGCAAATTTCAGCTTGACACAATGTGAGTCAAAACATACTGCAGCTTTAGGTACTTCATATTCAAGGGTTATTTTTCCTAACCCTGTAAGCTTGTGGGTAGCAGTAACCCAATATTGAGCAGGAACAGCCTTTTTGGAAAACATATTTACGTCTGATCTTGAATCAAGAAATGCTACTAATTTAAACATCTTTCCTTTTATACAGACATTTATCTTGATGTGATGTTGTTGGTATTGAATAGCAAGAAATTGCATTTCTCTAAAGCCAACATGAGGATCAGGATGACCTTCTGCAATCTCAACTTCTTCTGTATATTTGGGAGCAGTATGCAGAGTATTACCTTTCTGCCTGAGTACACTGGAGAGGAAACATGAGAGGCTGTCACCTGTTTACCTTTTTCGAGTTCTGAAATTCTTTGCTTTCAGGTAGAAATTTCTGATTTCATGCAGTCTATCTCCTTACTCACCTCCCCCAAAGTGAGTGCGCGAAATTTGCTGTCATGTTGTTGTCAAAGATAACTGTGTGTGTTTCTTTCATAAGAAGCATCAACAAAAAATGACTTCTTAACTGATTTAGAACTGGAGGACGAACTAGAAGATTGCATATAGGCATCAAGCAGTCTAGTCTTTAAATCTCCGTCTTCCATGGCTCGGATTTGTGCAAAAAATTTGAGTTCATCTTCATCTGTTTGAGCCATGAGAAATTTCAATTTCCCTGAAAATTCTTCTTCAAGATTATTGTCAGAAGAAAATCCTTATTCAGATGATGAAAAATTGCAATGAAAATTTTCAGAATCACTACACTGACAATATGCATGAACTTCTTCAATTTCAGACTCAGAAGAAGAAGATTCAGAATCATAAACAGAAGAGGAAGCTTCTTGAGGTTGCTGAAAAAGAAATCTTTTGCAATCTTCTTTTTTATGTGAGCCACCGCACCTGTCACACAGATGTTCTATTTTAAAAGTGGAAGTTTGGCATTTATATTTCTGCTATGATTTACGATCCAGATTTTTTTTGGATTCCTTGGCCTTAGGACATAGATTAGAAGTATGTCCTGCTTTTCCATAGATCCAAAAATTTATTCCTTTCATGCTTTCCAGCTTACGCTCTTTAGGATGAATGTCAGCAGCATCATAGTAATGAGTTTTTGGGACATATTTATAATATCCCTTTCTGGAAGGCTTTTTGTATGTCTTTCTTTTTTGCTTATGAGATTTGAGCTCAGAAATATTCTTGGTGCTCATGTGATAAGTGTAAGGCTGACTTCTCCTGTAAGTATTTTTAGCCTTTTTCTTCGACTTTCTCCTCTTCACCAAGGGATCATCAACTGTTATGCCATACTTGCTGCAAAACGAATTTGTACCAGGAAGTCTATTTAGCTTGTCAATGGACTTATTAATCTTCGAACTGGTAGAGAGAGTAATCAAAACTTTAGTAATAATACTATACATATGACCCCACAAATATGTTTCCAGTGGCAACTGGAAGGCTTCTTGCAGCTTCAAAATATCAACAAGCTTTGAAGGCAAAGCTGCAAGGTAAACCTACTTCCATAGAAAATTATTAGGGTCTTTTACAAGGAAGATTCTTTGGATCCAGTCCCGATGGAAATCTTTGTACTGGTTTATATTTCTACATTTCAGATTCATCAATATCAACTCATTTTGATCTAAAATGGCTGGTTCATCTCCACAAAAATTTTGTTGGATCAATGCTGTGAGAGCACCAATCATGTTGTTGATTGGTCTGCCATCAGGATGAAATTCTATGTCTCCATTTTCATCTTTAAGAACTTATTCTTCCACCTTCTTTATTAATGTTGGAGAGGACTCTAGTTCCCACCATCTGGATAGAGTTCCTGTGAAGCATGGAATCAGAGTTTTACATGCCTCAACCTCTAATTTTCCCTCGATGCACATCAACTTGTATTCTGTGATCATGCAATCTAGAGTTTTCTTGATTTGTGCTCATGACAAATTGTTAATGTTCCATTCTTTGTGACTTGGATCAATTAATGTTTCTCTTGGAGTAGTATTTCCAAGGCCATTTAGATCGGGAGGGGAATATCTTGTGTACAGAGATTCTAATGGTTCATAAACTGGAAGGACATGACTTTTAGGCTCAGGTTCTTCATACAGAGAGGCAACAGTAACTTTATGTGTAGGAGACTCAGGAGTGGACTCTTTTGGGAAAAGCTTAGGAAACTTATCAACAGTCTTCTGAACAGTCACTACTTTTCCTTTGTGGAGGAAAGAAGAAGGGATAGGCTTATCTGTTTTCTTCTTTTTTGACTTCTCAATTTTCTAAAAAAAAATTGTAATTAATTGCCATGTAGAGACAAAATTTTCTATTATACAGGTCTCTACTTCATCAATCTTTTTCAAAGATTGTAAACAAAAATATTTTGAAACTAAAGCATTATACTGTACAGAATTTAAAACATTATTTACATCATTGATAGACACTTGAACTTTTTCTATCTATTCTTTTACTGAGATAGCTTTAGCCATATTCTTTTCCAAACTAGTATTGGCAGTATTAGTCCAGTTTATCTGCTCACTAGTTTTATGTACTCTCCTTTCAATCCCTACAAGATTTTCTTTCTGTACAAGGGGATAGGAATTAGCTGAGTTTTGTCCTTCTCCTAAGACAATTCCCTTGAAAGGAAGAAAATTGGTAGAAGTCTCTACCTTACTACCATCAATAGCTGTCCATGAATGGCTAGAGGAGGATGCAGTGTCATTCATCAAAACAACATCTGACACTTTATTATTTAGCCAAGAATAAAAATAAATCCAAACATTTCTTTCATTCATATAATATTTCCATTGTGAGGCTAAATTTTTCTTCTCCTCTAAAGAATGTGAGGATCCAAAATCATCAGCTTCTAGATGAGTGAAGAGATCCCAATTTAACATTTGTTTCATCCATTTCTCAGGGATCTGATGTTTTTTACAACAATCCATCAAAGTATAAAACTTTTGTATTTCTGGAACAGATGGTTTCTTTATATCTGCTGGTAGATCTTTGAATCCACATTATGGAATCAATTTATCCTTTCGATTGTAAAATCCTATGCCATGTTTATACTTGGGAGATTGCATGTTCATATACCTTTCTGTAAATCTGGGATCTTCATCTTGTAAGGATGGCACTAGATGCATCATGAGGACATGTTATTCTTCATGAGGAAAAGGTATATCAGAACATTTAGGATTTGGACAAGGGGTGACTGATGTAGAAGGAGGAGCTTCACCGGTTCTAGGATTATGGTTTTGATGTCTAATGACCATTTCTGCAAGATGCTTAAGATTGAAAAACTGATGGCATTGAGGATAGTCAACTCAGAGTGGTTGAAAATTTATTATTTGAGCAAATTCAAACAATGTTGTATGTTGGAAAAAAGAATGTACAAGACTGGAACAACTAGTATCTGAAACTTCAGGTGATATATATAATGGTGACTTCTTACATTCTGCTTCAATCCTGTGTCTATCTATAGTAGACCTTCTTGGGAAAGACAAGACAACATAGGATTGATTTTCAACAATATTTACAGAAATGATGTTTTTGGTAGAGATAGGCTTTGGGTTAGACACGACCCAATGTTCAGGAAAAGTGAGCTCTTCCCATTTGATGGCTTTATGCTCAACTTTCTGGTTCTTTGGATCTATCATAACTATGACACTTGTTTTTGAATCTCTGTTGGGGGCATGGAGGACTGCAGGAAATAAAGTACTGGTATGACGAAAACAACCTCTAGTCTGTATGGCGATATTATTTCTTTTTCGCCTCATGTCAAATCCACAAGTCTGGATTTGCAACTGTAGAATATCAACCAATGTTTCATCATATACAGACACAGAGAAATTAGGATAACAGTCAAACCATATTGGTCCATTTGACAGGGGTGCAACAATACCTTCAATTAAGGAATCAGTATACTTTTTGTGTGTTAAATCTCAGACAGTGGCTAACACATAAGTATCAAGTCCTTGATGAGTCAAGGTATGGATTCCTACCCAAATACATACAAGATGTAGGAACTTGGTTCCTAGTTTCTATGCTTCTGCTTGGAGCTTTTTAGGATCTAAAAGCGGAATGGTCTGTACACAGTCAGAATTCTCTTCAATAGAGCTTATGGATTCTTTAATATTTATTTTGGTGGCAGCTTTGAGGTGCCACACTCCCAGATCTGCATAAACTTCAGATGCATATATCTTTGGTAGAACCTAGCGAGCTTGTGGCTCGGCTTCTTCATACAATAATTCTGACTCATTCATCACACGACTACTACTAATAGAAAACATATCTCTGAGACAATTTCGTTCAGCTTTTTCACTTTCCTCTAGTTCTCTAAACGAGACTGACTTTCTGATTGAGTCCATTTTATATTCAGAAAATAAAGAGAGTATGATTTAAGAACTGACCTTTTTCACGAACCAGACTTAACTTCTGGCTCTGATACCAATTTTACCGCAGGGACCTCTGTCACGGGTTTCCACTGCAAACAGCTCACCAGGCTGACTAGCTCACTGAGTATCTTCTTTTTTCGTAGAGTTCCCTATGTGAACCCATACACGAACCTAATTTCTCTTTCACGCCTCTTTCAGCCTCTTTTGCGGCTTCCCTTCGCCTTTTAACGACCTACTCCATGTCCCTTCGAGATTTGGTGAACCTCTGGCGAACTTTTGGTGAACTTTTAAAAAGACAATACTACCTCAGTGGACATTCATAAAGCTCATAGTTATAGTTCTTAAGAATGTGGAACAAAACATTCTCTCTTTATTGATTTTCAAAATGATATTACATCAGAGATTAGATTACAGAGGACTCAGATAGATCTCTTTCCAGAGATTGACTGCAATGGAATTTACCAGATTTTAGCTACTCAATAAATGAGCGAGCAATACTGGAGGCTATCTGGCCAGTTGTAGACTCTATCTTAGATTTCTTAAACACAACACATAGATAAACTCACTTACAAACAAAATCACTTACAGACTCGATCTATTGATTTCGCCACTTTAGGTTCTTTCCTATGCTGAGCACATAGACACGCAGGCTTCTCAGATCACCTAAAGACTTTGAGACTTAGCACTGTGATGCAAGAAAATCGAGAGACTTCTCGTAGATGCAGAGCAGGGAGCTTCGGCTCAGACTCAAAAACACTAAACAAATCACTCTCGACTCTAGACTCTCCAAATGCGAATGCCTGAGAAGTGAACCTTACCCTCCTTATATAGGAAATGAGGGGGGACCAACATTTCAAACTGTCCGTCGGATTATTGACACGTAGAAGGGGAATCATTGCTTTCAGGTAACACCGAGGTGACATCCACGCAAAGATTCCGTCCTTCTGACAGACACATGTGAAGGTGTGTGTTTTACAATGTGGATACCTTTTATGTACAAGGCCCACGAGGAAACATCAATTATTCAAAACACGGAGGATGCTTTTTTGAACAGGTAAAAATCCCTCGGGAAAAGACCTGTCACTGTAAACCCGTGACTGGGAGTATAAACACAATGGATACTTTTGCTTTTAGTGGAGCC